>VBSM01000639.1:2093341-2225698 GCA_008086735.1 Cheirogaleus medius | reverse complement strand
AAGCAATCCACCTGCCTCAGCCTCCCAAAGTGCTAGGATTACAGGTGTGAGCCAGTGCACCTGGCCTTGTGTAGAGGATTTTGAATTTATCTGTCCAACAAATACTTTCTGAGTATCTGAGCATCAGCTCTATGCTGGGTACTGTCCTAGGAGCTGCCGTTTAACCACACACTTCCTGCCTTTGTGCAGCTCACGTTGCCCTAAGTCAGTAAGCATATATATTTTATAATATCATAAGTTTCATGGTGGAATAGCCAAGAGAGAGTAAATTTGGTGGTTGAGTATGGGCTCGAGAGTCATATAGAAACTCAAATCTCAGTTCCCCCATTTACTGGCTGACCTTGGGCAGATTAAATAGGCTCTCAGAACTTTCTCGGCTATAAAGTAAAGATAATAATATCATCTACCACATAGAGACACTGGGAGTATAAAGGAGATAATCTATGCAAAATATGTAGCTGAGCCCAGCAAATGCCAGTTATCACATTGTCATGTTCACTTTTTTGTCTTATATTTTGGTTATGAAAGTATGTGTCTATTTCCTGAGTTCAAGTATAAATGTTTTCAGAGATTAAAAATATGTCTTAGTCATTTGTTTAGCTTGAGTGCCTTGCAAAATAAAATGTCTGCTGAAATTAAATCAGTGTATTTCACTTCAAACTTGGGGTGCCTGACTCATAACATTGCGTATAACTCGGTTCAATCGATCACTACATCTCAGAGAAAAGTCATAGGTAATCCTGCCCCTCCCTCTTCACCTATCAACAGCTTCATAAACTTTTCAACATGTAAAATTTTGAGTTTTGTGTGCTGGCAGAAGAGTTCTGAGAGAGAGAAGACAAGACTAAGACTCGAAAGCTTAAAGAACAATGTCATCCAAGACCAAAGTAAAAGAGAAATCAAAAGATCACTCGGGACAAGTGGCTAAGTAATTGGAATAGAAACAAGCTATTTAGAGTCAAGGAAAGTGAAGTCATCTGGTTATGTTGATCTCTTCTGGAAGAAACAGAACCTGAACCAGGACCTTAGCAAATGAGCAGCTTCGTAAGCAAGAGACCAGTGAAGGCACAGGATCCGATTAGGAAACCCATTTTGTTGGAGCAAGAGGCCACTCTAAGGAAGAGTGGGAAACAAAGCCAACAAGATAGTTTGGGGGTAAACTATGACAACATTCACTACCCAAGGAGTTTTAAAGTCATCTTTGCAGTCAAACACCAGCCACACATTTTTTCTTACTTCAGAAAATGTACAAAGATTATATTTCTTATATGTGATAGTAGACCTAGATGAATTTCAACTGTGATACACTAATATTCCAGATTCAGTAACTTCGGTGATAGGAAAGCAGGAGTGGGGAGGAAGGGAGAAGGTGGCAGCGTACCCCAGCTAACGTCTAACAGAAGACAGGTGGCATCAGGGCTCCCGAAGGAGCGTCTTATCCCATATAGCCTCATCCCTCATCCTCCTGAAGTAGGAGCGTCTCATCCCATATAGCTTATGGAAGAAAATGAAAACCCACTGCTTTAAAGACTTCTGGCATATTCTCTGTTAGAGGTATTTTTTAAAAAACAGGTATTTATATTTAGTTTGGTACTCAAAAAATTTTTTTTAAACTCAGCTGCTTCTATTTTTCCCTTACCTAAAAAAGTTCATTCGAGGAAGCTGTTGCTTTTTGCATCTGTTATGCAGTTGAACATCTGTGAACCATGAATTATCCTATTGCTGTTCTTGATGGAGTTTGAGAGCGCTGGATCCCAGTGCACCTTGAAGACAGTGGCTTCCTACCACTGCACTGCCAGGCCCAACCTGGGCAACATGCACAGAAGATCCATGCCCTTAGAGAGCTGATGGTTTTCATCCTTGCTCTTCTCTTTTGAGTGCAATCATGATAGAATTCATGATATGGACAGAAGTTCCCATGGATTTTCTAGGCACCCTTTGAGCTTTCCATACCTGATTTTTCAAATCACTTCCCTACCCGTTTGCATCCTCAGTTCTGGGAGCATGTCACAAAAGTCTCGCTAAAAGTCCTCAAGCAAGTTGAATAAAAGGGAATTACATATATTTGTATATTTATAGCTATTCATTATTTTGGCAGTTATATTTTAAGCATCTACAATGGTCCAAGTTCTGGGTTAATAATTTTCTTAAAGAGTGGAAGGGAATCTCCCCAAACAAGGAGGAAGAACAGAGAGGAAACTAAGAATTATTGAATGTTTCCCCTTGCCCATGGCAGGTGCTTCAGCTTATCAAGCAACGCCACTCACATTTCACCAAACTGAGACATATGCCTGGTACTATGTGTCCTAAATGGCGGGACTGGTGAAGAAGCCAAGGTCTCTGACTCCCCAGCCTTTCCTGCGACACTACCAATCCATAGTGCCCTACTTCATCGGCCAGTTGTTCACTGGGTCCCCTCACTCTTCAAGCTGAAAAAAAGGCAACAGCAAATTAGGTGTAACAAACCAATCTGGTGCTGGAACCTTGGGGAGCAGCCTAGGGAGGAGAAAGAGAAGCGGCTTTGTTTGCACGACAATAGATCATTTGCAGAATGATAGATCTGAGTCTCCTCTTCCTCAACCACTCTCTTTCTCATGTCTACAGTAGGGATGGCAAGCAGGACCTCAGGTAAGACTCCTAGTGTCTGGCACGCAGTAAATGCTGTCAATAAAGGACATCTTAGGTGGTAAGGGCTGTGTGCAAATTGAGTGCAAATTTTAGTATTGCCATTCGAAATGAAGGAGAAGTTTTAAAACAGATGACAAAACTGGAGGTGTTCCCCTTGTCTTTCATTGCTAGCAGTGTTTAAGACTTCTCATGATCCCTGCTGCCTGCCTCTCCACGGTCTGCAGGTCGGTGAAAGGCTGCACTGTGCTTGTTGAGCGCCTCCCACAGGCCAAGTGTGCATGGCTGCCAGGCCTCTCCCCACAAAGCCAGGTGCTTAAGGCCCCAGGCGCCAGCAGCAGAGGCAGAGTGTTGAAAGACTGTCACAAGGCAGTAATAGCAATTCCTCCCAGTGCCCACATGCTCAGATCTTTCTGGAGCAGCACAGAAAGGCTCTGACTGCTGCTGTTGCTATGAAGCAGGAACAGAACCTCCCAAGCCTTCTAGGATTTAGCCTCAGGTGGCTCTGGCTGGGGAGAGAACGTCATGTCCAGATGACTGACTCAGATGAGCTCTCTGCACCAGATTTAAGTGGCAGGGAAGCCCTGGGGAAAATGTCCAAAGCAAATGGGATTAGAATATGAATCATGTTCAGCCTAGACCCTTCCAGACACATTGGCCCAAGAGATAATGGGCTCCGTTGGGAGAGCCAACAGAAAAAGGCTTCTTGACGCTTTACAAACGCTCCGTTCATTTCTCCCCCAACGCCTTTATCGACCTTGTGAACTCCTGCAGCCTCTGGGGCTGAGGTGAAGAGCAGAGGTGAGCAGCGCGGCGTGTGCGGCAGCTGCTCTGCAGGTGAGGGCAGAGGACACCGTGGAGAAAACATTCTTGATGCCCAGGAAAGTTCATCGTGAGGTATCAGTGCCACCCCATGGGGAAAGAGGCGGCTGGGCACCCAGGAGCTGCAGGTGAGGGACTCGCTGGCCCATCTGACCTGGAAGGCAGGGCTTGGCTTGGCAGCTCCTCCTCACCCAGTTAAGAATCGATCTGTTCATTCAGTCGAAGGTATGAATGACTAAATAAGTGCTACTTCTCAGGAATATTTGTATCTTAATACCCTCTTGCTGACAAATCTCCTGAAATAACTTCAGTCATGTGCCAAATAACGATGCTTCAGTCAATGACGATTGCATATATGATGGTAGTCCTGTAAGACTATAATAATGTATTTTCCATACCTTGTTATATTTAGATATGTGTCCATACACAGATACTTACCATTGTGTGACAGTTGCCCACAGTGTTCAGGACAGTGACATGCTGTAGGTTTGTCCCCCGGGAGCGATGGGCTGCACCATGCAGCCTGGGTGTGCAGTGGGCTGTGCCGTCTGGGTTTGTGTGAGTTACACTCTATGGTGCCCACACGGTGATGACACAGGGCTGACACAAAAGCCTCTTCACTCAGTTCTTTTCCCTCCATTTCCAGCTGAATAGAGCCTCAGCCAATTTCAGTTCTTACCATAGATCGCCACCTGTTTGCTTTTCCTAAACAATTGCTTTGATTGTTTTATCTCTTGACAATAAAGTTTTCAGGAGATTTTCATTGCTTTCAGGAAAAATTCACAGCTCTTAATTTGACCTGTAGATTCTTCAGTCTGAACCCAACTGGCTTTTTAGTTCTGTCAGTGCCCTAGTCCCCAGCGAAGAATGCCCCTCTCCCTGTCATATACAAAACCTCGGGTTGTCATAGATCTCACCTTGTGTATCCTATCCCTTCTCCCATAAAGGCCTCCCTCTTTTCTTCATCTTTCATAAAACCTGCTTATTCTTAAGGACTCTTTCAAAAAAGATACCTTAGTAGAAATTTCCTGAAGCTTCTGAGTCCACAATAATCCCACCTCTAAGCAATTAAGACTCTTAATGTCCCTGACACTTAGACACTATTGCCTTACTTTAGGTCATACTTTGGTTTACATTTAGTCTTACTAAATTGCACTATAACAAGCCATTTGAAGCTGCGAACTGAGTTACTCCACCGGCCCTGCAATCTCAGAACATCCACAAAGACCACCATCTCCACGAGGCAACCTTCACCAGGGCATGTTGACTCCAAGGATCTCAAATGAGGCTCACGAAACTCCAGGAAACTGGAGAATTTTTTTTTAAGTCCCAGAAGCCAAGTTTGGAATCCCAACTGGAAAGAAAACAACATGATTTTCTTACAAAAGAAAACACTCTTCACAGCTTTTGACCATCACTCCCTTGAGAATAAGCTTTAAGACTGAACTAATGAGTCTATTAGAATTAATTAGACTAATGTGAAATTATTTGCTTAATCTAGGGACAATCTCACGGTGGAGAAAATCCCCAGGGAGGAGCTGACCAGAGGGTGGAAAAGCTGTAGCTTCCCCCATCCCTGAGGCTGATGCAGGCTCACGCAGCTGGCTCCAGACAATCTGGCACATGTCACTAGGAATGAGGGCAGGTGAGGAAGCTGGCATACTGTGATATTTCTTCTTTCTCTTGTCTCTGCAGCCCTGAGCAGTAGGATTTCTGGAAACCCATCAGAAGGCCGAGATTCTGCCAGTCATCTGGAAGTGGGCTTGACTCTTAGCACACCTGACCAAGAGAGCTGATTTTTCTATTGCACCTTGTGCTTTGGCAGTTCCTACCCATTGGCTGACTTTTGGAGGAAATAATGAACAGAGCAACTAACTGTTGAAAGAAAACAGGGATGGAAATGCTGCCCTTTGTGTCTTGCTCAGACAAGCAAATATTTGCATTTCCAGAGATGCTTGAGAAGGCTTTTATTTTGGCTGGAACGACCATTCAGGGTCAATGCAAACAAACCTGGTCCCTGGAACAGACTCTCCAAGAAGACAGAGAGTTGACCGATTCTGTTTCCTGAGCTGACCATTCAATCAGCCACTGCATCCTCACTACGGACAAGGTTTTCTGCTAGATGAGGTGGTGTTGTAGGAGCTACAGAGCAGGATAAGACATTAACACATGGTCCCTGTCATTGACGACATCACCATCTATCTGGGGAAGCTGACTCAAGAACATTAAAGGCAGCTAGCAACACAGGGAAGGAATAGTTCAGAAAACAAACACAAAATCTACAGCTCAGCATTGGAAGGGATCACTGGAGGCTGGAATGTCTAGGGAGGGTTTCCCAAGAGAAGTAGCACTGAAGTCAGAACTTGAAAGAAAGATTTCAGGGAAACAGAAGACTGGAAGGGAGAAGCAATCAAAGGGATCTGTAAAACAGAGTGGAGAAGCTCTTTATCTACTGATATGGACTCATCTCCAAGAAATATTGTCAGATAAAAGGGCAAGATGCAGAACTTGATGTGGTCTGTGCTATCACTTATATGAGAGAAAGAGAGAGAGAGAGAGAGAGAGAGAGAGAGAATATTTACTTGTATCTGCATGGAAGATTTTTGGAAGGATACTTAAGAACCGGTGACACTGATTGTCTTGGGAGAGGGGAACTGGCTGGCTGGGGCTTAGAGATGGAAGAAAGAAACTTCTCAGATATTTCCCTGTATTACCTCTGTGTCTTTTGAATTTTGAAACGTGATTTTTTTTTAAAGAGAAAAAGCGGAGTGGAATGAGCAACAGAGTACTCACGGCATATTTTATACACTGCTCAAGCTGAAACAGGAGGATTATGCCAGAAAGATCTGGGAAAGAGAATTAGAGTAGTAAAATGTTTCCATAAGAGTATGGCGGGGTGGGGGGAGCTAAGATCAGATAGGTTATTTTTGAAATATGGATATGGACATGGAGGACAGACTGGAGTGCAGGTATGTTGAGGACGGAGGGTGCATGGTGCACCCAGACTGTGGCTTAGGGGTCTGGATTAGGGGATGGAAGTGAGAATGGAAAATGAAGCTTGATTGATTGATTGATTGAATGATTGATTTTGCTACTGGAAAAAAGACAAGTGAACCCTTTTGTCACGTTTTTATTCAGAGTCTTTTAGTTGCTGTGCGCTGAACACTTACCACTAATCTTCAAACCCTCTACAAATGCCAGAAGGCTGGCCTAGCCTTTGCTTGGTGAAATTTTAGTTGTACAATGTGGCCTTTTCAATAGAAGCAAATTTCTCTGCATCATCTTCTCATGATCATGTGTCTTGGAGGAAGCAGCACTACTGATATGGTCAGGTCAGGGACAAGAAAGCCCTGACAACATTTAGGGAACAGCATTTCAGAGAGTCATTGTCACCTGGGCAAAGGTGGACAAGGGGCTATCTACCATGAAGCACATCACTCTTGCCTCCACAACGATGTGACCCAAATCAGGCAAACTCCAATCTCAGGCTGCCACCTGCTCTGCTGAGCACCCTTAAGGAGGGTCTGAGGTGCTCATCACCCTGGCCCAGCAGGGTATCTTGCTGGGTTTTAATGCAGAGCCTGCCAGCAGAGCCCCAAATAGTCCCCATCCGGAAATAGCCTGTGGCAATTATGTTTTGTCTTCCCACTTGCAACTAATCCTTTCATTTTTCTCGTCTGTGAAGACAAATCCTCCAGTGTCTCTGGCAAATGAGAGTCCAAGATTGGCCAAAAATATCTGTGAGCAGACCCTGTAGCAACCAGCAATAGCCTCCTCTGGGTACGGAAATCTGACATGATTCAAGAAACCGAGGCAGGAGCACTGCCTGAAGCCACCCTTCCAGAAGCCCCATCTGAGACCTCTAGCGACGCGGGCCCCCACCCCTACCTCCTCACACAAAAAGGGCCCACAGCTAACTCAAGGGACAGAGCACCATGTGACCGGTGGTATATTATCTGTGCCTGGGACGGTCTCTCCCTCTCTGGTCCACATCACAGGTTGGGACTTCAGCTCACTCTTCAGGAGCGATGCATCTTACTGAGTGGGGAAAAAACAAACTCAGTTCCTCCCACTGTACTCTCACAACATGTTTCTAACACCGGATGTGTGGGGGTTATTTCCAGACACACCAAACAAGCAATGAATTCTGCAGGGTGCACCCACTGGGTGTCCTCTAATTCAATTCAGTTCTGACACTATCTACCTGGAGATAGCCTCAGATCCCCCAGCTTGGGGGCTCATCCCACAAGACTGCCCCTCTCTTTCACGAGACGCATAGGGCAAGGCATGAAGGGAAGGGGTGCAGAGCTTCCACACCCTCTCTGGGCACTCCACCCTCCAGGAACCTCCATGCATTCAGCAACTTGGAAGCTCACTGAGCCTTGTCCTTTTGGGTTTTCATGGAGGCTTCATTCCGGAGGCACGATTGATTAAGCCATTGGCCATTGATAATTGACTTAACCTTCAGCCCCTCTCCCCTCCCACCTTGGTTTTTCCTGTGACCAGCCCCCATCCTGCAGCTACATAGGAGTTGCCAGCCATCAGCCAATTCATTAGCGTACAAAGACATCACTTTGGAGATTCTAAGGATTTTAGGAGTTGTATGCCAGGAAACTGGGAGGAAGACAAAATATATATTCTAAAATACCACATCTACTAGAACACTTCTGGATCTTGACTTTGACCTCCCACCCTTGGGCAGGTGAGGAAATTGAAGAGGTTGACAGTGAAGAATAACAGCACAGAAACCTAACCCAGTCTCAAATTTTACATAAACTCAGATGTGGAGGGCTGAGGATTAGGGGACGGCCTCCACTGGAAACAAACAAATTGTGTCTGTTTGATAAAAGGATGCTGGCTTTCTCCAGCAGCATCAAAGGCCTTGGGAAAATGTGTATTCAGTCTTATTTTAAAATCATAATGCTAAATAGGTTTGCTGACTTTAGCATTGTCTGTGGTTTTAAATAATTTCAACCCCTTTAAAAAGTTGGATCGCTGAGTCATGTACTTGGAGGGAGAGAAGGAAATAGGAGTTGGTTGGTGAAGAAGGTTGCTTCATACTTTGTCACTACAAAAAAATAAATAAATAAACCTACAGAGAACAAAGGAAAACAAAATCAGAGGAGAGTCAAAGAGAGAGGGGAGTCACTGGAGGTCTATGTGCATAATCCTCCCCACGGTTCCGCACACGTCTCAGAGTTCAGTCTCATATGACTGGGCTGGGCTCCACATCTATTTCTTTTTTTCTTTCCTTTTCTTTTTTTGAGACAGGGTCTCACTCTGTCACCCAGGCTGTAGTGCAATGGCACAATCATAGCTCACTGCAGCCTCAAATTCCTGGGCTCAAGTAATCGTCCTGCCTCAGCCTCTTGAGTAACTAGGACTACAGGCACATACTGCCATGCCTAGCTAATTTTTAAATTTTTTATAGAAACAAGGGTCTTGCTATGTTGCCCAGGCTGGTCTTGAACTCCTGGCCTTAAGTGATCCTCCCACCTCAGCCTCCCAAAGTACCGGAATTAAAGGTGTGAGTCACCATGCCTGGCCCCCGAGCCTATTTCTAAATGAGTCATTGCAGAGAAGGGATTGATGCTTTACATGGGTCACTGGCTGTCTCTGGAGGTAGCCAGTACATCCAACTACATGGCTAAGCTGCGGGGAGGATTGGCTTCCTGAGAACTGTCTGGATGCCAATAACCAGAAAACGAGGGAAGAGAGGCTGTGCAAATTTACAAAGCTTTTTAAAAGCCCACTATATTTAGCCCAACATTTTAGAGAATAACACTTTAATAATGACATGACATTTGTAATTGGAATGGGTTAAACTAGTTGAGAATGAGCTTAGCTAGAAATGGTTAAGGCAAAGCTATTACCGGTATTGACTAGCTGAGAATAGAAATAGTATGGCTCTTTGGTACACAGAAGACCCCTACACCTTTTTACATTTCTTTTCTACTTGCTCTTATTTATTTTATATATTTTGTTTCATAAGTAAATTAGCTTATGTCTTTTCATTATAAATAGTTATATTTTTGTGTAAACATTAATTTAATATTCCTTGGGGCTCTTAATTTACCAGTCCCTGCCTGAACTATTGTGCACTGTATGTGGTTCGAGCCAAGCATCTCACAGTCTGCTAGAAAGGAGCAGAGTCCAGGTAGGAAGGTACAGGGACTCTTAACACAGGTTGCAGAAATCCCAGCTGTCAACCGTTTCTCTCATTCAGTCAGATCCACTTACTTCTAAAGTGAGAAACTAACGATACCATTCATTTATGAATTCAGAAAACTAGTATGGATCACCAACTGTTTGCCAGCAACTGTTCACCAGCAACTGTTCTGGATAAGCATGGTTACCCTCAAAGAGATTACAGTCTAATGTAAAAGAAAAATAGGAAATAGGCGAGGGAACTGTACTGTAGGAAGTTTAAAGACAGGTAAAATCATAGGGTGCTATGGAAGCACAGAGAAGGTATCTCAAACCTACTGAGGTCAGGGGCATGGAGCAAGGTGAGAATTATTCCTGGAGAGGTGGAGGCCTGAGGAAGGGGCAGGGGAAGCGTGAAGGGACATCCAAGGAGAGGAGGAACCCAGCAGCATGTGGATGATACACAAGGGGGTCAATGCTCCCCAGTGTTCACTGGGTAGGGAGACTGATGATGAATGAGGCCGAGGAGGTGGGTGGTGGCAGATCTCAGACACTGTGCTCTGGACGTTACACTTTTTCCCAAAGGCAGCACGGAGCCCCTGCAGGGGCTTTGCCAAGCAGGCAGAGACACAATCAGCTTCGTGCTGCAGGCAAGCGGCTCCTAGGTGACCGTGGGCACACTGGCCAGCACCATGCCGACCTGAGTCGGGCAAGGGACAAGGAGGAACAGAAGTGGGATAGTGGCAGGGGGGAAGTACTCCAGAGACTGAAATGATGGGGCTGGGTGACAGAAGTAGCTGGGTGGGGAGTAAGAGTAAGTGACCCTGAGGTTCAGTTTTTAATCTTAATTGCATGTCAACACTTTTGAGAACTCCAGAGGTGAGAGACTTTCCTATCTATACTGCCTAACTCTGCTCCATGAGCAGCCTCAGACCCGTATAAGCACGAATTGCTTTCACGATGTCAAAGCCGAAAAGCCAATAGGTTGTAAACACCCCAGGACCCAGCTCGCTCTAGTTGCCCTCTGAGACTGGGTCCTCCTTTCAAACTCATTCTCTGCAGGAAAGGACAGATGGCAGGGAAGTCGGGGTAAGAGAGAATATAGGAGAGGAAGGCAGGAGGTCTCACATGTGCTGGGGCAGTGGCCTTTGAGTGTGCATAGCAAGTGCCTGCTTCCTTCAGAGGTGATGTCAACGAGAAAGAAGGCCGAGGAGACACCCAAGGACGTGCAAGCATATGGGAGGGCATGCTCCTGCCAAAGAACCGCATCCTGCCAAGTGGCACAGGCACCCGCCATGGTCACCAACAAAGATTCCAACAAGCTCTGGGACATGCTGCCTTCAGTCCCAGCCCTGGAACAAGCCAGGCCCTGGCTACTCTTCCATATCCTCTTGCTACTGTGGAAATATTTTGGCTGACATTCTAGTTTTTTAAAAATATCATTGCTACACAACTGGGTGTTTTAGAAGTGTTTATTTTTATATTTTTGTTCTGTGTGTGGTGGAGTATTTTGTTTTTGTTTTGTTTTTATTTTTTTGGCCACTTAGCACCACGCCCAAGAGAATGCAAATATTTCAAGCCAAATAGGATGTAAATGCAAATGCAACAAACAGCTGCTGCTTAGATGTTGCAGACCTCAGGAGAAGCAATTACTTACTTCTCCTCTTCTCTTTTCATCTTTCTCCTCTTACCGCCACTCTCCATCTTCTTTTTTTCATCCATTCTCTCCCTCTTGCATTAAATGACACAGACAGAGAGACAAACCCACAGCAGCCGGCCTATGCTCATGAACTTCCTGAACAAGAAGCACCAGACAAAAAGAGTCCTCTCTGTCCCACTGCAGTAACACAAAGAGGAAGAAAGGATTCACATTTTTGCAGAAGAGTTAATAGCATCTTCACAGGGATGGAATTGCAGAAAAGATCTTTTCCTTCCTAAACCTACCGGCTCTTACTCTTTTTCTTAGGTTGAAAACATAACAGAGACATCAGCAGGAGAGTTGACTGCTGAAATCCAGTCTTAACCTTTGAAAATATAATTTATTTAAACCCATCGTATTACAGAAAGCCCAGCGTGGATGGCGGATTAGGTGGCCATGGCAGCTTCAGTCAAAGGAACAGGATAAACTGAGTGTCTCCCCTGAGATCATTCCTACAGGATGAAAACGCTTTCAGCCCAAGACACTGAAACAGAAAGGTCCTGGCAGGTGGGAAAAAGGATAATAGCCTTCCTAGGGGCAATGGCTAGTGAGCATCGAGCTATGTCCACTGGGAAAACTCCTGGGAGTGGAAAGAGGATGAAAGATAAAAAGGCTTCGAAAGTGTCCAAGAACCACCAGCAACACTATGGCCCAGACAGACTATGGTCTCCCTGGATTCACACAGCTGTCACCACCCAACCAACCTGGCAAAGTGACAGGGACCCAAGATACATGAAGGAAAATGGTGCTTGGGCCAAAACCCATTAAGGTGATTCTCAACACACAGGATCATTCTCCAAGGGATTTACAGCTGCTCCCTTGATGGGAATGTAAATAGGTGAACAGCTGCACGTCTAATTCTCTTCCCAGAGCCTGGTAAAATGGCTAGAGCCTGACCCATTGGTCAAATGGCTCGACGGTATACAGAGAGAGAGGTATGTAGAGAGAGAGAAGAAATACCAAGACAAGTTATAAGTGCACTTTTTCTACTCTGGTTGCTGTTGGATGGTTAGTTTTTCCTGATCCAAAATGGACTTCACAGCAGAAATTTAGTGGCAATGAAATTGTGCTCACTCTCATAGTTCAGATTGCAAATACTTTCCCAGTGTAGCAATAATTGGTAGTGAATTTGCTTTTTCTTTAGTAGGAAAGAAGCCCACAGGACATTCATTCAGCAGAAATACAGTGGGCATTTATGACATGTTAGACCGTGTGATGGGGAGTGCAACAGAGTCATCCCAGGTCCTGCGTCCATGAAGCACACGATCTAGCAGAAAGGCAGACTTTGCTCTGGTAATGATCAATATCAGATCAATACCAATCTGAAAAGAGCGTCTAAAACCACCTACCAGTCACCTCCTTAAAAAGAAGTTGGCAATTCATAAATGACAGTAGCAATGCTGTAGTCATTTAGTGAGTCTTCCTCCATTTTCAGGCACTAGACTAGGCGCCAAGGAGAGAGAGACACGTGAGACACAGCAGCAGAGAGCTCTGAACCCTCAGGAAACACGCGGCATCGCTGTGCACAGCTGTCCCCCGGCTTGCAGCCGAGAGGTCATTGGCAAGCCCAGCAGTGCCGATCAAGAGGATGCTCCCATCTGACAGTTTTGCTCCTGTTCTATTACAGTTGCTCTTCCCCACTTTTTTCTCTTTTCCCTTCAGTCTTCAGCCCATGAAGAATGGCCACAGCTCTTTGCATAGCACGAGCTTTTGAAGGACATAAAATAAGAACCGCCTTTGGTCCCCCTTAACCTATTCTCTGAACTCGTCTCCGAGGAATGGGTGGCTAGCGATCTCACAAAGAATAGTCTTTTCCCTTTCAAAATGGTGAATGTCTGGCTTCTAATCGCAGCGAGCACTCCCACGGGAATGTCACATCAGACACCAGCCAGCCGGACGGCAGTGGGCGGAACATGCATATCACAGCCATTCAGAACTTCAAAAAAGCTTTCAATCCCATTCATTTTCAAAATTTTTGCTAAGATTGTTGGTGGAAGTTTGATGGGGATTTTTTTTCCCCCGTTAGTGTAAAGATGGGCAGGACCTTTGCAACACCATCCACCTTTGCAACACCATCCACGGTAAGGTAAATGTAAACTGAGACCCGGGATTTCCCTGGTAGGAAGCGTGAACCTGCCGCACGGCCACTGTGGCCCAGGCATTTCTTAGTCCAGGGAATATCCTTCAAGAGAAAGGAAAGACTAAAGATTTTCCTCAGTCTCCCGGGGAGAATATTTATCACTTTCAGAAAGAATAAGCCAGGAAAGGTATCTACAACTTGCCCTCAGTTCTCTCAGGAGACTAAAAGAAAAGAAAGTGGGAAATCCTCATGGAGGGGGACCCAAAGAGGAATTTTCGTCTGCTGCTGTTATGAACCCAATTAGATATATTTTGAGGAAAGGGTGTATGTATATTAGATTTTAATTAAGTAGTGTTAATTATAATCTATGAGATGTGCTTACTGCTTATCAGATAATTATGAGAAAGCCAATTTGGCTGCTGGCTTGTGACTAATTAAGTGGAATTAGTAATGATAATTATAGATTTCATTTTGGTTTGCCTTTACTGGGAATGGGGCAAATCTGCTTGGGCTAGGGTGGATCAGGGCAAAGGGCAGAACCTGCAACCTCCTGGAGAGCACCCTGGGCTTTGAGAAGTCAGGAACGGCAGAAGGGTGGAGGGAACAGCCTCTGCTGGGGCCTCCTGCTTGCCTCTCCCACCTCAACAGTCGTACTGGCCTAACCCTTCTACCCTGCTTCTCCCTCCAGAGGCCCACTCATCTTCGTTTACAGAAAAGTTCCAGGGTCTGTTTAGTGAGAAAGAAGTTTGACTCTGACTGAGTGAGAGACCTCAGTGGCTTGACCAAAGAACTGCAGTTCTGGCCAGGCCCGGTGGCTCGGTGGCTCACCCATGCAATCCCAGCACTCTGGGAGGCCGAGGTGGGAGGATCACTCAAGGTCAGGAGTTAGAGACCAGCCTGAGGAAGAGCGAGACCTCTGTCTCTACTAAAAAATAGAAAGAAATTAGCTGGGCAACTAAAAATATATAGAAAGAATTAGGTGGGCATGGTGGTACATGCCTGTAGTCCCAGCTACTAGGGAGGCTGAGGCAGAAGGATCGCTTGAGCCCAGGAGTTTGAGGTTGTTGTCAGCTAGGCTGATGCCACAGCACTCTAGCCTGGGCAACAGAGCCAGACACTGTCTCAAAAAAAAAAAAAAAGACCTGCAGTTCTGAATTTGGGGGAACACAGTGCATCTGTGCTCCCAGTGTATACACAGATCCTGCCATGGTTTGTGGTGTCATGTGGACAAGACACAGCCCACAGCATCTTCCATGTCCCAACCCCAATGTACCACCTGTCACGCTTAAGGGAATCATTGCATATTGTGAATTGACTGACTTCTTTCAAGCCACCTTTCTTCTAAAAGTTATATAAGACAAATGACAGACCTATAATTGGAGTACAGGATCTACTTCCTTCAAAAGGCCATTGAAACTAACCTGAACTATAGACACACTAAAAAAATACTTTCTGTTCCCCGTTCCCATGTGATACAGTATTTTGACATTTCAATTACGTGTTTCCTCATTTAACATTTGCGTTTGCCTGGTATTTAATGTTAGAATTTGAATTCCTCGAGAACTGATGCTGTTGCAACCATTTTTCATTTTTTGACTCTGAATGTCTGCTATCAAATAAACCTACCCTGGGGCTGTGGCACCTAAGGCACTAAGTGAAAAAGTTAAGTGAAAAAAAGTCACACCATCCTAAAGAGATCTCAGGCCATCACTTTATAGCATTGTTATCTTGGGCAAATCACTTAACCTACCTAAGCCTCAGGTCATTTTGTTGCTTTCTGAAAAACCTGTGTAATAATTTAAAGGGTGCATAGGATAACATTTAGAGCTTAGCACAGTTCTTGGCCCATAGCAAGCACTCAGCAAATCAGTCTTTCTCCATTGGCCCATGAACCACCTGCATCTGAACCACTTGGGGGAAGTGCAACAGATGCAGATACCTGAGCCCGTCTCAGACCCCTTGAATCAGAAATGTGGACCAAGGCCCAAGTGTCTGTATTTTCCCTGTATTTTTAAGCTAAAATTATTTCCCCCTTAATCAAGGCACCAAGTATGCAAAGGCTTATTCTCACACTGAGGGGCCCAGGCACACAGGGGGCTCCAGCCAGGCCTATGCATGCACAAGTGAGAGGAGGATTGAGGTTATTACTTAGCTAAATAGCTCACCAATGCTAAATAACTTTATTGAGATTAAGCATATGTGGATATGAAGTTGTAGCACAAATCTGAGGCCAGGATTTTATCATGAAGCTAATTCAATTCCAGACATTCACTGAACAGCTTCTATTATACAAAAATGCACAAGGCTGCCTCTGTCCCAAAAGAGTTTACAATCAAATATAACATTAGAGCTTAAGAAACCTTAAAGAATAGGAATCTAATCACCTCATTTTACAAGAGAGAAAAGTGAAGCTCAGAGAAGGGAAGTTACTGATCAACAGCTACACAGCTCTCTAGGGGCAGGTGCTGTATTAGAACCCAAGTCTGTGTTGTTGAACCAGGATCCTTCTTCCCAGATTTGAAAAACCCAATGTAACTGTGGCTACAATTTCAGTTAGTGAAAAGGAAAAGCATTCAGGACCTCCACAGGAGTTATTTTGTAGCACAAGTCCATAAAAGATCATGTCCCCTAAGTCATTGCTGAAATCCATTGTTTATTTAAAGGTCTCCTTCTAGTATGAAACGTAAGTATGACTACAATAAGTGCTGTATTGGAGGTTTATCCCAGTTAAGCTTTGAGAAACAGTTGAAATTTCAACAGGTTGAAATGGGGGACAGAAAAAAAAAAGAAAGGAAGATAATGTGCATGACAGTGTTCATGAGCTTTAAACAAGATAAAACAAATGTAAGGTATTAACTAGTCAAAGAGATGGAGGAGCACAGAAAAGAAGGACGAGACACTGAGGGCCTTGACTCAGGGGATGACAGGTCGAGTGGGCCACTAGAAGGTTAGATTTCCAGGAGATGAGGGAGGGAGCCTGAGGTCAGGACCCAACGGGCTTCCAGTGTCTTGCCTAGGAATCCATACAAGGGAAAGTGTATGTAGTACAGTCTGGATGGCAGTTTCCAGAAAACAGAGACTTTGGAGCTCAGGGGTGCCAGGATCCGAGGAAAGCAGATAACTGTGTCATTGATGTGCACAGGCTCTGGGTGGAGGCAAGGAAGTCAGAAAAAGCAAGTCACTGCGAAAAGCCTCCGGAACAGGAGAGCTGAGGTGTCAGCTCTCCACAACTGACCCGCCGGAGACCAGCCATGGTGAGAGGAGAGGAGCCACAGGTACTCGGGATGACGAGGACGCCAACAGCGGTGCCAGTGACAAGGGAGGAGAACATGTGACAGGAGTTGTGAGTCTGGATTCAGACATCCTGAATTCGAGGGGCAGACAACATGCAGTTCAGGGTGCCCGGCGAGGTGCTCCTTGTCAGAAAATCAAACTCACTCGGGTTCTGACTTTCTCTCCTAAAGTCAGCCGTGGGGAAACCATAGAACACCAAGGAAAGCAGGGGTTCTACAAATTTAAATCAACAAAAATACCAGCAGTATCCGCTAGGGACTCTTAGAGAGTCTGAACACTGCCTGGGTCGTGAGTGGTTCACATGGTGGCGTCGGGCAGCAGACAGGGGCCACAGCCTGGCCAGGAGGGTGGCTGGGGGGCAGCAGGGAGGCGCTGGGTGGGACGAGGGTCTCAGGTTCTCCCCCTAGCCCTGTCCTACGTCACCCGCCCTGTCACCACTGAGTCAGCTGCCAGAGCTTTAAAGTACAATAAAGCTGACAGCATAAATAAATGGGGTGAGGAAAAATGATGTTAGGGAAACTTGCTTATTATATGGAGAAAAGTAAATCTTGTTATCTGTTTAACTCCACATTCAAAGGTAGACACAGGATAGATCAAAGATAGATACAGAGTGGAAATAATGAAGGTAAAACTGAGCATTTAACAGAAAAAATATGGAAGAATATCTTTGTAACCTAGGGGTAGAGAATGATTGCTTTTAAGCCCAAAATGTTACATAAAAATTTATGAATTTGATCACATCAAAATTAAAAATTTACTTCAACAGAGGACATGATGAATAGAATTAATAGACAATGATAAGATTAGGAAAAGATATTTGAAGTGTCTAAAAACTGGCAAGACTAGTATTCAGAACGTACCAGGAATGCATGTAAGGAAAAGGCAATACTCCCAGTGAAATATATGGGCAAAGAATTTGAAGGAAGAATTTGAAGAGAAGAAACACAGGTGACTTACAAGTATAGGAAGAAATAAATTAATTAATAATTATAAAGATTCAAAGTAAAATAAAAATGAGATAATTTACACCTGGTGACTGGCAAAATTTAGAAAGTTCTATAAAAGCAAGTATTGAAGGAAGCAAAGAGAAAGACATTGCATGGTACTGCAGATGGAAATGCAGACTGAGGCTTCCAGGTAGACAGACAGACAGATGATGGGGTAAGTACAGACAGAGAAACTTACAGATACACAAAAGAGCCTTAAAAATACATATTTAAATGCATCTGAATGGTCCTTTATGGAGGGATGGCAGTGGAGAATGGGGATAAGAATGAATAACTATTAATACACACATAAGAAATGGGTCTTAATTGCATGATCCAATGATGATAATATCCCATGAATGAGATATTTGATCTTCTACATATAAGATTATAAATTTTTTAAAAAATCCAGCCATCAGTTGAAAATATGATCTGGTAACTCAGAGATCTGAGATAGGAAGGATTGGAAAATGCACACCTTGACGTGATAGCCAGAGCTGTAAGTAGGCAGTGGATGTGTGGCCATGGATGGAACTAAGAAACGGAAGCAAGAAAGACTGAAGACACATAAGAGGTAGAAAAAAAACAAAGGAAAAAATAACTAGAAACTTTTCAAATTTATTCAATAAGGTTACAACCACCTTGATACAATGACTAGCTAGAGAAAAAAATTTAGAGCAATTTTCCAAAATATATTATATAAAATGACAATAAAATAAAATCCAGCAGCATATTAGACATTGTGCCATATACAAGTAGAGTTTATGTTAGGGGTACGAGAAGCTGTCAACTATAGACGATCTATCAGTTATAAGTCACTGCATTAAAACATAAAGGGACAAAGGCAAAGTTATAAAATCTAACCAAAATGTTAAAAAAAAAAAAACATTTATTGGGTGTCGGGCAGGTGGGAGGGGGTGGAGGGGATGGGTAAATACATACATTATGAGTGCGATGTGCATTGTCGGGGGATGGACACGCCTGAAGCTCTGACTCGAGGGGGGAGGGGAGGCAAGAGCAATGTATATAACCTTAACATCTGTACCCCCATATTGTGCTGAAATAAGAAAAAAGCATAAAGGGAAAAATCATGTAGTAATATTGTTAGATGTCAAACTCATTAAAATTTATGACCATTCATAATTTAATAAAACAGAAAAAATGAAATCTTTAGGCAAAATGGGAAAAAAACTTCTTAAAGTTCATAAAATTTCAAAGCAAAAACAGAAAACTTCATATTAAATTTTGAAACACAGATGGAAATTCCATAAACATAGGACTAAGAAAAAGAGTATTCATACTATTCTAGAGTTTTAAACAAACACTGAGAGAGGGAAAAGGGATACATCGATTATTATCTAAAAATAATATTATTGTCTTCCAAAAAATGTAAACACCTCATTTAAAAATTAAAACTTGCTCAGAGTTCAATAAAGTGGCTAGGTATAAAGGAAATATATAAAAATCAATAGCTTTCATTTATACAACCAATAAGCAGTTGTAAAATATAATTATAAGGAAAACCCACACAAAATATCAAAAATGATAACATAACTAGGAATTAATTTAATAAGAAATGCACAAAACCTCCACAAATAGAACTAAAAAAAATTACAAGAGGATGTTTTTTAAATGCTCTGAATGAACAGGGACAACTCCCATGATAAATTAACTCCTGCCGCTCTCATCAAAAGCTACACTTGTGTTGTTGATCTAGAGCCCCCTCTTATCTTATTTGAGACTTTGCTCAGTCAGTGGTTTTCCTTTCTGCATCAAGTCTCTCTGTGCCAGATAAGTCCTCTCATAGTATAAACACACTGTAGTATCGCCTGTAGTATCATTAAGTAAAAGCAAACTAAAGTAAGATCTCCATTACCACACCAATGCTTACAGCAGAAGATCCCCTAAGAGTTCCCTATAGTTGGTACATTTGATCTGCATTATTCACGGGTTCTGTATATGAAAATCCACCTAATTGCTAAAAATTAATTGTAACCCCCAAGTCAATACCTACAGAGCTTTCCTGGTCATTCGTGGACATGTGCAGAGCAGCAAAAAATGTGAGTCACCCGGCGTTCATGTACCTAGCTGCAGTTGAACAGAGTGACGTTCTGCTTTCACGTTCAGCTCTCATATTGTAAACAAGTGTCCTTTTCAAAGTCTATTCAGTGCCACCTTTTCCCCATATTTGTACTTTCTACTGATGATGTCACTGTTTGAAAAGGCCCCCAGGCATGGTGCTGAAGTGCTGTCTAGTATTCCTAAGTGCAAGAAGGCTGCGACGTGCCTTATGCAGAAAACATGCGCGTTAGAGAAGCTTTGGTTAGGCATGGGTTATAATGCTGTTGGGTGTGAGGTCAATGTTAATGAATCAGCAACATATATCAAGTAAGATGTCTTTATACAGAAACTCACATGACACAGTAAGTAAACAGAAGCTTATAAGAACCTAATCCTGTATTTCCCCTAGGAGCAGTGGTTCTATATTCACTAGTATAATGTTTGGTGATTTTATAGGACATTACCACAAACGACAAAAAATTGAATGTATTTCCATTTCCTCCCGTCTCTTTCTCTTCTCAACGTCAGTTAAGCTTCCAAACTCATCGTTTCATCGTAATCACTCTGGTTAAGATCACCAATGACTTCGCTGTTACCAATTCCAAGGGCCTGGAGGGTCTGTTCTCTGCCTTCATCCTATTTGACTACCAATAACATCCTACGTAAACGCCACCCCTTTTGAAGCACTTCTTTCATCTTGCTCAGGGCTGTGCTGTCAGGTTCGTTTTCCTATCTCAGTGGTGGCTCCTTCACAGCCTCCTTTACCCAGTCTTCCTTTCCTTGACCTCTGTGTGGGAGTTCCTTAGAGCTCCCTTAACAGCCTCTTCCCTGAGAATCTTATCCCAGCCACTGGCTAAACTGATACCAATATACAGATGATTCCCAAATATCTATCACTAGCAGAACTCTCCCCCAAACTCAGGACTCATATCTTCCACTTGCTTACTGCCACCTGGATGGTATTTTAGAGCACGGAGAGTCCACAAAGGACTCTAGATGGATCCACACGCTCTGCCTCACTCCAGTCTTGCCATTCAGTTGGCTTCTTACATCAGAAGTCTTTGAGTCTTTGAAGCCACTCCTCCTTATTCTTTGTGTGTTCTCTCTCTCTCTCTCCCCCTCCCGCCTCCCCACATACAACCAATTAGTCAGAAAACTCTCTGGCTCTATTTCCAAAATAGATGCCAAATCCATTAGCATCTCTCAACTCTGCCATTACCGCCATAGTCCAGGGCCCCGTCATCTTCCATCCTGCTCACGTCAACAATTTCCTGAACAGTTTCCTACCTCCTCTCTTCCCTCATGCAACACACACATCAGCCATTCTTGTCAGAGACTAGAACGAGCTGGTAAACTGTAAATCAGATCAGTCTCCTTTACTCAAAACTATCCAAAGGCTTTCTATTATATTTATAATAATACCCAAATCTTTTACCATGACATATAAGACTTTACATGATCCAATCTTTGTCTATGTCTCTGACCACAGAGAAAATACTTCATCTTGCAGCATGCTCCTCACTGATATTTTTAAGAAAAGAAAGAAAAAACTGAAAAGGTAGTTTCTGACATCGGGATTTTATATTGGCAGCTTCCTCTTCTCTCAGATTTGTTCTTAACTGACTCCTTATGATCAGATCTCTGCTAAAACGTCACTCTCTCGGAGAGGATCCCCTGAATATACCATCCAAAGTAGACTTCCTCTCAATGAAGTTCTGTCTGACCCAGCTGTTGCTTTTCTACTTACACCGTCTGAAATGGTCCTTATATTTCTTTTGTCTATCTGCTCACAATGGGTCTTCCCCACTCCACCCTTCACATGGAAGTTTTGTGAGAACAGGAACTTTGGCAATCTTGTCTGTCTCAGAACCAAGGACGGTTCTCAGCCATGGGTCTTAGTAAGTTATCTATTGATTGAATATGTGATCTTATTAGAAATATTACAGAAATGCCAAATGTGTGTGTGTGTGTGTGTGTGTGTGTAAATATAAGTAATCCCAGTCAGAATCTCGGCGAGGTTGGTGCCTGGCTGATCACTAAGAAGTCAGTGCAGAGAAACATTTATGAAACTAGCCACACTGCAGCTGTTGGAAATAGTGTGGCACAGTCACAGGGATTAGCAAATGGATCAAGGGGTCAAAGTGAAGTTCTGCAAACAGGCTCATGTATATACAGGAACTTAACAGATGGCAAAAGTGACACTTTGTATTGGTGGAGATGGAGGGACATCATACCACATAAATTGTTAGCTTAAAATCAGCCACGGTTGGAGCATTTATACCCACTCTGACATCAGCAAAAACTACACACCAGGGCTTGTTTTTCTCCATCAGAAAGCTTGCTGTGAACCAGCCCACCACTGTGCCCAGGACCCATGCAAGACACAAGTTCTGAGGGGAGAGTAAAAACAAAGTTACTGAGGTTGTAACTCTCAGTGGGCACCCAGCATTCTGAGGTTTCCACCCTGACCTACATATTAATGGCGAAAATTCTCCGAAGGACTTGCTATCCGTGTAGTTCAGTCTTTCACTCATGTTGTGAGTCCTCTGTGTCTCATATGCTGATATACTTGAACACTGTACATTCCTGACTTTTCATCTTTCAAATCTCATGCTCAGTGAGAAATAAATTTATTTAAAATGTCACTGACATGGAGTGGAGGCATAGGATGGCAGGCATGGCGAGCGAAGTAAAACGAGACCCCGGAGAGAGTTGCTGAAGCCAATCAAAGAGAGAATTCCAAGGGACGGGGAAGGTGCTTCCAGAGGCAGTGGCTGCCTCTTCTCAACACGGAAGCCTGTGTCAGACCACGGCACTTCTCTGCGGAAAACCTTCCAATGGCCACCGTCTCCACCACAATAAAACCACCGTCTGGGTGGTCTCCCTGCGTTGCCTGCTGCTTTTGGTCACTCAGGCCCCTTGGGCTATGGCAGACACGCCCCCCATGCAGCAGACAGCCTGCTTCCCAGCTGCCTTCGTGGCTTTCGTCTCTCCCCCTTTAAATCTTGCTTAAAATGTTATCTTCCTTCACTCTGCACTCCTGTTAACTTTATTTAGCTCCACAGCTCTTATCCCCTTACACCATGCCATAGAATTTATGTATTTTTTATTGTCTGTCTCTTCTCACTAGAATGGAAGCCCCATGAAAGCAGAATTTCTATTTGTATTGCATGCTGCTGTGTCCCCAAGCCTAGAACAGTGCCTGACAGAGGGGAAGTAGGTGTTCAGGAAATATCTATTGGCTGAACAAGGGAATGAAGAGAAACAGTAGTGGGAAAGTCTGTGCGGAAGTTGACTGGAGCCACTGAACTTGGTGCAGGATGGGCAGGGACAGATGGCCTTGGGGCTGGTGACCCCAGGCGGGCAGAGAGCGAGGACAGGAAGAACACTAGACGGCAGCCCACGTGCTGCGTTCCCTCGCCAGGCTAGTGGGTGGGCCATGCCCGCCTGCGCCGAGCTTCACTTGACTGCTCTTCCCCCAGCATGGCTCTGCTTGAAAATGTCTCTCTCCACTCATTTATGGAAGGCATCACGACACACCAGGTTACGGGAGAAAAACCCCTCATTTGATTAATTTTACTGTAACAGGCCTCTTGGGAAGAGAACTGGCTCGGAAAAATATGTGCTACCTGGTTATAGTTTGGTTCTTGCTCATAAGCAAAATTTCCCCATCGTGTCTTCAGATCCTTGTCTGAGGAATGCTTACATTCTATCTTCGCCAGGGAGGACTTGGGGAGAGAGAACGCGGGCATGACGTACACATAAGCTATGTGAGGAATCCCAGGAAACCACACAGAGGCAGGTGCGACTGAGCCAGTACACAGCAGCACAGTGCGCTTTGAGATTCTCTCGTGGATCCCCTCCTACGGGGCAGAACCTCTGTCTGCCTTGGAGAGAGAGTTGCCTGCAGTATGAGTAACATAAATATACAGTTGTCCCTCGGTATACGTGGGGGATTGGTTCCAGGACCCTCATGTACACCTAAATCCACACATACTCAAGTCCCGCGGTCTGTCCTGCAGAACTCATGTGTATTAAGTCAGCCCTCCATATACACAGGTTTCAAATCCAGCATCTACCTGCATTTGGTTAGAAAAAAATCCGCATATAAGTGGATCTGTGCAGTTCAAACTCATGTTGTTCAAGGGCCAACTGTATATATATTAATATATATAAAGTTACATATAAAATATGTAATATATAAAGGTATGTGTATGTGTATCTGTGTGTGTGTATAAGGGAATCATTGGGCACATGGACATTCAGTAGGCAGAACAGATATGACAGAGAGAGGAAAAATGGGGCCAAGAAAAGTAAAAGAAGGATCAGGAACCCAAATCAGGGAAAACCCAGAAATAGCAGGCCTCTTGTATTTCTCACTCATGACACCATTCTATCCTGGGCTCTCACTGTGAGCTTTACACCTTGATTAAGACTCAGAATAGCCTGGGGCAGGCAGGACAGGAGCTGACGCAAGTCCACCTGAATCACTGCACTAGAATCATGCACAGGGTTCAACCTACAGGGAGGACACTTGGGAAACCCACGTCATCACTGGCTACGCTGGCTTTTACAACAGGCCCATCTCACTAGTTCTCTGTCCTGCTCCAAGGAGAAACATAGCCTGGCCAAAGGTGCGGATTAGTGGACATGCAGGGAGGGGACAGTGGGGCCCACAGAGAGCCACAGCAGAGCTGGATCGACCTGGGCAGCTGAGCCAGGCCCTGCTGCTCCTGCCTCCCTGCTGCGCTGGCCTCGGTCCCCTGGAAGAGGATCCATTTCACAAATGTGTGTTGAGCACCGAAGGCCTGCTTTGTACGAGTGCTTTCGCCTTTTTTTTTCTTTTAGTACTTAGTCCCCTAGGAGACAAACTCTTACTCCAAATCAGCTTTTCACCCTCGATAACAGCTAGTGTATAAAAGCAAAGGAGGAACAACACGAACATCACGAAGATTTGAGGCTAAAATCATCAGTAAAAAGCTGCTCAGAAATTGTTTTTGTTTTTTAATGTCAAACGAAAACATGGCCATATGAATGGAGAGATAAGTCATTAGAGACTAAAACACATCCCAGCATCGCAGAAGAATTAAGTTGGAGACAGTGATGCCAAACTATCAAAGGGGAAAATAAAAAGTAATCCTGATGTTAATATCAGAGAGAGAAATAAGAGCTATGCAGGCAATTACTGCCGAAAAAGTCTAAATTCAATGCCCACTACAAATTTTGAATAAATATTAAAGAGAAAATGTGTACGCACTTAGTGGCTAATGGAAACTTGAGGGAAAATGTCCTACTCGTGAGGTCTATTACATGGCAGAGTCATCTATTAGATGCAGAAACAATCTCCTTGGGGATGTGGCAGCATTGTCCCCGCGGGAGTCATTTAACAGGGGACAGAAGAAGCACACTGGAGAATAGGCCACCAGAGCAGTGAAGGGTTTGATTAAGACTCTGCTCCCTTCAGGGAGGGCCCCCTATCCCTCGGAGCCCAGCATCGGCATTGCAGGCTGGGGCTCCCTCCCCTCGAAACTGTCCATCGCACCAGCTGGGACCAGTGGTGACAAGTGTGACATGAAGCGTTCACGGCCTTGCCACCCGGAGGGCCACCTCTCACCTGGCTGGGAGCCTTTGGCCAGCACCTTTCTGAGAGACAATAGCAGGAGCCCCGGAAGCAGGCCTGCCGGAGCCTGGAGCCGTGCCGTGCCTGAGCACGCACATGGGGGCACACAGCACCCTTTGGGGAGACCTGCTTATTACACAGGGAGCATACAATTCTGGAAATAATTAGATGGTGAGCATAAATAAAACAAGGCACCAAAATAAATCACTCTGAATCTCATTCAGTTATGTGAGTGTACAGCCTTTACCTATACGTATGTGTATAATCCTATTCTTTTTTTACAAAAACGAGTTTAACCACATATAGTGTTTTAAAACCTATGAATGTATTTCAAATCAATAAAACACTTCTACAACATCTTTTCTTCATAACCATTATCCCATTGCACAGATGTAGTATAATCTATTGAACTAATTCCCCATTGTTATACATCTCTTTGACCCCATTTGAAAAAATAAACGTCTCCTTGGTGGACATCTTTGTAGTCATCCTTCATTACATCATAAAATGGAATTCTGTGTCACAGGGTGTGCATAATATTTCTAAGTGTTTTGAGTCTTGTCACCAAAATGTTTTTTGGACAAGTGGTAGCTTCCACCAGCAGAGTATGAGAGTGATGTTTTGGTTACCGGTGTCCTTGTCAACAGAGCGTGCCCTCGTGCCCCTGGTTCTGAGTATATGTGAAGGCCCCATGGCCACTTCTGTCCAGCTAATGTTGAGAAGGAAGGGAGAAGACCCCTTTAAGCAGGCAGCTTGAGCTATTTCCCCAAAGAGAAGGAACTAAGAAAAAGCCTGCAAACTGTCTTAGAAGGAAGAGGCTATCTGCTAGAAACAGCCAAGACCTTTAGCTCAAATCCATTAATCCTCTTTATTAAACCTGGGTCACCCCTGAGTCTTGGCAAATTAACCAGCATCTCCCCACTGCAAGTGCATCAAGAGGCAGCGCACTGTACACCGCCTGCAATTGTCATGGACCAGGGCACCGGGGTCAGAGGGCTTCCCAGGCTCCGTCCTCTGCTTTTGTCAATTTAAAAGGGAACATCAGCTGCACTTGTATAAATTACGGGCCAGGCTGCATAGAGGCTGGGGCTGAGGCAGCATCTCTGCACGGCGGGAGATGTGAGGACAGGAAGCCGGTCAGGCAGCAGGCAGGCGGCCGTTGCTCCAGGGCTTCCCTTCATTGCAGACCCCTCTGAGAGGGGGCAGGAGCTCGGGGGATGAGGGGTCTGGTTCAGAGTCCAGGGTGGGCCTGGGTCTGTCCTCAGAGCACCTCTCTTGGCTACCATGCATTCTTCTGTTTTATTCCCTCCCAAAGCCTGCAAGGAAGAGCTGAAATTCTCCCTTGGCTGTGTCAAGACACGAAGTGAACACAAAACCAGAGCCCAGTGCGGAAAGGCTAAGACAGAGACAGAGAGACCAGGGTGGGGAAAGCGTGCAGAGGCCCAGAAGAATCAGAGAAAGAGAGAGAATCAGAACCGGAGCAACATCAGGACACCTGGCGCAAAAACCCACAGGTCCCCTTCTCAGCAGCCTTCCTTGCACGATCTGGGCCTTCCTGCACCTAAGACAACTTGACTCGGAACTTATAGTGGGTCCTGCTCCCTGCCCATTTACACAAATTGGCTAAAGCTTAACAGTAATTCAAAAAAATGGTTAAGTGAAGTCTCAGATGCAAGATGGATGTAGAACCACAGGTTCAAGCCTCACTGAAATCAGAATCCACTAGAGTCATGTGACTAGTTCTATGTTCCACTTGGTAGGAAGGACATGAAAATCAGTGAGGGTCCAAAGGAGAAATGCAAAAAGAACTTAAGTGTTAGAAACCCATCCTATAAAACAGGGCAGGCCAGAGGAGTGGCCGTGTGGTCATTTTAAATATAAGAAGAACTACCACGGAGGGGGTTACCGAACCCGACTGGCTCTAAGACGGATGTAAGTTTCCCAAGAACTCCATGTGGCACGTGGTAACACCATTGCCGTTTTACAGGTGAGGAAAACAAGGCACAGTGAGGTTCTGTTGTGTGTCCTATTACACAGATCCCAGGCTGAGAAGCAACAGGGCCAGCGCTGGATCTCAGACAGACGAGCGTGTACATACACCACCGCAGTCGAGGAACCACCGGGACAAAATGCTCTGTCTCCATGGAGGACGAGCTGACTAGCTCCCCCCAGACATCCACCTTTTTTGCTGACCTGAAACAAAACCTGTTTTTCTGGAAAGTGGAGAGGGAAGAGAGCCTAGGGAGCCACAGACTCGGAGCCAGGTGCGGGCAGGGCAGGTGGCAGGGGCAGGTCAGCACTGGAGCAAGGTCCTTCTGTGATGTCTCTCAGCATGTCCAACATGAAGGAAATAATGCCTGGCTTTGTTTAGTATTTTCTTATGCTATCCAAATATTGTGCCGATAATGTGTTACATTTCCAATCAGAAAAAATACATATGTGGGTGTATATTTTAATGCTCCTCTGCTCCCTGCCCCCACGTGTGGGGGAGCTAGACCATTTGGCCCCCGAGGATCATGGTTTTGACCTTTCCTCAGCCCCAAGGGGAAAGCTCAGGCTTTGAAATTCTTTGTGAATTGCACTCTCTGTTCATCCCTATCCTGGAGGCAGACTCACTGACTCCCAGGGATGGATTTGGG
The DNA here is from genome assembly GCA_008086735.1 of Cheirogaleus medius. NCBI lineage: Eukaryota > Metazoa > Chordata > Mammalia > Primates > Cheirogaleidae > Cheirogaleus > Cheirogaleus medius. Next base: position 2,197,725 of record VBSM01000639.1, on the reverse strand, counting down.
TGAGAATAAACATCTCGCGGCCTGGAAGAAGGGCCACACACCTGCTGCCTGGGAGTAGAAGAGTTTTTTTACAATAATTGGAAAACCTTCCAGGAGATCGAAAATACATGATCAACAGTTCCAGCAGAAAATAATAATTTTTTTTTAAAACGAAGGATTAAGTCAACTCCTAACATCAAAGGAGAAATAGCAAGAGCCGCGATTTCCTCTCATCTCGGCACCTGCACACAGTGTCTGTGAGAGGGAACCAGGGGCCTCACTGAGGCCCCGGCCAGTAGGACTGTGTCTGCCACCCTGGCGTGGACTGTGGATGGATTAGCTCCTGTCACCAAGGGACTCCTGGCTCCGTCAGCTTCTCTCCCAGCCATTACACTATTAAAAACAGAGGGTGTTTTGTATATTTAATTGCTCTGCTGTCATTTCACTGGCATAATGCTTTTTCCTGGCACTGCATATACTTTTGGGTCTCCAGTGTCACATCCTGGGCTAAGGGGAGGGCCAGGCAGGGGGCCTCACTCCTTCCCACCCTCTGCCCTGCAGGGCCCCCATTAAGGGACAGGGGAACAGAGCAGGGTGCCCACTGGTGAGCTCCAAAGGCAGGCTCCCGCTCAGATGCGGCTGCTCCCCTGGAAGAGAGAAATTACCTGGCTTAAGTCCTCCTCCTGCATCCAGCCAATTTCTACTCCCTTAATTCAATTCAGCTCTTCCTGACCCCAGCAGGCTAGAGTTCCAGAGTTACTTTCAACGGATAGCACCAATTACTGAGGTGTGAAAATAGAAACCTTCGAATTTGTAGAACAAACCCAGAGATGGGGACTTAACTGAACTGAAAAAGAAGGCAGGAAAGAAGACAGGGAGGAGTCTGAGCAGGGAGAGGAGGTGACTCCGGGGCAATTAGGAGGCCTGCAAGGAAGAAGCGCACAGCGTGGGGCCCAGGACAGGCAGAGGACCCTGACAGAGGCCCTGGTGCTCAAGGGGGCCTGGGGCCTGGGGCCTGGGCATTGGGAGCTGGGGCAGTTTTAGTGGAAAAGAAAAACAAAAACCTGCCGGAGCTCCAGCACTGAGGCCCACTAGCCATTCGCTGGGACAGAAAGTGCTGGGAGCCTCTATTTCCCCACTGTACAGCGAGGGCCTCCGCACTTGCAGTGAGCTCCTTGCCCACCCACAATGAGGGATCCAGCCAAAAACAACGAGGAGAAAGACAAGCACCAGATTCTCCAGTCCGGCCTCTATATGCTGAGTGTGAATAGTGCAAACTGTGCTCCCTTAGGGGAGCACTCTCACCTTCATCAAAGATTTTCCAGGCCAGACCCCCGCTGCACAATGCGGCCTGTGAAATCCAAACACACACAGTGACCCAGTCACACTTGCAAAATTAATTAATTATGGCCCTGGTTTATGCTTTTATGGTCAAATCCAATTAATTACATGTCCTTGATATGTTGGTCTACCATCCCTTACAAAACTTAAATGAAGTAGGTACCCAACAAATATTTGAAATGTTTTGAATAAGACTTCCTTAAAGCTAGTCTTGTTATATAAGAAACAGATTAACTCTGGGATTATAAATCAAATGAGATGACATGTCTCCTCACCCCAGTCGGCTTGGTAAGAAACTCCTTGGGGAGAGTCACTCCATACTCTTCACCCCCAGGTGACAGTAAGGGAGCTTCCAGCCACCTGCACCAGAGTCCAAGACACTCCCAGAACCTGCAGATCACCATCAACGTGAGTCAGAAATCCTTCCAGCAGGCATCCAAGGCCTCCGTGGAGCAAGCGCCCCTTCCTCACTAGCCGGGGTCTGCCCTCCTGCCCCTCGTTCCCACCACTCCGTGTCCTTCCTGCCCCCACACCGTGCTCCTCCCTGCCCTTCCCAGAGCAGTGCGCCCTCCACACCACACACTCCTGGCCCTGCCACATCCCTTCCCCTCACCTACCCAGCTGTCTCTCTCACCTGCTTTCCCCTTCAGCGAGTCACCCCTCCTAAACTCCGCTGATGCTCAAAGGGTGTCCATGACCAAAAGCTCGAAGTCTGCTTTTGGCTGAAGTGTGGCAGAACAGAAAAAGCAGGCAGCAACTTTGTGTCTAAGGACCTGAGACCTAGGTCTGAGCCCAGACTCAACAGCTAACTCTAGAGCACTACTCGGCCTTTTTTGTAACCTCTCTCTAGATGTATGATCTTCTCTGCAGAGTGAGAGAAAATATGCAATAGAGCAACCGCTTAGAGTTTACTCACCTCTCCTGTTCCCGCCCTGCAAAACGGACAGACAGATGCAGGGTAGTTAGACAGTTGCTGAGTCCGGGTGAAGTACTCCTCGTCCAAACTGGGTGACAAGCTCCCTGGGCGGGAAGGAGGGCTGCTCGCTTGTCCCTGTCTGGAGCAGTGCCGAAGTCAGGACCAGAGCTCACCCAGCTCGAGCTGCATTGAGGCCCGGTGCATGGTGTGGAGGAGTGGCTCTGTGTGTGGCATGCATCCATGGGCCCAGCCTCAAAATGCATGACCACATAGAAAAAAAAGAAACCAAATACCTCTTCTCCCTTCCAAGGCTCCACTAAATGATCACCATTTTCAGGGAAGAAACAAATCTAAGAACATTTTAGCCAGATCCTTTGACTTTCAGCCCAAGCCCTTAGGCACTTCATCGCTGGGCCAGCTGTCCCCAGCTTGTTAAAAGGCCCCACCATCCGCCCCTTCCCAAGAGGTGTGCTGCTGCTGCCTATGAAATGTGTGGCCAGAGTCCCTGAGATGTGAGCTGCACCAACACTTGAGCCCATCGAGTTGAAAGGAGAAATTCTTCAGGGCTGAACATGGGGTGGCCAGTGTCCTGGTTGGCCTGGGACTCAGAGTGCTCAGGATGCAGGATTTTCAGTTTGAAGATCAGGAAAGTTCCTGAAAAACTTGTTCAGGACCAATTGTACAACTTGACCTGGACTTGATTCCAGAAAATCGTCCCCTCCTCATTAGCGTTGATGGGGCAGGAATACCAGAGTTTGAAGGGATGCAGCTAGATTTGAAGACTGGCAATGCAAATAGGCTCCAGACTCTAAGCTCTCTGATGGCTTTCTCTTCTCCTTTCTTACATAAAGGAAAACTAGTTTCAAAAAAATGTATTTGCCTGGGAGTCATCTTTAAGTGACAGAGTTGAGTTTGAAACTCACATCTATGGGATCCCTAAACTCCTGTTCTTTCCCTGGCCCCCTGGGCTCTGTGGGGACCATCACTATCTTCCAGCTCCATCACCACACAATGCAAGGGCTGACTTTGAGGAGCTGCAGACACGTGCGGGGTCAGCGCTCTTAAACTCAGCGGTCAACAACCCCCACACCCACCGTCCACGGGTAGCCACAGCTCCTCCACACCCAGCTGTAAATCCTTTCAGTCTGTAAACACTCAGATACAGTTCCCTCCGCTGCTTAGCGGCTATTGACACTAATTGCTCTACAGAGTGTGTGCAACTGGCAACACCTTATTAAAAGTGAAATATATTATACTGTCCACTTATTGCTACTTTATAGAGATAAAGTATTCTTACTACATGGAAAAGCTGGCAAAGAAATTGACAAAGTGGTTTCTAAATAGAATCCTGCACAAGGCCATTCCTGGGGCACAGGGTCTATCTGGGTTACGCTGAGCTGGGAGTGTCCCCGATTTGACCTAAAGATCTTGCCATGCCAAGAATCCCTCCCTTCACTGTTCTGATTTCCATCTCACAGATTAGCCTCCGAGAAGCGAGCCTGGGTGCGGAAGAGAAGACAAATGTGGTTGCTCTCAAAGCTGAGAACACAGACCTGGCCCCATCTGCCAAGACAATCCATCTCCTTCCTCCCAAGGACAAAGCAGGGTGCAGAGGAGACAGGCTAACGGGAGTGCAGGGCAGGGGGGCGGAGGAGGAGGGGCATGGTGAGAACAAGAGAGCTCCGGTCCCAACAAACGAGGGCCAGCACAGGCTTCCTGAGAAAGCCCACCAAGCCCCAGATCCCACATTTCAAACAAGGCAAAAGAGACTGTTCCTGCCGCCCAACCCCAACCAAGCCAGCTGTGGGAGGCTCTGTCTTACAGGACACATCCACCCTGAAAAGAACTGGATTAACCTCTGCCCAAATCCCCCCAAACACTTTCACTAAACACCCCCAAATCCACGAATGTCTGACAACCCGTATGGCATCTGAAATGACAATGGGTTTTTACATTTTTAAAGAGTTGTAAAAAGGAGAAGAATATGAGGTAGAGACTGTATGAGAACCACAATGCCTGAAATATTTTCTGTCTGGCCCTTCAGTAAAAGCATTTGCTGATCCTGTCTTAGAGGGAAGAACCGGAAAGTGAGAGAAAGGAAAACCCCGGGCTGGTGGCAGGACGAGGACTGATGAGAAATGCCATCAGGAAAACAAAGTCCTGCTTCTATCATAGCAGACTTGGCGTGAGTGCTGAGATCTGATTAACTGCTAACCACACTTGCTGGGGGGAGTCAGTCCGCTGGAGCCCTTGCCTTTTGTCTTGGCAATGTTTTACTGCCGATCCCCATCCGTGCCAGCACTGAGAAGCGGCCAAATGGGACAGGGTGGCCCCAGGAGCTAGCAGATAACAAGGGAGATGGAATGATAGAGAGAAGAACCTATTGTCCCTGCCACGTTTTGTGTTTCTGCGATACCAAATTGCCTGATCGCTTTGACATTTCCGAGACCAAATTAAAATGCGCCACCATGGAGACAAAATGTCATTAGCCTCATTATAAGTGATTGTGTTAAAATAAATACAAAAATAAAGTGGGAATTAGTCCAAACCATTAAAATACAGAAGCAAAAATGGCCAACAGGGACCTTACATGTGGCAGACTAAGAAAGGTTGAGACACCCCTCAAGGAGGCAGGAAAGATGAATGTAGCAGGCACAAGTGACTAAGCAACAGGCTCTGGTGGCCATGGCAGAGCTTGGGCACTAAGGCAGTCGCAGGTTCTTCCTCTGCCTCATGCCACATGGCCTTAGGAAGGACATTCGACCTCGACCTCACTAAATCCCTGAATTTCCTCTCTAGGAAAATAAGAAAGTAACATCATCTTTTTCATGTATCTGTTAAGAGTTTCACTTCTAAGCAGGAAGGAATAAAGACATGGCCTTTTGAGATAGACACTGTCTTGGAGCTGGCCACCTGCAGGGAAGGGGAGAGGAAGCCTCTCCGGCAGGGACAAGGGTATCCTGGCATGGCCATCCCCTAGTTTTCTCCAGAGGGCGAGCCTGGCTCCAGAGCAGACTCTGCCATGGGGAGAGAGCCGAGGCGTGGCACACAGAGACAGGGCTCTGGTGACAACTCCTTCTGACTTAAGCTCAGTGCTTTTCCTGGGAACCTCCTACCATCAGCTGCACTCAATCTCCTCCCCTCCTTCAAGGCACTCACTCTCTGCCACTGCACACCACCTGCACTCGGATCCCTTACTGTTTCTTTCTCCCATATCCATCTTCCACTGACACCTCAGACTTGATCCCAGAAATCCGGTCCCAGCCACTCAGTTTCTTGTTTCCACCAATGGACATCGGCCTTTAGTGTCCGAGTCTTACACACATTAGCCATAAACAAGCAATGACGTGAACTAATACCCTCCAAACAAAAGCCTTCACTTGCCTCCTTAGAAAAAGGACATTAATACTAACTACCCCACTGCCTCACCGACCCCCACCCCCACAAAAGCCATGTGAAGCTGTCCCCCAAGGAGTAATGACTGAATATGTTGAATTCCTACTGCAGCTTTCTCTTCCATACTCTCGAAAGACATTTCTCATCAATCATGGGCCTCTTCTCCAAATGGTCCTGGGCACTACTGCCTATTGATTGGAAGTTGGCACCATTTCTGTTCCCTTGAGATTAAGGACTGTGGTTTTCGCCATGCACAAAATAAGCCTCTCTATAAGAAATATAAACCGACCCAACTGGAAACACAATGATAGAAAAACAATACCTTCTGCCAGCATGACATTTCTTCCTATTTTCTAAATCCTCTCTCCATCCATAGCACCCTGGACCAACACAAACATTCCATGATGTGACAAAGGCAGATATTCTCATTCCTTTCTAATGTCTGAAAAAAACTGAGGCCCCAGAAAGAAAATGTCTTGTCCAAGATCCCCCAGTCTGTAGAAAAGAAGGGTTAAAAGCTGCAGGTCTTAACTCTAAGTTCAGTCCAAATTCTTGAATTACGTTGTCTGAGCCTCAAAGAGTAGAACAAAGAACTCACTGGAACCACGAGAGGGATAATTCCCAGATGCCTGCAAATGGCTTGGCACATAAGAAGGGCCTCCAAAATGCTCAGTAATAATGAGCAAGGGGGCTCAGAGGGCTTTGCTGATGTGAGCTCACTAATCCCCAAAAGCTTCCAGCACAATCTGTAGCAAGAAGTGGTCTTTCTGTCTTTGCCTCTGTTCCCCTACCTGCTACATCATCAGGATCCCTTAGGAGATGTGTGGATGGATCAGCAACATTTTTTTATTATTATTTCAATTTAGCCTGAGACAAGGATCCTGGGAGAACTGTTGGGAACACTGGCCAGCAGGAGAAAGAATGAAACTGTGCTCCCTGGTAAAATCAGAGCCAGCAGGTGCTGCAGGAGACAACTAATGGCGTTGCCCTAACCCCATAAGCAGAAAAACCTTATCCTGGTATCCCCAAACAGAATGGTTACTGTGTAATTGTCGTGTGCAAGTGTTACTGCCCATGCACCCTGCTGGGGTAGGGGGCAAGAGAATGTGCCTTGTGTGTGCTGGCAGAGCTGGCGCTGTGCAGGGCTCAGGGACGGTGCCTGCCTCCGCGCCTGCAGATTCACTGTTCACCTCTGGAGCTCCCACCATGTCCCCATGCACCCACTTTTCTGCCTCCAAACCCAGCAGGCCTCTGACTTCTTGGACATGTTTGTTTTCCCTGCATGTGGGTTTTTACCCCACTTCTCTTTTTCAACCTGTGACTGTTGATTTTAAAAGTGTGCCTATTTCCCCTTTGTTTCATAAGGTGAGAATCAGAACAGAAAAGACCTTTATCCCTGCCCACTGGCCCATCCTGCGGGCCTGGGGACCGTGCAACACCATGGACTAGGACAGGGCTTGGTAAAGAGGACGTCAGGAAAGGCCTGACATTCGGCTGAGAAGACACATCTTTGGAGGTGGAAGATGCCAGCATCTTCCCCATGGAGCAGGAGGTGGGACAACGTGCTTAAATGGGTCAAACACCAGGCTCCGAGGCAGTGGGCTGCCGCAATCAATCCCCATTTTCCCGAGTGCTCATTAGAATTACAAAACATCAGAGCTGGCAGGCACCTCCAGGGACCTTCCACTGCAGCATTCGTTGTGGAGAAGGATGGAGGCTGAGCCCACCCAAAGCCACACACACGGCCGGGCGATGCCTAGAAGAACAGAGTGCAGGGGTGCTGATTCCTAGGGCTCCTCCCACGGGGCCATGTGTGTGCCCTCGGGAAATAGGACAAGATTCCTCTCCTCAAGTAGTTAATTCTCTGATTATGCAGACAACAAGGTAAAGGCAATTTTAGAAGTGATCATAGCCAGAGTAAATACTTAAAATCCCAAATGATTCGGGGCCGATAATGCATGCTCTGAGGAAGTTCTTTCCAGCACTGGATATTAGGATCACCAGGGAAGCTTTTAAAAAGTACAAATATCTGATGTTCTACCCTGACCATCACATCAGAATCTCGGGAAGCAGGGCCTGGGTGTCGGGGAGTTTTTAAGGCTTCCCCAGATGGTTTGCTGTGCAGCCAAGGTTGCGAGCCATTGCTCTGGGTGGTTATAGGCGAAGAGTGTTTATTGGGTGAAGTGGCCAATAAAGGCTTCCTGGAAGAGAATGTTCTTGAGCTGGGTTTGGGGTAAAGATCAGAGAGAGAAGTGGGCCTGGTGGGGAGAGGCCCAGGAGTTTTCATTTCTATGCCGATGGTCCAGGTTCCACACTTTCAGCGGAAAAGCAAAGGCAAGAGCAGTAGATGTTGATATCTTCTTTCTCTGAGCCTTCCACTTTCTGCATAACGATCCAGGCTGGTTTCTGCCCCCAGTTGCTCAGATAGTGCAAGAGAGGCAGCTTTAGAAAGGGCCCATGCCCTTGGAGAGAGGTGTTTGCAAGCTCAGCAGCCATGACCCTGGCTGACCTCCTGCATCCTGCCAATCCAGCCTACAGAAATCATCTGGCGGGTGGCAAAGCGGGGAGGGGGTCTGGGGCTGCTGCAAGTGATGCTCTCTCTGGCCTAATAAGGGATTGGCCCCAGCCTCCTAATCACTTAGAGGAGTGGAGAGAATGGGAGTAATTGTGAAGAGATCTGTCAAATGCCATCTCTCCCGTGGCTTTAGACCACAGATCTCATCTGCCTGTGTCAGCAGCTCATCCCTCCATGCCGGATGCAGCTGGGCACACACTCAACCACAAGGAAAAAGCTGAAGACTACTGGAGTGAAGCGGGGAGGCCTGCTGTGCACCCCGCCTCTTGCGTGGCTCACCCCCCCAACCACCCAATCCAGAGGATGGCGCAGACAGACAGGAGCTGTGCTTCCCAGCACGCCCCTCCCAACTTACCCAAGGCCCTTCCTGCAACTTGGCAATAGTGACAGTGCTGTTCAGTGCTTACACTGAGATCGCCTTGAAAATCCTCTAATGCTTCCTGTGACTACTCTTAATTAACGCTCTCCCATGGATCTAAGTCAGTAAGTCAGGAGCTTCAATCTCATTTCTAGGCAGACACAGGGCTTAACCAAGCTTCCCAAGGGCATATGGGTAGTCAAAAGACAGTGGCTTCTCCCCTCTCTACCTCACCTGCTTGTGTAAGATGTTTCTACTAGGTGGATAGCCCAGGAAGACATTTATGCAATGAGGATTAATTGAGCACCTTTCGTGTGTGAGGCACCGCCTCTTGGGTACCTTCCCTTGGAGGCATCTGAGACCTGCCTCATGCCCACGTCCACTTTCCTCGCCAGACACATTACCCAAACCTGGTGGTACTCTGACTCCTGCAAAAGTCGTGAGGCCATGCAGGAAAGTTCTTAAATGGAGAATTCTGCTACAGGTTTGCTTATAATCTTATACTTAAACCCGCAGGTGTGCCTTTGTGCAGTCACTCAACCTGCTCTGAGCTGGCCACTGAGCGGGGAGCATGCTTCCGGGAGATTCAAGTTTGGGCAGCCAAGGAGCAGCACACAGGCTGCCTCCAGACTACCCAGGAGACCCCTGGTTTGTGTTTGTGGTTCAAGTCTTGCTATTTCAGACTGAGAATAAATGCTATCAGATTTTCAGGGTATTATTTCTTTGGTATGATCTATAGTAAACTTCCTACAGGAGGGAAGATGGTGTAGAGGAAAGTGCACTGCCTGGAAGTAATTAGACCTCATCTCTGTACCTGATTCTCCCATAAATTGCTTGTGGACCTGACTAGACCAGTTCACTTTTAAAAGTGAGCCTCTGCATTTGTGAGTTGAGCTTTTTGACATAAATGGTCTTAAGGTCCCTTATGCAGGTAATCATTTGTGGGCATAGAATTAGCCTCCCCCATTCTTGGGCATCTCTTTATGCCCCAGCATTAAATACTTAAGAGTCTGTTATGAATGGGGCCTGTGCTTTAATAACCATCTTTGTCCCTTTAGCTGTGTACTGCAGGGATCTGGGATGGCTGAAGTGTGGTCAAGAGCTCTGTGCCTAACATAAGGTCTGCAGGTCACTTACCTATTGGTTGTTGTCTTGAACGATTTACCAGCTACCTGCATGTTACCATGATAGACAAACTAGTCATGCTTCTATGTAATCACCTCCCTGACTTCTTTTAAAGGCAAAGTTCCCAGAGCTTACCGCCTGGCTCCTTTCTCTTTTCTTTCTACATTCCTTCTCCTTGTGGTCTCATGCAGCCTTGTGGCTTTAAGTATCATCTATCTGCCAACGACTCCAAATGTGAATCTCTGGCCTGGATATCTCACATACATACACACACCCACCTGCTTCCAATTTCTTGCCATATCCGACTACCTACTCAGCATGCCCCCATAGACATATCACTTTCAATGTCTGGTTCCTTCCCCAAACCCTGTTCCACGTATATATATTTCCTTTGCAATTGATGTCAACTTTATCCACTTCATCCTTCTAATTGTTCTGGTGAAAAAAATTGGAGTCCTCCTTGGGCCCACTCTCTCTCACCTGGTATTCTGCCAGCCCAGTGGCTCTGCCTTCAATGTATGGTGATGGTCTACCACTTTCATTTCCTCTGCTATCTCCTGGTCTGAGCTACCATCATCTTTTGCTTGGATTATGTCAATAGCTTCCTAACTATTCTCCCTGCTTGTAAGCTTCAGCAACCAGAATATCCTTTTAAAACAAAATGAGATCCTATAGCTCTCCTGCTAAAAATCTGAAAGAGCTCCTCATCTAACTCAGAGTAAAAGTCAAACTCCTTACAGAGAGGACTGCATGGCTCGTTTGATTAGGCCCCCATTACTTCTCTGGCCACATCTTCTACTGCTCTCTTCCCACTTGCTTACTCTGCTTGAGTCACACTTGCTTCCTGGCTGGTCCTTGATAAGCAAGGCAGGTCATACTCAGGCCTTGGGGGCTCTGCACCAGCTAGTCCTTCTGCCCAGATGCCCCAGTCAAACTCCCTCACCTCCTTGAGTCTTTGCTCGAGGGTGACTTTTTCAGTGAGGCCTGCCCAGACTGACCTATGGAAAACTGCAACTCTCCTCCCCACATTCTCTGTCTCCATATCCCGATGTACTTTTCCCCTTTTTCCCAAATCACTTGCAATGTTCTAACATACTATACAATTTATCCATGTGCCGTGTCTATTGTTTATTATATGACTCCCCCACTAGTACGTACACTTCCTAAGGGCGGGATTCTTGTTATTTATTGGTGAATCCCAAAGTCCTGGAATAGTGCTTGACCCATGCGAGGTACTTACTCCTTGTTTGTTCAGTGAATGAAGTTAACAAGCAATGGCCATGGCTGGAAAGATAGGAAAGAATCAAACTGAGGCCCCTACTCTCACAAGCTCACTCAACATAGGCCTCTGACACCAGATGTTGGGGGGTTCTTCCACACACCAAGCAGTTCTCCAGTGGACACCAGCTGAGTGTCCTATGAGTGTCAGATCCCAGAGGTTAAGGGCTCAGTCCCACAAGATTGCCCCTCACTTCAGATGCAATTCAAAAGCCCCAGGGTGTGACCTGTGTTTATAACCAGCCAGCTATACATGGGGATTCCCATAACCACCTCCTCAGGGTTGATTAATTTGCTAGAGTGGTTCACAGAACTCAGGGAGACACGTTACTTACATTCACTCATTTATTATAAAAGATATTACAAAAGATATAGATGAAGATCCAGATGGAAGGGGGAAATAGGATAAAATATATTGGACGGGGCTCAGAACGTCCATGACTTCTCTGGATGCACCAACCTCCAGGTACCTCCATGTGTTCAACAATCTAGAAGCTTTCTGAATCCTGTCCTTTTGTGTTTTTATAGAAGCTTTATTTTGTAGGCACGACTGATTAAATTATTGGTCATTGCTGATCCACTCAACTTTCAGCCCCTCTCCTCTTCCCCAAAGGTCAGGGATGGAGCTGAAAGCTCCAACCCTCTAATCACATGGTTAGTTCCCCTAGCAACCAGCCCTGCTTCTGAGGCTATCAAGGAGCCCACAGTGAGTCACCTCATTAGAAGAAAAGATGCTCCCAGGAATATGCACCCAGGAAATTCCAAGGGATTTAGGAACTCTCTGTCAGGAACCAGGGTCAAAAATCAACTGTTAGAACAAATTCTAATTCTCCTACTGCCCCAATCTGCAAGAATATTACGAGCTTTGTCTCAGGAACTGGGGGCAGAGACCAATACATATTTCTTACTATATCACAATATCATACAATGTGTCTCAGTCCATTTTGAATTGTTATAAAGGAATCTTGAGGGTGGGTAATTTATAAAGAAAAGAGAGGTATGTGGCTCCCAGTTCTGCAGGCTGTACAAGAAGCATGGCGCCAGCATCTGCTTCTGGCGAGAGCTTCAGGAAGCTTCCACTTGTGGTGAAAGGTGAAGGGGTGCTGGCATTCCACAGGTAAGAGAGGGAGCAAGAGAGAAACAGGGATGCCGGGCTCTTTTAAGGAACCAGATCTTACATGAACTAAGAGAGTGAGAACTTACTCATTACCATGGGAGGACATGAAGCCATTCATGAGAGATCTGCCCCCACGACCCAAACACCTCCTATTCAGCCTCACCTCCAACACTGGGGATCAAACATCAACATGAGATTTGGAGGGGACAAATATCCAAACCATATTACCATGTAAACCCATTTTTAAGAACTCAGTGAGCAATGAAATATGTCTTTATTCTGAAATTTCAGCACACCCCACAACTACAACAAATCCTTCAAGGTATAAAGAAGAATTCCATCTTCATGATCCTGTTGTCTGGAATTCATAAACCTAGAGGTGGCAGTTCCATCTGGAAGCAAATAACATAGAAGAACCTGAGGAGAGATGCACCATGACTCTGATAATGTGAGAAGCCCCAAACATTAAAAAAAAAAAGGTTTCTCACACTTTTGACTCCATTCATAACATGGATATTTAGAAACCTGCGAGGTCATTAAAAGTTCAGATTTCACCAGCTCCATTCATCGTTTTTCTGACATTTAAATTACACAAACCAAATCTGTGACAAGAACATTGCTGCTTAGATCACAGCACCCTGCCATTTTTCTCAACACTGCAATTTGGAGGATGGCGTGCATCACTCCCCAACCCCTCTCCCACTGCTTTGCCTTCGCTTCCTGTTCCCAGCCAATCCAGAACATCAGTGCACATGGCTAATGTGACTCTCAGTTGGCTTCTCCACGAGGCAATCTTCTACTACCCCTTTAAAAACCCAACTCAAATGTCAACTCGTCTGGGGAGCCTCACTGATGAAACCTTGCAGAGCTAGTTTCCTCCTTCTTTGTGCTTTCATAGGATTGTTTATGCAAAAGACTGCAGAGAAAACACATTGTGTTTTGTTAATGTGTTTACAAGACTGTGTCTCCCTGAGTGAAGTACTTAAGGAGAGTGGCCTCGTCTTAGTCATCTCGCCATCCTGAGTCTCTAGTGCCTGGTAGAAAGCAAGTGCACAACGGATGCCTGTTGCATGATGACCTTGTCAAATTAGTTGTTGCCTGTGGAGTTTCACAGGGAAATGGCTTTTACCTAAACCAAATTTAGCATTTATAATGGTTCATGAAAAGATCTTAATCAGTGAGCTACATCACAGAGATTAAGAGTTTAGCATTGAAAATTATTGTTGCCAAGAACAAAGCAGCAAAGAAAGCAAGACAGCAGGGTCAGCCGAATACTGGGAAAAAATATGACTCAGAATCCCAAAGGGTCAATCCTTATACATCAAGCCCCTTCAGAGCTGTGGACGAGTCTGCAACAGTCGGGAAACAGGAGAGCACATTCTGCAAGATGAAGAGACATTCAAGGCTGGTCAAGACCACAACAAAGACATCCCAAAACTGTGGGAGTGATCTACCTCCCTAGGCATCTGCATGATCTTACAGCTTAGGAACCAGGTAGTGTTTGCAGCAGGGATGGTAAGAGGCTCTGATGCAAGTGAGGAATCAGACGGGGGAGGCTGGTCAGATAACCCTCAGAGATGCCTCCTGGGACAGTTGCTTGCCAGGGAGGCATTCTGGCTGCTCCCGAGCTTTGCAGCTCTGAGGCACTGCCCTCTCAGATGTAGGCCTGGTGCTTTAGCTCGCAGGTTGCTCCCAAAAGGGGTTGAAGAGAGAGAAAACAATCAAACGCTCCAGGTCCATGTCAGCTCACCTGCATCTGTTCCCTTCCCCCTCCCCTGGAGTCTTGGCATCTTCTGTTACCAAAATTATTGCAGATAGATATGGTATACTCTGAGTGTCCTGCCAAAGACCTGTTCTTTTCATGAAGAAGTAACTCAAAGACTTTGGTCAAGAGTCCTTTTTAAATATTTAGGACCATTCTCACTTTTTGATTATAGAAGACTCTTTCTTTTCAAATTGGCTCAATATTTTTTTTTATTTTTTGAGACAGAGTCTTGCTCTGTCATCCCAGCTAGAATGCAGTGGCATCATAATAGCTTACAGCAAGCTCAAACTCCTGAGCTTGAGTGATCCTCCTGTCTCAGCCTCCCGAGTAGCTGGGACCACAGGCATGCGCCACCATGCCCAGCTAATTTTTCTATTTTTTGTAGAGACAGGGTCTCACTCTTGCTCAGGCTGGTCTTGAACCCCTGACCTCAAGTGATCCTCCCACCTTGGCCTCCCAAAATGTTAGGATTACAGACGTGAGCCATCACACCTGGCCTCCATACTCTGCATTGATCTCAAAACTCTACTGCCATAATTGTGAGTAGATCTACATTGTTATTTGTAACTCACTAATTTTTAGATACTCTCTTTAGTTTAATTTTAGGTATTTGTCTACAGGGAATTTACCTGGGCTGTCACTCTCCCTCCTGAGTACCCTCAAGCTGATAGACTGAAATCTAAGTCTGCCCTAAAGAAAGTTGCTGGAACAGTTTGGCTAATAACAATCACATGCTCAATGAGAGAGTCCAGCTAAATTGATAATGCAGTTATGGTGCAAGACTTTTCATACCTGTTTTATTCTAGACACATCATTCCAGAGAACAACTCTACTATAATACCTAAGTGATATCATCAAATATGTTCTTATTGTTACCCATCCCTACAAAGTATTGATCAGAAAGCACCTGGAAAAGATGAAGAATGTGCTGACCTGATTTACATGTTCTGGATAAACCAAATTTTCAGTGAAACAGATAAGCTGAGAACCTGAAGCTTCTCCCAGACTTGAAACCAAAGCAGGTCAGAGGTGCAGTTCTATGACACAGGAAGAAAAAGCCATCTCCCCCTGGCTGGGAGAAAGACAACCAACATCAGTTAGAGGGGTTGCTAGGATACTGCACTGGTCATTTAAAACCAGTGAGTAGTGGTTCACAACTGGGAGTGATTTTGTGTCCCAGGGGACATTTGGCTATGTCTGGAGACATTTTTGGCTGTCACAACTCAAGAGGTGTCACTCGCATCTGGTGAGCAGAGGCCAGGGATACTACTAAATGTTCTACAAAGCACAGGACAACTCCCCACAACAAGGAAGTATCCTGCCTCAAATGTCAAGAGTCCTGGGGTATAAGGACAATGCCATATGTCCCATGCCATAGGGACAAAAGGAAAATCAAGTTCAGGAAGCTAATACAAAGCCATAACAATTAAAAGCTGAAACAGTACTGAAGGCTGGAACCAACTTTATGAGCCATAGAGTGAATATGCCCCAGGTGACAAACAAGGAAAATGAGAAATAAATGGAAGGCATGAACTAGATATCCAAATAGACTTTGAGGGTGTCAAGGGTAAAGGAAAACACCTTTATGACCAGTCCAGAAAAGCCAGAAAACCAAGTTAAACAAATGTTTCATCCACTCAAGAGTCAGGGTAGGGTCTCCAAGGGCTGAGCCTCTGGGATTCTGCCTAGGAGAGTGGAAAAAAGTAAGTTTCTCCTGGTGGTGAAAATCGCCCACTCCTCACAGCTCTGCCCATGAGTACTGGCTGGACTTGGCAGAGTGGACAGTATAATAAACAGAAAACCAGAAAAGGTTGAAAAATGGAGTCCCACATTGGCTCTCAGGCCTATCCACACCGTGTCAGCCTGTGTACTCCAAGAACTAGGCACCAAGGAAGGTTTAAATGTATAAGACATTCACCAGGGAAACAGCAATCAGAGAGAACAGGGAAGGAACTGTCAAAGCTGGAAGAGCCAGCAGACAGCAGTGCTGACAGGCAGGCAGATAGCAGGCTGGGTGGAAACGGATAAAGGTGGTCACAGTGTAGTTCTAAAGAAGGTTTGGTGAAGGGACTTGGAGAGCTCTCAAGTCAAAGTCACCCCTTAGAGGAGACTGCATCTCCCCAAAGTGGACCTGACCTAGTAGCTTCCTTTTTTATATTTATTTATGTATTTACTTTATTTTTAGAGACAGCGCTTAACTCTGCTGCCCAAGCTAGAGTGCAGTGGCATCATCATAGCTCACTACAACCTCAAACTCCTGGGCTCAAGTGATCCTCTGACCTCAGCCTCCCGAGTAGCTGGGACTACAGGTGCACACCACCATGAAGGCTAATTTTATTTTTTGGAATAGACAGGGGTCTTGCTATGTTGCTCAGCTGTTCTCAAATCCCTGGCCTCAAGTGATCCTCCCACCTCAGGCTCCCAAAGTGCTAGGATTACAGGCATGAGCCACCATGTGTGGCCAGACCTAATATCTCTGCTGCACTCAGTCATGGGCTGAGTGGCCTTGAGAAATGTGACCTGAGAGCCAAGGCAGAAATGGCCTCCAGAGAGCTGCAACTGAGGCTCTTCCTCAGCTTCAGCCCACAGCCAAAGATCCGAGAGACACATTCTCAGGGCCACCTCCAAGACCAGGGCTGGACTTCAGTCACCTCAGGATAAAAACTATACTCAGGAAAAGGCATCCATTTCCATTTTTTTTCTGTTTTTTTCCTTTTTTCTTTTCTGTGTATCTCTATTAACACAGTTTAATAACATCTCTTTTGAAAAGTTCTAACACTACCTCAACTGAATTATTCTTCAGGGGAAAGGGTACTTTTCAACCAAAACTGGGAAAGCTGAGGTTTCCATGTTTCCAGGGTGAGCAGTCCCTGGGGTAGAGTGGGGGCAGGAAGAGAGAAGAGCAGGAGCCCTGGAGATGAAGAATCATGAGCGGTTGGGATGGATCGTCCCTGTCTTTAGCTTTCCTTCTTGCAAAGACAGTTTTGCATTTATTTCTCTTCAATGGTCTTTTTTGATAAACAAAAGAATTTTCTGGATGTGGGTCTGTATCCACTGATGTGTCACTCATTTTTGCCACAAAGGTTGCATTGTTGAAGAGCATTACAGCTGCTCCAAGATGGAGTCTTGCACAGCAACTGTATTGTACCAATATCCAGAGTGATTCGTGGCCAAGGACACTTCCCCAAGCTAAGCCCCAGAGGGAAGCAGCCAGAGCTAGGCTGTTGGAAGCATCTTATCAAGAGTGATCTGACATTTGTGTCTGGACTCTATTCCCAGTCACGTGGCAAGACTTAGTGCCGTGGTCCCCACAGTGGTCCCTGCCCCCAGAGTCACTCTGAGTGTTACATTGATGCGGAAGGGAGGAATATCAGAATTCCTATTTTTATTATTTTACCTTGTTCTTTCTCACATCAGGTATGAGAAAAATATCTGTAGTTACATATATGCCATTTATACATAAACAAATACATATTATAGGTACATGCTTAAAATGTTTTATGTAAAAAATGTAGTTCCATGAACAAAAATTTAGAAGACCACTGATAGTACAGTGGATCTTAATTTCTTTTTAATGGTGGGAAGTGATGGTATAAAACTAGCAGCAGTGGGACTACTGCGGTCCATACAGGGCAGCTGGGAGTCAGGGAGCGGGGACAGGCCCTCCACTGCGCTGCAGCAGGACCCGTAGGCGTCTGCGCTGCACAGACAGACAACAGGCAGCAGGACGCGGAGCTGTGGCAAGTGATCGGAGAGGCTTGGGGAAAGGAAACTGATTAGAGCTGAGCAAACTCCTGAGCAGAGCCGTCTGCATCGGAGACCAAGCAGCCAGGCCATGCGGCTGACAGAGGACAGCGTCACGAGAAGAGGGTATTCCTGAAGAAGGGAGGTGAGGATGGGAGGAATTTTCTAAGCCAAGGTGAATAACTACAGCGGCTCTTTGAAGGGGCGTCCGTGGCTGTAGGTGGGTGCAGAGAGGCATCAACCAAGGATGCCCACCTGTTGAGCATCACCCACCAAACTAGCAAGGAAGACTAAAGCACTCTTAAATCCTTCCATTTCTGACATCTGGTGATGGAAAGACCACAATGTCCAGTAAGCAACACCAGCACTGCTGGTACCAAAGTGGAGTCCCATGACATCTCTGCTTCTAATGTTACAAAGAGATGACCTTCGAAGGACACCTCAGTAGCAAAAAAGGTTAACAAAAGAAGTGAGATATGTGCATGGGGGTGTGTGTATGTAAGTGTGTGTGTGCATGTATGGATATATGGGTATGTATGGGTATGCGTGTGTGTGAGTGGATGGGATGTGTATGTGTGTTATGTGTGAGGGTGTGCACATGTATGGGTGCATGGGGGTCACAAATAGGGCAGGTTGGAAGACACGCAGCTGTGGTCCACACTGAAATGCCCTGTGCCACTCCTTAGGATTTCTGGTGTGTGGGAGCCGCTGCGGCTTGCCCTCGGACGCTCAGGCACGGCCTGCCACAGAGGCACGGGCCCCGTGGCTGACAGCGCAGAAAGCTCTACGCTCCACCGCAGCGCGGGGAGCTGCTCTGCTCTGAGTAGGAACATCCCTGGGCTCAGGCCTCCTTCTCCCTGGTGCACAGCCTGCTTTCCTTGCTGGGCAGCTGACTCATCTCCTGCCTCCGCTCAGTCCCTGGAGGCCTCGTGCGTGGTGGCCTGGGCTTCACCTTTATCCTTCCTTGCCTTTGGCTTCTAGAAATTGCCAGTTCCACTTTCTTCCTAACCTTTGCTTTCTGGCTTCACCCTGCCATCCACCTCTAAATGTTCATTGCAAGAAAAAGAGGAACCTTCAAGAAATCTTGAAAGAATAATTAAGATACTTCTTACATATTAATTGGCTTTGAGCAAAATAAAGTCCAACCACAGGCCTAATTGAGAGATTCACTGATGGCAAAACAACCCCACCTGGGAGTGATAACAGAAGGACAGGTAAACTCTGGGGCTTTGCCTCTCCTGAAATATCTATCATGGCCATTCTATTCCCAGATGTCACCACCAAAAAGTAGCAGAAAAAAATAGTAATGAGTAACTGAAAATAAAGAGGAATAGAGAACAGAAGACACCTTCACAGGGGAAACAAAGCTATAAATTATCTTTCTTGCTTTCTCCCATCTTCCTTATCTTCTTGAACTCTCTTCCATGCTCTGCTCTTCAACCACAGCATAAAATATGAGCCTGGTACCGAGAAAGCCTCTTGCCCTTCTAGGCGCGTGCTCTCCAATGGTGCTTCTGGAAGACCGACCAGGCAGAAGTGTCACTGGTTTCTCCGCACCTCTAATGCACAAGCAGATGTGACTGCCAGACAAGCCTGCCTCCAATCAGCCATTCTGGGTCGTGTCTAATTGGCTTCCAAAGAAGCATCCACCATTCCCAGGAAACTTGACCCCATCAACACAGCTTCTGATGTATATGAGTGAGACCCAGGGCTGGAGGTTGCAGGCCTGGGACTGAGCAGTTCAAACCCAAGCCACATGGTGCTGTCTTACATCTGTGAGAGTTTGCCCATCCAGAGCGGGCCCAGAGACCTTTATGAATATTAACATACGATGAAGAACAAATTTTCTATTTCCAAAGGGGAGATAGAGCAGTTCTCCACCCGACTCCAGACAAGACAAAGACTCAGTGTGTAGTTAAGGCACAAAGAGTTCTCTTGTCCTCCTGACACCCAGCTTACACTCAAGTCCTGCAAGCTTTAGCTGCCTAGAAGGCAGTCCTGTGACACAAAAGGACTTTTCCCAAGAGCAGTGTGCTTAGGAAGTTCATGATCTCAAGGGCCCTTTTCGGAACTGCAGAGCAGCTCACCTTCTCTGCCCAAGCGGGGTCTTTTTCTGAGGCTATCAAAAGCTAAGCATGTTGCATTAGGGAATAAGAAGGGGGTTTGACCCCAGAGTTTATCCCCTTTCTGTCACTCAAGCACACAACTGAATCGATAGCTCTCATTTTAGACTCAACCCAGCATAGACTGCAAAGGTTTGTGGGGACTCGAGGTGCTGCGTGGTTTTGCCTTGGGCCTGGGCAAAGAGGAATCTAATCTCTAGGGATCCGCTAATCCGCCCACAGGGGGAAGACTTAGGTCCCTCTCCAGTATGTGTTCAGGAATGCCCAAGAGGATCCCTTTTTCCACAAAAGAATATTGTGCATCCACACACTATTCCCTGAAGTTCTACCTTGAGGAGTGATGGCAACCACAGGAGGCAGGCATTGGCAGCCCAGCCTGGTACTCACAGAGCCAGAGAGTTCTTGTAGCCCAACTTTAGGCTCTACGTTAGAGCTCTTTCTCAACTCATTCCAAGTATCTCTCATCGCAGCCCAAATGGCAGAGTCCATGTTCTCTGGCAGGGCTCAGCGAGGAAACATAAACCACTTTCCAGTGCTCTCCATGGGAAAAAAAGAGGCAAACCAAACATTGATTCATGCCTGAGAAGTGAACGTAAGAGCTCCCTGAATAGGCCTCCTGCTTCAAAACAAAAGTCACAGAAACTCTGGCATGTGCTCCACTGCTAGCTATCATCACAACCCATCATAGCCAGGGAAAGAGAGAAAATCGCAGAAGACGCGGAGAGAAATACCCAGAAAAAGTGGCCCGCCCACAAGAGGTGGTGAGCCAGGCAGCCCGAGACCACACAGCGCTGTGGAGAGGGCGTGCCTGCTGGGCTTCTCCGCAGCCTTCAGGGCCTCCTGGGGAAGTAGGCAAAGCAGGTCTTTTTCCCCCCATTTTAAAGAGAGGATTAAACGTCTTGGAGAGTTCAAATGCTTGCCCAAGACCACCAGGTTCATAAGCACAGAGGCAAAGCTAGCAACCATGTCTGTGGTCACTACGTCGGTACCTCCACAAGGAGGCTGCGGAGGGTGGTTGTCTGCTTTACAAATAAATAATTTAAGTGAAAGAAGGAAAGAAACAGTCATCTGGGTCATAAGAAAGAAGTGGCCCAATCTTCATGGACATCGTAGGTCTGAACGGGCGGCAGTTGCTAAGCAGTGTTCATTGACTCCCAAGAATCTGCCCCAAACAAAAGGAGGGCGGGGCCCATCAGGAAAAAAATATGAAATCCTGATAGTGGTTTTCATCATCCTTTCCCATCTGGGCTTCACCCAAAGAGGCATCCATCCCAGTGCCAAGTAAGACTGGGCACTCTCTTCTTCATGGGATAAAGCCAGAGGACTCCCAAGGAAACTCCAGCTTCTCTTGGAACCTGTAAGCCGATGGGCTATTTCCATCTGCCACATTCTCTCTTCCAACATTCTCCTCTCTTTGAGGATATGGGAAATCCCTTGGCACTGGGCTGTTCAGAAGAACCAGGTTGGCTTATTCAGAGAAGCCAAAGGCTTCCTTAGGCCTGTCTTCCTAGGCATGCAAGTGCCCATAAGTGCTTGGTCTCACGCTGCCCTGTCTCAGCAATCCTACCATCTGACCATAGACCATATCTGGCAGGTTTTGGAACCTGAACTCTGGTTTCCCACTCTGCATTTGTCTGCCACTGTTTTGGACCAAGGGTGCTGACTGTTTCCACAGCCACGCTGTCGGCTGTGAAGGCAGTGTGGTGGTGGTAAGATCAGGAGGCAAGAAGATCTGGCACTTTGGGCTGTCTCACTGACCAGCACACAGAAATACTTATGATGTACACGGATGTGTTTTGTACACTGTAAGTCACCATTTAAGCATGAATCATTAATGTAGAGGCTGTGGGATTCTCAGTATAGACTTTCTCTTAGCTTAATTCAGAGCCAAGCCCAAACAGATATTTAAAAATAGATATTTTGATGGTATAGTGATGATAAAAGCAGGTGCCTGTCATGGTGTGTAGACCAAACAAATCAGGTTGACACATATCTGGCATTTGGTATTGTACTACCCTGAGCATATTCTTCTGCATATCAAGAAACAATGTTTCTAGAAGTGTCCCGGTTCAGTTACAAATGCCATTTGAAGTATGAAAATGCCTCTGAAAAGAGAAAGGCTTCTGCTTCTCAACCCCTGACTCTAATCCTTGGGTACAAGATACCATGGAGCCACCCTGTCCCACAGTGCTCTTTGTGCACTAAGGTGAGAGAGCTTCAGGGGAATAGAGTAATGGCCAAGGTTACAGGTCCATTTTCCAATTGGTCACCAGACTGGGAGGCAGAGTTCAGCTCAGCCCTGCGCTAAGATGCTGATACAACAGCAGACATGTCATGAGAAGACCTATGTTCAATAGGGGCACTTGGACTCCCTTTGCCTCAATGCCTCAATGCCTCATCTATAAAATGAAAGGATGGACTAGACAATCTCCAAGGTCCCTTTCAGTTCCAAGGACCTCTAATTTTCTAAATAAATTACTGTAGTTTTTGCAATGTTTGTAGGGAGCCATGAGGATCTAGGCGATGGAACTTGGGGAAGGTCATTCATACTTGGGCATCATCGTGATAATATTTGTGAAGTAGTTGCATCTTGGTGCCCACAAGTCACTTTAGGGTCCAATTAAAGCTGCTCTAAAATGCCTGGTTCCTTCCAGGAGGAAACAACCACAAGCAGAATCCAGCAGATAACATAACTAGAGCTCTTTGCAATCTATTGATAGGGAAGTTGAGTGATGAGATTTTAGTTCCCACATTAGACCCTGAGAGAATATCAGTCAAGAGGCTGAGATTATTAGACTTCCAGGAAGTATAGAATTTCTAAAAACAACCTTTTGCTTGTTCCAGGGCAAGATCACACCTAAACTGAAAGAGATGGTGTTCAAGCAGGAATTTGAGGACAGATGATCTCAGCATTCCCCAAGGATGCCAGCACTGACTGTGGATATACTTGCAGATTCAGATGCTGCAGATTCTATATCTCACCTGTGACATTCCTTTAAAGGCTCTCAAGTGCATTTGTGTCTCTCCATTCCAACTTCCATCTCCCAAGTCCCAAGGCACTGCCATTTCCCATCTGAACCACTGCAGTGGCCTCCCAACTAGCCTACGCCTTCCTGGTTTGCGTACCCTTAATAATTCTGCAAAGTGCAGTGAGAACAAGAACCAAAAATGTAAATCATGATCCCCTCCCCCACCACATGAAGCACATCAGCGGTATTCCATCCTTTCTAGAATAAAGACCTTCAAGATTAGCATAACCTTTGAGAGCGATCCTCATCTCACTCCTTCCTAGCCCACTGATCTCATCTTGCACCAAGCTCTCTTCCTCTAGCCTCCAGCCAGATGGGAGAACCTGCTCCGACTTTTCCTGCTGCAGGACCTCTGCATGTCTTGTTCACTCTGCCTCTTCCCCTGGGGTGTGGATAATTTCTACTCCTCCTTCTTCATATCTCTGCTCAGCTATCACTTTCACAAGGAAGGCTTCACCAGCCTCCCTGGTGAGACCAAGCCCTCCTTACGGGCAATCGTAACACCATGCCGCTCCCTGTCCACAGCTCTGGCTCAGCTGAAATCTCACAGCCATATGTGTGCTTGTTTGATGTGTGCCTGTCTCTCCCATGGGACTATAAACTCCACGAGGGAGGGCAGGGACCATAACATTTTTGTTCAGGAATACATTCCCAGTGCCTAGCATGGTACTTGTCACATAGTAATCACTCAGTAAATCACAGATTGAATAAAGGAATATGCTTGGTACTATAGAACATTCAGCGATGAATAAGTCAAGCTCTCCGTCACTGAGAATCCCACAGCCATGAAAGAGCAACTCTGAAATAGGCGGGACTATGAAAAGTGACTAGGTATAAGAAGTGATACAGAGCCCTCTCTCTACTTCCTCTGATTTCCTGAGCCCCTTGTCACCTTTTCCATATGAACATCAACTGGTTCAAGTAGCAACTGACCATACATGACTCCTATGCCATTGCCATGTCCTTCCCCTACCCCAACACTTTACTTCTTATGAACAGCAGAAGACCCCCTTGTATTGGTACAGTTTTTACTTGTTGGCACCACGGCCATGACTGTAAGTTTCAAGTAATTAGGGCCACTTCAACAGACACCCTGATTAAATGTGCTGAGTAATTTTAGTTTGTATTAAACCAATAGCCCACATTAGGGCCCACATCTGTGTTTACGGAATGACTCGCAATCTCAGGCGTGTCTGTCGCAACGTGTGATGTGAGATCCAAAAGTATGCGGCTCCAGCTCTGAGCGGCTGCATGTGTGTTTGGTTGGTAGCTCAGAGCTGGTGTTTATTGACAAGCACGAACGCTGGAATGAATAATCATTATAAGCATTCCTTGCACATTCCCATCCCCAGATTCTCTGGCCTCACTCTGCAGATGGGGAAGCTGTTGGGCACGCTGCCCCAGGGGCCCAGACGCCTTTGAGGAGTCAATGGGATGGAACAGAATGATAGCGTAGAATAAGCTGACACTTAGTACTTGTGTGACCTTCACTGGTGACTCGCTCATTTATCCATTCATTCATCCACTCACTCATTCATTCAACAAACACTGAACATTTGCTCTCTGCCATGTGCCAGGCACTGAGGATATGATGGAGGACAGAACGGAGGCAGTCCTGCCTTTCAAACTATGGCTAAAGAGGAAGGAGAGACAAAACCAGGAGCTACTTTACAAAATGTGGACTCACAGTGTCAGGAAACAGAGGCCTGGGACAGAAGAATTGCATAATAAACAGGAGGCCCATCCTACTTTAAAGCATCAAGGATGAGCTCCTGGGAAAGCAACATTTAAGCTGAGCTCTGAAGGATGGAAAGGATGTTGAACCAGAAAAAAATATAAAAGGATCGGAATTTTCCAAGCTCAGGTAACCTGACAGGTGAAGCCCTTGAGGAAGGAGAGACCGTGGTTTGTCTGAGTGACTGAGATTGTCCAGAGTGACTGAAGCTGAGAGCCAGAAGGGCAGAGAAGTGGAGATGAAGCTAGATGGGGAAGTGAGACCAGATCATGGCCTCGTGGACCATGTGAGGTATTTTGAACTCAAGTATTCTAGAGTCAACCGGAAGTCAGCATAGGGTTTTAAGCAAAGCAAAGACCAGATCACGCTTGGGTGACACCTACCCTGCCTATCTCACAGTCCCTTGGTGAGGAACTAATGAGAACAAAGATAAATTTTCCAGGCGAGCCATAAAGCATGAGACTGCTACTATATTTGGTAGAACAATTAGCAAGCTCCCAAGTGCGGTAAAAGAGCATTTGTAAATTCTCCGGAAATAAAGTTTCAAGAATCACCCTCAGGCCTTTACAGACTGTCCCTCAAAGTGCCAGCTATCCTGGTTTTCTCCACGTTGGATTCAGTGTGCGATCCAATTGTCATTTATCGTTTCCCACGAACATGCAAGCAGCCATCCCAATCAATGGCCTGTGTCCTAATGCATCGATTCATCTTGGCCTTTCTGGGGGTCTCTCAGCACAGCATCTCTGCTCATTAAAGGGAATGTTCCTGCATCATGAGGATAATGCTTTGCACTTACCCAGCACATTGCCCAGGGGTGTCTCGTAGCATTTTGCAAACATTTAATTAAGTTAGTCTAATGACTGCAGGGAACTCCCCAGCCTCTCAACACCAAAGGGGGAGGTCAGGGGGAGGTGACAGGAGATGAGTGCAAACCCTGCCTCTAGCACCCACCAGCTCTGGGGCACAGAGCAAGCGGGTGGATGCGCAGGGAGTCTCCGCATTCAAACACATGTGCACCCGTGTCTGGCACAACAGCACGCGGGCCTGGTGCCACGGTGTCCATAGGGAGAGCACCAAGTCTGGGGGCCACAACTGGAGTTCTGGAAGGGCAGGAATCACAGACAAGAGGAAAGGCTTGCTTTTCTTAAGGGGTTGCGGATGTGATGTTGAGAGCAGCTAAACTCTGGCTTGCAAGCGCCTGTGCGTGTGTATGTGGTTGCGCGCTGGGAGCGGCGCAGATCTATGACTGGCCAGAGGGTGGTGAGGGTGAGAAGAGGGACTGTCTATTCTCACACCTGTAGGAAGGTAATAGTAAGCACACTCGTCTTCAAGTTTATCTCTGGTTTAGTGTTTCTTTATGCTCCATTCTCAGAGCTACCTTTAATGTTTCTGCAGCCCTACAAATAGCGCCGTCTTGCGGTATTTGGTGAGCAGCGTGGAAATCTAGCAGGCGGAACTGTATCCACGCCCTGCTGTGGTACTGCCTTCCTGCCCCGTGGGGAAAGGCGGAGGCAACCAAGATTTTACAGACAGGGAGCAAGTTATAAGCCTGGGTCTCCCACCAACAGCACAAAAGGCAAGAGGGACAAACGTCCTGGGACCCAGTGCTGCAATGAAGGATCGGGTTCAGAAGGACTGGGAGAGCAGGGCGGCCCCAAGGTGTTGCCAGTCCACCCTGCCCTCCAGCCTGGGTCTGGAAGGTGCCTCTCAGCATCCCCAGGTGCAAACACCCACTGCTCCTGACAGCCGGGCCTGTCAGCAGCCACGGACCACCTGGGGGCCGCCACTTGCATTCACTGACAGGAATGGCGATTTGCTTCCATCTCTCTTCTGGCCCGGGCCTCAGGCAGCTGTGGTGTCAGCAGCAGTCCCTCTGCAGGCAGGGCCGCGGGCTGGTGGCCCCCGTCTGGTGAGCCTCAAGAAACACAGAGCCCACAGGCCAAAGGCAATCACGGCCACAAGAAACCACTACATAGAGGTCCAGCTGCCCAGGGCCGATGTACAAGTCTGCGTACCTAGCACCCTGCCCAAAACATCACAGAGTAACGTTGTGGGAGACAGAAGGGCCGTGCCTGCTGCCCGCGTTTTCCACAGCAGGAAACCAAGGCCCAGGAAGCTCAAAGTCAGGATGCTTATTCCACTGGGGGTCAAAAGGAAAGAAAAAGCTGAATAATCCCTGTTTTACTGGATTTAAGGTTTTTCAGACAGGAGAATGTTTTAATTAATGCATTTTGTTTAATCAAAACCTACAGAAAGTCCTGTTGGATAAAGGAATGGATGGATTGTATTTTGCTAATTTTTATCACTGTAGCAAGGACATATGAGAGTCAGTAGGGCTCTACCTTGTCTTCCTATTTCTTCCATAATGAGGAATGTCCTCTCCCTTTCTGCTACGTGTGAGCAACATTCTCTCTTTACCTTATTCTTAGGAGGTCAGGATGAGGTTAGGTTTTTATAACAAGAATTCAGAAATATTTACCTTGTTATCATCTAACCTAGGCTTTTGGCTACTCTGTCCAGTTGGAAACAAGGAGCATACATAGCTGGAACCCATTCTACAGATTGGTAAGCTGAGACTCAGAGATTGTCTTGAGCCACCTAAATGAACGTCAAAGAGCAACTAATCAAAGAGTGGAACTTCTCAGCTTTCAGCTCAGAGGCTCGGGCAGAGTCCCAGCTGATGGTAAGTGTGCTCTTCCCCGGGAAGCCCCGACGCAGATTTGAGGCTGTAACCATGATGGGTAGTTCCCAGTGGCCAGTGTGGGAGACTCAGGCCCAGAGCTGCTAGACAACAAATGCAGGCAAGCACCAGCTGTTTAAGGAATCTCCTTCTGTAATTTTCTAGGTTACAGGGGATGTGGCCAAGGGTGCTAAGAAGGAAAGAGAGCAGGAAAGCGGACAGGACTGAAGAGACACGGGAGAATCTCAAGCCATCCGGATTCTCTGATTAACCTCAGGCTGAGTAATGCTGCCCAGCGCCGGCGACTGAGGACGCGTCTTTATGAGGCAGCAACACCTGTCTCCTGCTCAGCGCCTGCTGTCGCCACTGGGCCAATGCTGAATGCCGACAGAAGTGGCCTGACCTTATTAGCATGTCAATCATTTTTAAGGGATTGGGGGCCACATGACAGCCTTCTTCCGGGAGGGGGCATGAATTGGTGATTGGCTGAAGGGTGATGAATGAGGTCTTGGTCCTGACGGGACTCTCGGTCCTCATTCCTGTCTCTTTCTTGGTCAGTCTGGGGCTTGAGTTCTCCCACTTGATCCCTCATGCACACCAATACTAGCAGGTTCATCAGCCTGCTGATGGGGGCGGGGGGTTGGGGGGAAGGGAATTTGCCAGAACTTGGCTGTAGAGCCCTCCCCCAGATCTTACCCCGAAGCCAAACATCCCAGCTCCAAACCCTGAGATTTCAGGACTTCACTTAAGGAATAAAGGTGCAAGAAGCTGTGTGCTGGAAAGCAGGAACCCTAAGCCTCAGGGAATTTTCTGTCCAAGCCCAGGGTTTTCTGGCCCTAAACAGGCAGGGTGTGGGAGAGGAGGCTATGGTCAAGAGTCCAGGCTTGCAGATCTGTGCACAAGGACACAGCTCAGTCCAGGCTGGGCAATGAGGCCTCCTCACAGCCACCTTCCCTGCTCAGAGTCATAGGACAGAAGATTCAAACAGGGTGGGCCATGGAGGAGGGGGCAAATTTGAGGAAAGAAGCCCCCCATGTTAGCAATCCTCCCGTCAGCCATCAGCGAGCTGGACCCCTGGCAGGCCTTGGGCTGCCCGCTGCTTCCAGAACTGAGCCTCCTCACCCCACCACGCCTGCCCCCACGGCCACCATTCTCAGAGCCAGAGGAGAAAAAAGACAGGCAGAAGACCAGCTTTGACCCCAGTGCTGCAGGACCTCGACACTGCCTTTTAAAGGACAGACAGTGGGGCCTGAAAGTCAGGAGAAGGGCCTCCTGCGAGGCCGGTTAACAATGCCTCTGGCAGAGATGGGGACAGGGACTGCACACTGTAACCTGCCTCCTCCCCTAAGTGATTCTGATGCAAATGTCCAGGTGTCACTTCCATACTCCTATCCTATTCATCTTCCCACAGAGCCTCCAGACCCAAGGGCAGACCCTGTCTCTCCTCCTACCTGGGACAACAAACTCACTCCCACCAAGTGCCGTGTCTCCGGCTGTGCCCCTGGCATGACAATCAGCCTGGCACCGTCAGCCTGCTGCCTGCCTTAGGTGTGGGCTCCTCACAGTCTCCACTGGTGACCATCTTTCCCAGCCCAGAGATTCTGCTTAGAAAAGCAATTTATGGCCATCAGTCTCCCCCTGGAAGGCACCAGACGACAACAGCATTAACCTTAAAATTATTCTGGGATGGAAACGTGTTTTACCAAGAAAAATAGAAAGCTGCAGAATAAAATGGTGTGGAGGCCTAACCAGGTCAGGGTTGCATTAGTGCATTAGCCTTCCGTCTTTAAACACAGGGAAACTAAATGGCTAACAAGCTGGTATTAATCCCGATGGGAGAAAAAGCATCATTTGAAAAGAAGAAGAAGAAGAAGAAGAAGAAGCGTAAAGCTATAACAGAGGAGGTAAAAGAGATGAGAAAGAAGTCACAAGTAAGCCACTGCAGCTCATCAGAAGTTTTGGACCCAGCCAGGTTCCATTTCCCATAGGAACCCCTGCAGATGTGATGTTTTCTTTCACTCTACTTACACCTCCTAATGCCAACTTTTCCTCCCCCCTGTTCTGGATCTCTCCTGCCAAGCTCCTGGCACAATTAGCAGAAAGAGCAGGTGATAGATTCTGTGCAAAGATGGGACACTGGGCTGTGCCTGGCCCTCCCCAGAAGAAGCGGGAGGCAGCTCGGCATTGTCAGCCACCACTCAGCTCAGGAAGCTCAGACACGGGGGCTCAGCAAGCAGAGGTTCATTCCCATTCCACGCAGCCGGCGTTAGGCATGGGTACTTCTCCTGCAACAAGCTCTGCCTGCTCCCCACCAAGGCAGTGGAGCTGTGCTTTAGGGTGCCATGGGACCCCTAGAGGGAGATATCACCCAGTTCCTGACTTCCTTCAGGGTGCACTGCAATGCAGCTTCTGCCGACGGGGGCTCACTCCCTCCCCTTTCTCAAGTGTAATGCTCTGATTTCTGCCATGAGGGGCGCATCCACACAGCCAGGATTCCCTGGGGTGGGGGTCCCCATGCCTGAGCCGGCACCGAGGGCGGAGGGGAAGCGATGTGCGGAGGCCCCCAGGAGCTGCTGCCAGTCCAGCAGGGATTTGCATAGGCAGGAAAGTTTGTCTCCTGGCGCGGTGGGCCCAGGCACTCACCCACCTGGCTCCTATCTCAGGCCCGGGCAGTACTGAGCGCTCTGCCTGCTCTGCCTGCTCTGCCTTCCCGCCCAGACAGCCTGTGCAGGCTGAACCCCCTACAAGGCTGCTGGAATTTGGAAGAAGAACAACAACTACAATCCCCATTCTGAACTTCTCAGCCTAAGACAAACATCCGGGAAGGTGGTTATGCAGAGCCCATCTCTGCTAGAAAAAGTGCTATCTTCAAAAGGCATCACAAAACATTAGTGATTGGGTTTCTTTTTTTAGCCGATCCTCCCTGCTTTCTTCCCAGTAAACTTCCATTTTTCTGACTTCACTTTGGCAGTTTAGGAGCACTTAGGGAATTACGTTCTTAAAACCAAAACCAAAAAAAAAAAAGACTCTACCAAGTGATTCTGAATATAAAAATGTTAAATTGTGTGTTTTACCTATAAAAAGACAGGTAAGGTTTAAGAATCTTAGCATTTGCTTCTTTGTATATATGTATGGGAATTTAAATTTAAGCTAATGCTTAACCCAATACATGCATCTCAATTTGGAAAAAAAAAAAAGAAATCCTAACTGGGCTGAGGTTTAGCATGGAAATCCCACAGACCCTTTGATGCTGCCTGAAACCTTGGCAAGCATAACCTAGCCCCTTCAGCATTGTTTGAAAGATGCCTGCGGGCATTCAGTGTCTGCTTGCAAAGGACTCCTGTGCAATTATCAAATCTATTAAGACACCTTGGATTTTGCAACGCTGCCACTAAGCTTATTTTAGTAGGACTGCAGCATCTTACCTGTGTCACTGCAGATTTGTTTTCCCCAAACAAGTAACTGCTGTGAGAGGTAGGATCACATTTAAACCACTGGGCAAGGTAGGGGAGGGGCTGAGGAGATTCAGGTAAATCCAAATTCATAGTCCAGATTCCCAACCTTCCTTCAGTAGAGACATTCCAAATTCTTCAAGGAAAATTCACATTTCTGGTGTGAGGAGTAGGAGGGAGAAACTGAGAGACTCTGAATTTCAAGGCCATAATCTGCCCATTTGGTGGAAGGATAAAGAAAGGATGGGAGGCCATAGAAGGGCTGTTTGGAGACAAGAAAGGCATGGGCAGATTCAGGAGCAGGGAAGGAAAGGGAGGAAGACGCTCCAGGGGGAGTGAGAAGGGAAGAGCAGCAGGAGAGATCGCAAACAGGGAGGAGGAATGGAGGGAGGGGAGAGAGGGAGAGGGAGTGGAGGAAGAGAGAGAAGAGAGACAGGGAGAGAGACAGGAGATGCAGAGATCTAGACCTACTGAGAGACAGAGAGAGACCACAGCTAAGAGAGAAATAAGGATCCAGGTCCCAACATAGGCGGCAAGAAGGATTCGTGGCAAGGAGTTGAAACCTCTCTTCTCCTACCCCGGGGACAACAACTGGTTAATGCCAGTTGGTACCATTCACAGAAACAGCAGTGCCTCACAGCACGGTGCAGATCTTGAACCCAGCTCACCGGATCCCCTGGAATAGAGCAAATCCCGTGCTGGAAGCATCTGTGCGTGTGAGTGAGCAAGCGAGCGAGTGTGTGTGAATGCACACAGCAAGCCCACCTCTCACTCACAGGCGTCTCACACTCCCCCCCTCACCCCTTCCTCCTTGCCTCTCCTCCTTCCCCTGCCTCTTCTGCTCAGGCAGCGCACAATCGCCCCAGGAAAACACCCTTCCCTGGTACCTGGGATGAAGAGCAGGGCAGTTGTCGCGGAGAAGACGACCCAGTAGGCGGGATGGTACATCTCGACGCTGCGGTGCTCTCGGCTGCCGGGTTGCTACTGCTTCTGCTGCTGCTACCGCTGCTGCCTTCCTCTGTGCTGAATTCTGAGCAGGTTTAAATCCAATGTTTGCAAAGGGAGGGAGAGAGCAGGAGAGAGAGCGCGCGAGAGATGGGAGCAGGCAGGCAGCGTCTCTGATTTTTTTCTTGCACATACACACAACTGGTAAGAATCATCAGCACCAATCTGCACGGGGCTCAGAGCAGACCTCCTCCAAGGCACGCATTGGCTCCACTCTCCTGAGCGACACGAGGAGACTTTCCTGTTTGGAAGGATCGACTCCGAGGGGAGTTGAAGCCTGCCCCTTATTCACCCCCTCCCCGAGAGCCCAGCGCTGGCAATGGTATCTGTGTGAGTCTGCCAGGGTGGGGCTCCCAGGGGCACACACCCGCTCCTTGGTGGGCAGTGGGGAGGGCCTGGCGCTGCTGGTTTAGACCCTACCCCAGCAGGGCTCCGGGCACACCAGGAAAGGAAGGCTTCTGCTTCTTGGCAGAAATATGACCAATGCCCATGCCAATTCCTTATCATCCTTCCTTCTTCCTGGTCCCCAGGCAGGGATGCAGCAGGAACTGCAACCCACAGGAAGAGCTCAGACATATAAACCTGCACCCCACTCCCCCATTCGGCCATTAGCAGCACTTGGAAGCAATTTGGTTTTCCCAGCGGGAAGATGGACATGTTAAGATTTTTTCACCAAAGATTCTAGGAGAATTGGCCAGTTCCCCACAATTAGAGCATTCTGAAACTCTACCAAGACAAGATGCTATAGAAGCCCAAAGAACTGCTATGATGGTAGCACAGACAGGGATATATTCAGATTAGATCTCAAGGAGGCAGCAACTCGCTAAAGTCATTGGAAATCAAGGCCACAGAAGGATACTTGTGGATTTCTGCCTTCCTTTTTTTCTCCTATCTTTTTTTGCTTCTCCTTTTCACAGTCCAATGGGAACAGCAGTTCATACAGACAGTATTTCTGGGTGTGGAAAACCTCAGAATTTTCCCCTCCTCTAAAAAGGCTTGCCCTAAATAAAGTGTGCTTAGGAGCAGCACGCATTGCTGGCTGAGTAACGCCGCCAGTGAACTAGACTCTGAACTTGGAGGATCTGGCAGAAGAACAGCATTTGGGTATTACGGAAGGGCTAAGCTGACTCTTCTTGTCCCAGGGTGCTCTCCGAAGACTCCCACAGTGCTGGGCTCCCTTCCCGTCTCAGGTGTGTGCACACCTGGAGGTCTGTGAGTGGCTTTCTGTGCAGGAGCAGTCTTCCCTTCTCCTTCCCAGCAAAGTCCAGTGTTTTCCCAAGTACCTGCTATGGGACAGGTGTTCACATGATTATTTCAGTCAATCCTCCGCAGAGTCCTGCCCCTCAGTTTCCATAGGCTGAAACTGAAGTCGAAAGGGATTCAGCAACTTGCTAAAGGCCACATAGCTACAGACAGTCAGGATTCAAACCCAGGTCTGTCCTCCTAAAAAATCCACACAATCGCTATTAAGCAGCCAATTGCCAACAAGTTATTTGGTGATAACTGAACTCCTCCCTTTCTATATAACCAGGTTTGGTTGCTTTTAAAGAAGTAAAACAATTGATTATTTCTCTCCTTGTAAACAAGTCAGAAAACTTTAGCAGTCAAATAGAAAACACATGATGATGGTATCGTCCTCTGGCGCTTAGGGAATACCTATTTAACATAAAGTCATTTTTTTCAAGGCTGTAAATATGAAGAATATAATTTGTTCTTGTCTACAATGGACATACAATATATTTGAAGCGATCAGCCCAAAATTAGCATTTGTGAATTTGCAAATGTACGTAAAATAGGGCACCCACATACTAAGTATTACAGTCAAATTCTGTACAGCCAATCCTTGCAAACCTGTCATTCATAAGCAAATTGATCTAGTGAATCCTTTGAACCGTGCTGGAATCCTGCAGAGTTTAGAGGAATTACCACCAGGGCCGAACACACCTGGCTTGAAGTGGGTGGGAGGGGTCAGATGGGTCCTAGAAATGCAGTGCTGTCTCGAGGAGGGGACAGGCTAGACACAGGCAGACCCTGCAGGGAGAAGCTGGGAGACAGAGAGAGAAGGACCTTGGATCCTACACCAGTGATTCAGGAATTCCCTATTGCTGCTGGGAAAAGTGAATTTCTTTTTGAGCAGGGGAGTGTTATGAATGAGGGGGAGTTAATTTATGGAAATTAGTTTGGGCGAAGTGTACAGGATGGATGGAGGTAAGCATACTTGTTAGGAGGTATGGCCCAGGTTTGACAGATTCGGAACTGGGAGGCGGCAGTGAAGGAGGAAAAGAAGGAGACTCTGTGTGACACCTGGAAGCGCCAGCAGGACGTGGTGACGGATGGTGTCATGTGAATCGCAGGCCATATATTCACTGTCGGGCCTAAGGTTTTAAAAATATCATCACACTTAAGCCCCAGCCTTGTCTTCCAAGAAGGTGTACTTACGCCTTTTTTGAGAGATGAAGAAACCGAGATTCAGAGAGGTTAGGTAAGTTAGGTTAGGTCACACCGCTAGTTAGTGACACAGCCAAAATTTAAATCCAGGTTTTCTGTTTCCAAAGTGAAGACCTCCCTAAAAAGAAATTATAATATTGAGCACTATCA
Organism: Cheirogaleus medius; assembly: GCA_008086735.1. NCBI lineage: Eukaryota > Metazoa > Chordata > Mammalia > Primates > Cheirogaleidae > Cheirogaleus > Cheirogaleus medius. The sequence continues at coordinate 2,163,509 of VBSM01000639.1, read as the reverse complement.
TTTTATTGAATATACATGTAAACTAAAAAAATCCTAAGCCACCCTGCTAACTAAACAGACCCCCTCTTGGAATCAGGGACCACAGAAAAACATTAAAAATGAGTTCCCAGCTTTGAAGGGAAGGGAGAGCGGATGTGCCAAGTTATACCTCCTTCCTTTGGGAGTTTGGATACAGTTGACCAGCATTAATGTTAAAATAGAGATCATAAGACTGACTCTTTGTCAGTCTTAAGATACTAAAGACACTAGATAAGATACTAAATTATTAACATGACCTAAGACAGGGCAGGGCAAAAATTAAATCACACCGGCAGACCATCGATTTGCTTAACAGACCACTTGAGTCAGTATGTAGTGGCTTGTCTCTAATTAACAGACTTCCTTAACTTAAAACATTCCAAGCCTTTAGAAAAAACTTTATTTTGTTAACTAATTACAAATCAAAAAATTTCTGAACCCCCTTATAACCTTTAAGGCCTCTGTCCCTGCTTTGAGATATCCCGCCTTTTCAGGTCAAACCGATGTATACCTTACATGTATTGATTTATGATTTTACATGGAATTTTTGTCTCCTTAAAATGTATAAAACCAAACTGTAATCCAACCTTTATTTGGCCAGTCTCAATCCTAGGAATTTCGTGAATATTTTCTCCTAATTCTCACTGGACCGTTACTGCCAGCCCATTTCACAGATGGAGAAACACACCAGGTTATAGAAAGTCCCAAGTCCCTCCTCCAAGAGTAATAAGTATCAGAGAAATCTAAGTCTTTCTTAGTTTATGTTCTTTCACATTTCCCTGTCAGCTATATTTTTGTTTTAAAAACACCCATTTATTCTGCCAACCTTTTTCGTAATACACACACACACACGCACGCCCTGAACCTCTTAATTAAATTCACATTTTACAAACTTCAATGTATATCAGGAAATAATTTATTTTTAAAAATTTGTATGCCTAATAAAATCTTTCTTAAGGAAACACATAAATATGTATTTTCACTGATAATTCTTCTCGGTCTATTATATGATTAAAACATATGTCTCTTTTATTTATAAAAAAGTAGAAGAAGAAATGTATAATGCATATTTAATCAATAGATGGCACCAACTCTGAAAAGAGATATTACAGTCTACTGGGTCTATTTAAACATCTTAAAAAAATACAAATACAAATAAAAATGCTTCAATGCATATTTACTAGAGGGACTGTTCTCTTCTCTGGGGTAAATAATATGCAATTTTATACCTTCTGTGAATCTTTTTTTTCTTCCTCCAAAGCAAACAAAATCATCAAAACTGTGTTTAAATAGCTATAAGGTAGGGGAACAAACCAACCGAGACTGGGCAATTGTGCGAGGAGCTGATTGTCGCACTTGATCTTCTGCCTGGACCACTTTCCTCCCACAGCTTCTTGGAGGCAGATGGGAAATGGGAATGCCAGGTCAGGGCAGGTCCCCCTGCCATCAGAGGTGCCCTGTCATCAAAGAAGCTGGGCCCCAGTCCTGCCTCTTGCCCTACCAGCTGTGTGACCCTGGGCAAGGGTACAGGGACTCCCTCTGATCCATATTTTGTTTCTTTTTTATACAGAGGAGTGCATGAATGAAGTGATTTCCTTTTAGTACTTCACATATTCCTTTATGAAATAAGTATTTATTATAAATCTACTCTCGGCCAGGTACATACCTACTATGTGTGATGTATGAGAGATGTGATGTGAAGCAAGATAAGACTGTCCTCATCCATCCAAAATTCACAGAGTAGTGGAGGAGACAAACATTACATCGTTAATCACATAATCAGTGACGTTTGTGGCAAGTGCGTGTAGACTGACCTGAGGAGGTGACTTCTATGCTGGGATGCCAGCAAGAGCCATCCCCGAGGAGAGAAAGCTGAAATTGGTCCTGGCAGGAAAAACATCAAGTGCAAAAGCCCGGAGCAGGGACTGGACCTGTGTAGACACTAAAAGTTCTTTGGTGCAATTCACATTCACCCAACCTTTTACTGAAATTAGCTCTACGGTAAATAATGTTAAGATGATAAATTAGTGCACATGTAGCCCAGGGATGGGACAGAAAGGATGAAATTTTAGATATTGAAACACGGATATTTTTACCTGCAAAAAATTAAAAAGGGAAGATGATAAAACCTTACAGATTAAAATCTGACTCTGCCACTTATCTCTCAATATTCCAAAATGAACTGGAGCCTCCCAGGCTGTAAGTGATTCCCTAAGAGCAAGTTAAAGACTCTGGGAGGCACATTAACTCCTTTAAATCACATAGGTGCCATTGAGTTCAAAGGAGCAATAATTTATTAAATGACTGCCTTATGACTAGAAGAATAAGCACTTCTGAAGTCAGAGACTCACAATGAGTTACTCTTACCTCTGGACTCAAGTCTTAATCTATTTCTGATACTTCCCCAAACTTTTAATATGTTCACAAAATACCTCAGTCATGCTCAAGATACTATAACTGTCTCTATGAACAAATTTCAATGACCCCTATATGATTTTTTTACAATTCTCTCCCTTAACTAACTACTGGGCCTTTGAGTTGTACCCAGAAAGCGTGGATTTTCTGCAAAACAAAGGAGCTGAGATTCTGAAGGCCCCTGGGCAGACTTCCTAAAGCCAAGATTCACCATGCCCCACAACCTGCCCCCAGTGCACACAGCTCCTTGCTAGTTACACCATGACCTGCCCCAAGGCACGTGGCCCCTCCTTTAAAAGCCCAAGAGAGACCGACTTCATTAAAAATGAAAAATGTTTGGCATTAAATGGCATTAAAAAATGTTTCTTCCCTGGCAATCTTCATTGTCTCAATATTTGGATTTTTGTACAATGAGCGGCTGGACCTAGACTGAAACCCCCTTGTGACTTTGACAACAATAGTTTTAACAATATCTACCATTTATGAAACACCCACCGCGTGCCAATTTTCCTGCGAGGTGGCTTGCACGCACCATGGCCTCTCCTCACACGGATCTCTTCCACAGAGTAGATGTCACAGCACACACTTCACAGACACATCAGTCGGGATTTCCCCAAGGCCACGCAGAGCACTGGCAGAGCTGAGGTTCATTCAGAGCTGTCTTATTCAAAGACCAAATTCTTTCCATCTTCCCTCAAAGATCTTTGATACACTTACATGGAGTCATTGCAAGATTTACTACTCAGATGTCAGCGTCACACATTTTTTTAAATTTAAAAACCTTAATCATAGTAATATATTACGTGGTTTATCAGGTTACTAGTACTGAATGGTTAAGATTGAAAACGGCACTCAAAATCCCACTCCACAGAAGCAGCTACTTCCAACTCTTCTGGCTGTTTCTTCTAGTATTTGCTTCCTTATTTCTTTTAAAGATGTGCTAATTCTTCCATTTCTTGATTTAATAACTTTAAAAATATATATTGACTCCCTGCTGAAGATGAGGATTTAGTCCCATTCACCACCAACCTCACACCTCTTCTCCCTCCATTAACTTGATATAAATAATGGCACAGTGTTTGATTCCATTGATTCTTGGCATTGACGTTGTTATGACTATTACTACTGTCTTTCTTATGCAACTTTTTGCTTTTCCTGGAGATAGTATTTGCCTTTTTGTTTCAATTGCTTAATTTTCTAGGAACCTCCCATTAAATCTCCCCAAACTTCCTGCAAAACTCTAAAATTTCTCTCAGTATGATTGAATAAATTGAGTAATCTATTAGTATCATGTTTTAAAGGCATTCCCTAGAACCACCCTTCACCCTGAGCTGCAGCTATTATCTGGTGTTAGGTCGAGAGAGGGGCACGTGAAGCCTCATGTGTAGCAAAATGTTGTTTATTTTGAGCATCTGGGTGCAGGTGGGTGGAGGCAAAAAAGTGTCCACAAGAGAAAAGGGGAGAGCCTTGAGTTTTATAGAGGGTTTTTCCAGGGGGAATAAGTAAGTGGGCCAGAACAGCTGTTTGTAATAAATTTTTCTTCAAATAACCAACTTCTGGGACCCTTGCCCCAGTCACATCCATCCTTCTGCTCTGACATCCTTATCAGGAGACCTAGGGAGGGATAGCCTCTATCAGGGAGGGAGGGGGAAGGAATGCTGGCTGCAGCTGTCTGTTACATCTACAAAGTCTGGGGACTCGCCAGACTCCTGTGGCTATTGTTTTACAAGCCTAAATTTTGCATTAACCCCATTCTGTCCTACACATACTTTTCAGGTTCCCACTTGGAACAAACCTAACATCTGGGACCTTCCTTTACTGAGAGCATGCAATGGCCTGTGTTTCTCCGTTGTTTTTTGGATCTCAATTTTCTTCTCTCTCGGTGCAATGCCGTGTTTTAATACAACACCTCTTTTTATCGATTGCTGAGAAAGCATGCACAGGTGGTCATTTGAGAGTACCTTGCATTTTTGAAAATGGCTTTATTCTTACTTCATGCAACTTATAGATAGCTAGTTCCTTGCAAATCAAGTTCTAGCTTGAAAACGAATATGCTCTCCAAATTTTGAAGCCATGTCTCCATTTTCTTCTACATTTACACATTGCTGTAGAAAAGTCTGATGAATGTCAATTTAAGTTACTTTGTATGTGAAAAGGCATTATTTTCTCTCAGTAAACATTTAGGGTGTTCTCTTCTTCCATGGCTTCCCCAAATTTCACAAAGATATTTCTTACTGTAGATTTGTTTCCTTTCATGGTGTCAGGCACTCAATAAACTCTTTCAATATGGAAAATTTCATGTCCTTTGACTCTGGAAATTTATATACTTTTTTTTTTTGTATTTCCAATGTTTGATTTTGAAATGTTTCTCTCCTCTATTTTATTTGTCCTTTGTTTGTAGAATTCATATTAAAAGGATATTAGAGCATCTGGATTTTTTTAATATATTTTTTTCTCACCCCTTTTTCATCAAGATATCCTTGACTTTAACTTCTTTTACTGACTTTAAAAAAATTATACTATCAAATTATTAATTTCAAGTGGTCTTCCCTGTTGTCTGATTTTTTTATAGTGTCCTATTCTTGTTCCATGGCCACAGTATCTCTTACATCTTTCTGAGGATACTAATTAAGGCTTTAGAAGTTTCCTTTTGCTTCCAATATAGACTCCATTTCCTCAGAGTCCTTTTTTCCCCCCTCAGTTACGGTCATCTTTGGCTTTTATGTAGGAAAGCTTCCTCAACTGTCTGGTGATCTTTGGTCTTCCTTTCATATTTAAGAGAAAAGCATTTGCAGACTGACTGGTATCTCTGTGTTCATCTGTGGAGTTTATCTACTGGCAGACCCTTCACAGAGCATCAGGCAAGGGGTGCACCCAGGGCTCCTTGCCCTCAAATGCCAGTAGTTGTAGGTCTTGAGCCAAACCAGCTTCTCCACAGAGTCCTTCATTCTCTTGCCAGGAGGGTAAAATTCTGGCTTCCACCATGTGGGAGGAAGACCCAGGGAGTTCTGCCATCCAGGATGGAGACTGCCAACCTCTCTGTTTTCCGTAGGACTCCTCAGCTATCTCCTGCAGCGGAGACTGGAGCCTCTCTTCTTAACTCCTCACAAAATAAACTTCTCGTTCATGCTAAAGTGAGAAGATCCGAGAGCTCTGGTGGTGGGGAGTGTCTAATACATTCAGCCAATTCACTGTTTCCAGCCCTCCCATTTCTGTCTCACAAGGAACCCTGTACCTCTCAACCCTAGTCTGCCCTGGCTTCAATGGAAGAAACCTGCATAGTCCTGTCTGCCATGCCCCTCTGCAGACTTGTACATTTTAGCTTTCCTTACTAAATCAGTTGCTACTCGTGGGTTTTCCCCCTCAGGAAAAATTCCATCTCCCACCCATTTTTAATTCCTCTCCTTTTTTTTTTTTTCATCCTTTTTAGCCCTTTGTTATCATTTTTGTGAAATTAGAGAAGACACTGTAGGCCAGCCCCCCAGGAGTAACTGCATCTTGCGCATGCACTTAGTGGCTGAAAGTAGAAAGGATGACAAAGATCCTCAAAACACCTGGAATATCAAGCTATGTTTCCAGGATAAGGCTAAAGTCCTGCATGAATGGGAGTCACTGAAATATGCGCTACCCCGCTCCTGGGCACATCGGAGACTTGCACATTTATAATGTCATTTATTTGCTTCACCCCATGTGAAGTGAGGGCTTAATTAACCCCACTTCCCAGACAGAGAAATAATGCAGAACTGATATGAAAAGACATGCCCCAAATCATAGCAAATCAAGGATGAAGCCAGGTCTAGAACGCATATATCCCGACAGTCCTTTCCTATCAGCCAACCCCAACAATTAATGCCCCTTTCAATCAGTATCGTTGTTGCTGCTGATCACATCAGCATCACCCTAGTTCACTCGCAGCTCACATCATCATAAAGCCTTTTGTTTAGATATACCTGATCCAATTTCAACTAAGTATTGAAGAAAATGGCACCAGATTTTCACTTTTGTATGCAATTTTCCCCCCAGAACATCTCTCAAGCAAGAGTTGAAATATCTTATATAGTGTGGGGAGTCATTACCCCTTCTTTGAGGTGAAGAGCAGGAAGGAAGAGCAAGAAAGAGCCACACCACATGTAAGTGAGCGGGCACTGCCAGCCTCCGCTCCAGACCCCTGCTCAGAGCGCCGCCCGCTGTCTTGTCACAGGATTGGTCTCCCTTTCTCCTATCGTGTTGTCTCCACTCCTATTTCCTGTCCTTTCCTCCCTGCGTGCAGCGGCCTCTCCCCACCCTTCTCTCAATGAAAAGGCTACTCTTCTCTCCTTGACATCTTGTTACACTGTGAATACACATCTATTGATTTGCATTTGGTGGAAGAAAAAAAGAAAGGGGGGAAGGGGAGTAAAGAAAAAGAAAAACACACAGTCACACATTCCCTGACTTTGAGGCTTCCAGGGGCACATGCTTAAGCAACGGCCAAGAATTTTAACTGCTGCATCTCTTTCTGCCTCCCAAACCCTCCAGCCTCTCCATCACACCAGCTGCTGCCTCGCTTCCACCCAGCGCAGCGCTCTCCGCTGGGAGGGAAGAGCTCGGGCTTCACCCCTCCTCCCCTCCCCCATTTACAGATTGCTGACACTGACCCTTTGTGTGAGGCTCCAGACCAAAATAAGTTTTCTTGCAGGATGGGAGCTCAGGAGAGGCAGAAGACCTTGTTGTCAGCAAAGGCTGGCTCCAGAGACTGCATGACAGTAACTTCAATGGTTGTGCTAGCTGATTTTACTAATTTTAAAATAAAACTCAAGTAATTAAAAAGCATACAAGTAGGGAGGGATCACACACCTAGGTTATGATCCAGATTCTGACATTTTCTAGTGGTGAGGTACTTCATTCCACATTCTTCTCTTCCCAGAGACCAACATGTAGTGCACGGAGAATGCACAAGTCTTTAAAAAGATTATACCCAGAATCCACTGCAAAGCTGTACAGAGATGCAGGACAGGCTCTGCCTTGTTCCTGGCATCTTTGGAGGCCTGGAGCTAATCCTTTGTGGATTAGTAAAAGTGGCCAAGGAATCAAAGAGTTTATTACTTCAACTGAATATGCATCTATCTATATGGAAAATTAAGTCAGCATCTAACCTTGGACCGTTCTAGCTTATTTTCAAGTAATATTTACTGAGCATTCAATCAGTAACTGCTACTGGGCACACACTGTGCACAAAGAGAAGCTGAGTCCACACAGAAGGTTGAGCCCTGTAGAAGGCGGAGACTGGCCCGCATGCTGTATTCCACATTGCCCAGAGAAAGGAAGAGCAAACCAAGTGGCAAATGTAACAGCCATCGGAGAGGTATGAACCGTCATGCCAATGCACCATGTTATTGTTGTGGTCGCTGATACGAAATCCTCCAGGCCCAGCAAAATCTGTGTGTTTCCCTAAGAATGCACTGACTATTAGCCAGAGATATTTGTGCCATTTAAATGAAATCAGCCAGCGTGGTATTTTAAATAATCCCTCCTCTGGTTCAGTCCACATGCACACTGGACCGAGCAGTAATGACAGAGAAAAAAACAAACTGAAGCTACATCTGTTTGGACTGGAAATGGTGGCTGGCTCAGGACTGAAATGAGTCTGATTCCCCTCCTCAGTCGAGAGTCGCCTTGCTTCACAACAGAACCGCAGCACTTACGGGAAGATGCCCTCCTGCAAAATTAGATTCTTCAAGCTTCACTAGGTACCTGTGTTTGACACACTTGCTTCTGTTTTCAATATTTCCTTGAAGGATGTAAGAGCCTCTGAGGCCTCCAAAGTTCAGTTAAACTAAAGACCTGCAAGTTAGGATGTTAACCTAAAGATGCCCCTGCTCAGAAGTCTATACTATTGAACTACAATTCTCACGAGGGGAAGTTGTGAAAAAAGCTTTTTTGGCTTTTTTGCTTTTTTACTGAGTTACTGCGTGGGGCATGCTGGGTACTCCCTGGGATGAACAATGCTCTCCCAAATCTTTGTCACGCCGGGAACACAGGCGCTGATAGAAAATGAGAATTCAGAGTGCGACAAGAAGGTTTCCTGGACTTTGTTCTAGTAGAGCTTGGAGCAGAGTTTTGAATGGACTTGTGTTTCTTTTGTTATCTTTAAAAATAAACTACATGAGTCTCTCATTACTTCCACTGCCAACAAAGGTTTTGAATTTGCCAGGAAAATTGGGCCTCTGGCCCTCGCAACCCTGGAGCAAGGAGGATGATTAAGTCGACAAATTTCAATGACCCTCAGCCTTCTTTCCAGATGAATCTCTTGTTGCCTGACATTAATATTTCCAGAGCCTACTTAACTGCATATATTCTTATCCAAAATGTGTGGCTGGAGAAAATAACTTCATTAATATTGTGGCAAAATACTGAAACAGGAGGGCAGGGGGTCAGTTGTCACAGCGAAATCCACACACAAAAAATGGCCTCTGCTACCCAGGACACCTCAGGCTCACTTGGGAACTCACAGAATGTCATTATCATGTGTCCCTTTAGGAACCGCCTGCCATCACAGCTCAGCCCTGGAACCCACTAACACCACCAGTTGTGAATGTTCCTGGGGCCTGAACATATGAGAGTATATCGGTAGGCCACCCCCCCACCCCTCCGCACCCCAACATGACAGCACTGTTAGGTGGAACTCGATTAGTGGAGCCTTTTGCCAGGACCGGTGGGTGCCAGAGTTCGAGCTGAGGAAGACAGAGCCAGTCATGCAGGCAGCAGCAGGGCCAGCCGTGCCAAAGGGCGCGCTTGACTCTGCATCTTCCTGGCCACAACCTTTGACCACCTTCAGCATCAAGAACTCACGGCTCCTGCACTCTGGTCTCTGACAGCAAAGGGGAAACATTTCTTCCACTGGTGCTTTCATTAAAGGCTTCAGTGATCTCTCCAGCCACCTCCCAGGGAAAGAGGCTTACGACCCATACCCACGCTTCCCATGTCTGTCTTTCAGAGCAGTGTACACCCGGCTTGCAAACTGGCAGCCAGAGGGCTCGATTTGACTCTCTGACAAGTTCTCTATGTCCAGCAGTATTTTAATGAAGTATGTTGGCAGCATTTAAACATCTACTCATCCAGATTCTTAGTTTTTCATGAAAAATCAGAAGACCTGGCCATGCTGATTCTTCATTCCATCTGAGAAAAACATCATCTGGAGGTCTCATTACTCCTTTAGGCAGGGAGGTACCTTCATGCTGCTGCAGCCCTGTGGGGTCTTCTCCATCCTTTCACATAGCCTCACCTCCTCGGGCCTCCCCTGTTCCTGGGGTGTAGACGTCCCCATTATTTATTATAAGCTAAAACACAGAGAATACCTTTATCCTAACCCAAGAAAATACCACCAAAAGTTTAGAAATTATGCAACTTCCTCCCCCCAAGTAAAAGAAATAGCAAAGAGGTCATTTTGCAAGGGCTCAGTGTTACCCGTCTGGATATCTCAGCGTGCTGACCATGAAGCTTTTATTATAGTTCTATAATCAGTTGCAGATAACGCCAGCCTCCCAAGAGGGCTGTTCATGTTCCAGGAAGCTTGGAAAAAGAGGAGCAGGTGGAGAGCCATGTGTGACCTTCGTAGGCACCTGCAGGTAGAGGCGCCAGCAGAACACAAAAGAACAAGGTGGGTCTCCCTTCCGCGGAGCAGGCTAGGGGCTTTAGTAATAGCTAAGGAAAGAGGAAGGCCCCGGAGGGGTTTCCTTAGTGACATTGAGACCTTTTTTCCAGGACAGGAATGCAAAATGAAAGAGTAAAATGCTTCAGTGGCATATTCAAGAAGGAGAGAAACCCGTTTTTAAAACAACCACCCCAAATACCCTTACCATATTTTCCATGATGCTTCATCACCTCCTTCTTAAGTATAAATTTTGTGGGAAAGACTCTCAAATCTGAATGATGGTATAAATAAAAGGCCCTGTGGCCCACAAGGATGGAGAGAAAAGAGAGAAGGAGGGAGAGGCAGGGTACAGAAGCAGCTGGTTCCACAGAATGAGAGCCAGCAGGACCGGGTATCGATTTTGGCGCTGGGAGAACAAGGTGTTTGGAAGCAAAACGCCGTGCTGGTATGCACAGCCCCTTCTCCCCATGGAGGCCAGGGAGCAGCCCGGACTGCAAGGGACTAATTTGTGTGAAGAGTCCTTGAGAGTTTCCATGTAACGCAGATGTGGAAACATCATCTGGTGATTACGTACATGGCATCTCACGTGTTCGGATCAGCTGAGAATGAAAAGGGAATACAACAGGCTCCTGCCTTGTGCAGGTCCATGGCCTCGTGAAGGTTCCTTACCTTAGGCAAATTTCTTGCCTGGTGTAGGCCTTTGACCTTGTGCAGGCCTTACTTTATGCAGCTTCCTTACCTTGTGCAAAGTCCATGCTTTGTGCAGGCTCCTTACCTGCTGCAGCTTCCTTGCCTTGTGCAGCTTCTCAACCTTCTGCAGGTTTCTGACCTGGTGCAGACTCTTTGCCTTGAGCCAGTCTTCTGAGAGAAGCACCACAGTCCATCACATCACACCCATTGGGGACACTGGGCAACAGCACCCCTCCTTGTTAGGATGATCACCACTTTTGCTTTTTGCATCCACACCACTGTTCTGCACCCCAACCTCAGTCTCCAGGAGGTATTTCCTAAATATGTGTGGAATGAATGCATGAATTCTATGAATAAATGAATGAACATCCAGGTTCCTACAAAATCACTTTTGCAGCATCAGCCACAAAACCATACTCAAGGAGGCAGAATGCGATGGTGAAGACTTTGGGATCAGATAGGCCCCAATTGGAATTTAGCTGTGCAACCTTAGACAGGTGTCCTGCCCTCTCTGAGTCTCTATTTCTTTACCTGATGAATTAAGATAGGAGTGTTCACCCTCCAGAGAAAGTCTGGAAAGTGCTTGCGAGCTCAATAAAAGGAAGCTGTTGTCATTACTTGTCTGGCGACAATCTGGCTTATTGATTTCTAGCAAGTCTCAATCTCAAGCTGATCCTGCAGGTTCCCACTTGGGAATCTCCTGGCTCACTTGCATTCCAGGTGGAGACGACACCCCCAGTGACCTCCAGCAGATTGCATCTCAGGATGTCACTTCCAGAAATTCTTCATCACACTCTTTTTGCAGCCTGCGTATCCCTGAGAAGTTTCCTACCAGAGTGCGGGCTCGAGTGCCACCACCGATGAGGACTCCTCCAGCTCTCTCAGCCTAACTTTAGAGTCTTTCCTCCCTGATGTCTTGATTTGCTTGTTCAGCCTCCTCGCCCGCCTCCCTGCACGCACTCGTCCTCTGCGTTCCCCACGGCATGCCCTGGGGCACTTCATTGTTGGCTCTGGGTTGTCGGGGTTTTCTCATAGTCTTGTGCCAGTCATTAAAAGATCACAAATGTGGGAAATTACATTCAACACAGTCACATGCAAGTTTTGTCTTAGTCAAGTGAGGCTGACATCTAAAACACATGCAAGTGGGCGTTAGGCCGTATTGTAAATAACTAAGAATTCTTTTTTCAAGCTCTTGAATAAACAGGCGAGTAGTCTCGGTGTTGCGGTGGCAGTGGAGCCTCATACACCCCAAACAGCCGTGGATTTGGGGTCTAGCTCTGACACTGCATATCTCCAGGTGGGGTGCCTGGTCTCTCCCATCCTCAGTTTCCTCATCCGTAAAATGCGGATAAGCAAAGTAACGATGTCCTTATGTCAATCTGAGAAATGAATGACCATATGCGCTGAGCACGGTGCCTGGCACGTAGACATCCTGGATGATGCCAGCCATGGCCATCTTTGTAAGAGCAGCCAGTCAGGATTTATTGAGCAACTATTCTGTGCTAGACACTATACTAGGCACTTAAGATACAGCAGAGAACACCACCAGATGAGGCCTCAGCCTCCTGAGTTTAAAATCTAGAGGGAGGTGGAGACTTTTGTTAAGTAACCACACACATAGTTGCAAACTATAATTGTGACGATTGTGCCGAATGGAGGTGCATTGTATTAAGAGAGGAGAAGTGAGAGGCTTGACCCTGTTTGCCAGGCCAGGGAAGGCTTCTGTGAGGAGGAGTGGTTTCATCTGAGATCGCAAGGATGAGTAAAAGTAATTTAGGTTAGGGCAGAGAGGTCACAGGCAGAGGACACAGCACATGTGGGAAATGACCACAGTCCATCCAGGGGTCTGAAGGAAGGCCCAGGTGGCCAGGGCAGGCCAGGGCAGAGGAGCAGGGATGCCAGGTCCTGCAGAGACCTGCAGACTCTGCCGAGCTGCTTGTCCACATCCCAAGCGTGGCAGGAGCTAGTGGTGGTTTCCCAGCTAGGGTAGGGGTGTGCGAGACCAGTGGATGCAGTGGGCAGAGTAGACAGGAAGGGAGAAGACGAGGATGTGGCGGGACCAGTGGAAACGCTCTGCGGCGGTCCAGCCGTGAGTGAGAAGGGCTTTGATGGCAATGGATGTGGACATCCCTGCATAGCCTGTAGAGGGTCTTAGCAGATACGACTCACAGGGTTGGGTGGAAAAGGGGACAAGGGAAGTAGAGTTTTCACAGCTGCCGCCTTGGTTTCTGTTGTGTTTCTGCATGAACATAGTGTCCACGGCTGAGAAAGGACACACTGGATTCAGACTTGGTTGCAGGGACAGTTACGGGTTTGGCTGGGAAAGCAGGACAAACAGCAGCCAAGAGTTCTAGAGTCAAACTGCCTGGGCTCTAATCCCATACCCACTTCCTACAGGCAGCGAGATCGGAAACCGTCTAAGCTTAGTTTCTTTAATGCTCCCCACCCACCTACCCATAGAGTTGATAGTAGATCCCGGACAGTAGACATGAAGCTACTAGCTCAGAGACTGGCACACGGTAACAACTCGCCACTCAGGGTAAGCACGTGTGAACTGTCTCCTCACGTGCAGTGATGTTTCCCTCTCTCTGGGGTCTTCGGGTTCATGTAATAGCACTTTTGCCTTCTCAAGAAGACTGTTAAAGAAGAACCTGCTGCCTTTGCTTGACTTCTCACTGCTCCCCCACAGGAATAAGATTGATTGTCTAATTAGAGAGAAGACAAAGGTCTGACGTGCCTGAGTCCTTGTTCCTGCACTGGGCAGGGTCCACGCCTTGCCACTCTCTGCCCACAGGCGTTTGTTCTCTTTGCCTCTCTCTTTCCCTCTCCCTCTCTCTGTCCCTGTCCCTCTTTCTCTCTGCCCTTTCCTCCTTGAAAGGACTATCTATAGTTCATTTGTGTTCTCCTTTCTGCTCCTTTGTCCTCGGTAAGGGGAAGCCCCGGCACGTCTTGTCCTGCAGGCCCACAGCTACAGTTGATAAATTATTCTGCCTGCGGCTGAATGAATAAGACCAATTGGGAGAAAGAAGGGTGTTAAACGAGAAGCTCGTTTTGGACTTGAATCAAGACTGCATTCATACTCCGGTTCAGGTTTACCAGTAATAAAATTGATAGTTTGATGCCTGTTTGACTTGGTGTTTTTCAGTTAGTTGGGAACTTGGTGGGCAGAATGAAATTATTAACTGCCCTTTCAGCTCGACAGTAATTGCTGCCACCGCAGATGTCAATGAATGAGATAATCTCAGGAAAAATACACAGCAATAAGAAAACCTAGAACTGAGCCTCAAAGCCTGGCTAAAAGGAGTATCCAGGGACATGGGGAGGAGAGGGAAGGCAGGATAAGAGTGGGCGTGTCACAAACGCAAGTGAAGAGAGGGTCTGGAGAAGGAGGGAGTGACCAACAAGGCTACCAAGAAACTGGGTGAGATGACTCTTAACGCTCTTCTTGTAGGTTATCGTCAGGGAGGTCATGAATGGCCTTGGTAAAAACTCTTTAGCAGGAAAAAGGGGGCAGAAGCCGAACTTCTGTGGATTGGGGTACACGTGGGAAGAGAAGAAAGGAGGCAGCATGAGCACATGGAAACCACTCTGCAGAAACTCAGCCACGAAAAGACAGGAAAGGCAGGGAGACGACTCGTCTCTCCAGACCCCAGTCCAGAGCTCTACCTCAAGGAAACCCCCGGCTGCACTTCACAGCTGGATTGGAACAGCTGGGCTCTGTGCAACTCCCCCACTCCCACTCTGCTCTCTTCTAATCCTTGATTCACAGGAACAAGGCTCACGGCGGTTTTTCTTTCAGAACTGTGTTGAAACACGATCTCTTACATAAATGAACATCCCAATTCAATGGACTCATTTGACCACGCTCCATCCCAGTGAGCCCTCTACCAGAAACTAAGAATCGGGCTGTTGTGCTTTGCTGGCAAGGATGATAAAGAGTCATCCACTTCTTTGCAGGGATATCATAGTGCATGGTGTATTTCCTGATATGGTACCTATCGCAAGGTACAATAATTATCTCTTTACCTATCTGTAACCATCTCCTACTCATAAACTTCCCTAGGGCAGGGATTTAATAGTCTGTACTTGTCTCACATAGTAGGAACTCAGTAGTGATTGTAAAGTAACAGAAACAGGCAGCACCCTCCCCCAGGCTGATGGTGGTATCTGTTGACAAAATTGGATTTCTGTGTTGGACGCAGTCCAGAGGATACTAAGGAGACACGATGACTAAATGCAATATGGTATCCTGGATTGAATCCTGGAACAGAAGGACATGAGTGGGAAAAGTGGTGAATGTCCTCTGTGCACCCAGCCTGAGCTACTGAACCTCACTCCCTGTACCACGGTTCTTGTTTCTTAGAGAGAGCCGAGAGATGTGTAGCCCTCTCCTTTGAAGCAGTCCAGCACAAGCCTATGCAAAGATGAAACGATCTCCTAGACATCCTTGTGTCTCCTTACTAAACAAGTTAGCGTTCCTGGAAAAATTTTTTTTAAGAAAAAGGAGTCCTCCTCAGTCTTTCCACCTGGTTTTTCCTCCACGCAGGCTTGTTCGAATGTGGGAAGAGTTCGGCTTGCAGAACGAGTAAGGAGCTTGGTGATAACTTAGCTCCATCTTTAGTACTTTATCCTCATGCCTGAAGACTTTCTTGGAAAGCACATTTAACAATCATATGGCAATGAAGATTGAATGAAATACCTCTAGCTTTGTCCATTTCCTACTCGCGAATATGGAACTCCCATACCCCTGTACTAAGGAAGGTTGTCTGGAAAACTATTTGCATTTACAAATGAATGGTGACATTTACAGCCAGGAGCACACACGTCCACCAGAAAGGAAGGCAGGATCAGAAGAAGTCTTTAGGTGGTGCTAGGAAGTCATAAAATGGCCTATGAAATTCTGAGTCTAAATGTAGGATTATATTCAAAAGCAAGTTCCAATAACTTGGGAAGTATGTCCTAGCAAAACAATGACAACCACAACAAGGGCAACAGCAATGCCATTTAGTATTTGTTTGCCACTTCATATGTGCTGGGCACTGTTCAAAGCACAGTGTGTTACATCATTTCATCCTCACAGCAACCAGATGGGCTGGTCTTACTTTTATCTCCATTTTGCAGGCAAAGACTCATAGGATTAGAAAGGTTGGGTAACTTGCCCATGGCTAGTGTTACTACATTAGTTAGAGACACAGCCAGGACTGGAATACAGGTATTCTGGCCCTGGAGCCTGCGCTCTCAGCCATTGCACTATATCACACCTGAGCTTGTGAACCTTGGCACGTGATGCCCGCTCTAGAGTCTACTGTGAGAAAGGCAAGGAGCAGGGAAGCAGAGGGATCCCGGTGGACCCTTGTGGAAGAGGTACCCACATGCTCCCTCTCTCTCTGGCACCACCCCTGCGTGTCCTCAGCTCCCTGTGCTTCCTCATCTTCAGAGATTCCCCTGCAGGAATCCTTCTACCCACCTGTCCCTTGACTGACTCCCACAGAGTCTGAACCATTCCAGTTCAACATGTATTTACTGGACCAGGCAATGCTACCTCAAATCCTTTTCTGGAAAGAGCTCTACATGGAAAATAAATTATATAATAATATTTGTCAGGCAACATGCTAAGTAGTGGGGATACAAAGATGATCAGCCCTGCTCTCTGATAGCAAATTGATGCACTAATTAACATTAATAGCTTAATCGGTAATGATGGCATAAAGCATTACCGTATCTAGTTAAGATGTTATCACTTTCGTGGGGCCTTTCAATGTTTGCTCTCTACAGAATGGCTGCTGGTGTGGTTTTCAGCACCCTCGGCAGGTTGGAGTGGCGTGGACAGCCAGCCAAGAGAATAAAAACTTCCCAATTCCATATATTAAAAACATGTCTGAGTGAACATGTGGAAGGCGTCTCCTCAAGCTCTCCTTGTGTGTGGTTTCTTCAAATGAGAACTAAATGGGTCCGAGTGCCACGACCTGTCCCATGCTTAGATGAAACATACACCTCGAACAACTCACCCAAAAACACACACGCACATGAGGACTCCCACGCGCCAGGCTTCCAGACTCCAGCGTGCTCACAGATCTCTTGAAGGACCTTGCCAGAATGCCAGTTCTGATTCCATAGGTCCTAGGTGGAGCCCGAGCATTAGCGTTTCTAACAAGCTTCCAGGGGATACTGAGGCTGCTGGTTCTGGGACCCCAGCCTGAGAGGCAAGCCTGGACCCCTACCACATCGCCACCTGTCGTGCCCACCCTAGGTTAGCTTGGGTTTCTCCATGGATGAGGAATTTACTGCCTTTTCGGGTGGTTCTTTTTAATCTGTGAACTATGCAGATTACTGGAATGTTCTTCCTTACATTAAGCTGAAATCTGTCATCTCTGTCCATTAAATGTTGTTCTGCCCAAAGATCAATGATTTTCTCACATCCAGGTTCCCAGGTTATCTGTGATGGGCTGTGCTCCCTTCAGAAGGAGAAATACAGAAAACCTGCTGCTTGTTGCAGCCCAGGCAGGGCTGATTCTGCTACCCTTTGACCCGGGAAAGGCTGAGTTATGAAAGACTCACACACAAGCCGGCAGAGCCAGGAACTGGCACTCGTGGCTTTTAATGCTTATATGATTCATGAACAATTTAAGGGTTTGCAAACCTATTGCTAAGCAGGATTACTAAGCAGGAGTTCTTCAGTGAGAGGGGAAGGACAATTGGGATGGATGCAACCACATGGAGAATGTGGAATGTGTAAGCAGTGACAGGAGTCCTGATCTACCTGAATCAATGAGCCTTTAGGGTTAGTCCAGGAGATCTGAGCAGCAGAGGTGGTGTGGGTATCTCTTAACTTGACCTTCCTTCTAGACGAGCTTGTGCCCTTGAGAGTTTCCTAGTTTCACACTGAAACTCCAGTGTCCCAAGGACCTTTTGAGAACCAGTGACATCTCAGACTGTGTTGGCTTTGATGAAGGTGGGGAACAAGCGGTGGATCAGAACAAAGCAGTACCACCTGCCAATGCTGCGCATTGACAACCCACGCCCGCACTGGAACGCCCAGTGTGTCTGCCGCTGCCGAGATGAGTAAGTATCTGAAGGTTTGGAATTTTAGCAACAGCTTCTTGGTGGTTAATGAATAATGGGCACCTGTGAGGGGTCAGTGCCACCCGTGTAACTGGGGTCTAACTCGTGTAACTGATGGGCCGTCAATGTCCGAGCCATAGCTACAGTGTTAGAAGTCACACTTCCTCTCTCCAGCTAAAGGCTACACCGGGTTGCAAACAGTCACTGGATCAGCAAGGCCAAGGCTCATGGCTCCTGGGAGCAAACAGCTCTGTCACTCCACTTTCCTTGGAAAGAAAAGCTTGGAGAAGACAAAGAAAGGGGAACCACTCTGCCCCCTTCCTCCCAACACACACGCCCTCATCGCCACCCTGCACCAAACGGGAACATTTTCAGGCCCCAGTTATGATTTAAATGAAGCACACCGCACCAATATTATGTGGTGCCATCTGTTATTTTATATTTCACGAAATTTGGCCAGTTTTGAAATATTATAATTATATCTCCTACATTACGTATGCAACGCAGACATTTTCTGAAACATAAATACAGTATGTGGGAAATGTGACTGTATTTATAGCCATTGGCTGGTGGGCAGCGAAAGGGCAGCTGGCACCCATCGGCAGTCTGGAGAGCGCAGCCTGCCAGAGGAGGGGGCCGGCCGAAGCTCACCCTGCACACCCGCCCCTCCCTCTAGGGAGGCCCCACTGCTCGCAGTGGCCGCGCTGCTCCCATTCATCTCCCAGGAAGGTCACATCAGCTATATTTCAAACACTCCAGGATCATGTCCGGGAGCAAGGCAGGGTACTCAGGGTCAAAGGACCCGGAGGTCAGGTGGAGCTGCTGTCCAAGCAGATCCCTATCCAAGGACAGCCACGCCTCTGAGTCCTCAGACCCTCCGCTTGCTTCTGCAAAGGAGAATCTGGAACTTGACAGCTTGACAGCTCGTTGGGCTTGGGTGTCAGGAGGTGCAGGAAAATGGTTAGACCTAGCCCAGGTCTCCAGTGGGTGTGTTCTGGGATTTCTAGCTTCACAGAAAAACTAGTGCTATTTATTTGAGTTGTTTTTCTTCCAACTACTGCAATGTGCTTTGCAATAACAAAGACAAGAAAACAAATGACAAGTATTTGAGTTTCCCTTTCTGTCTTTCCAAAACAAAGGCATTATTTAGTGATGAGAGAGCAATTTGATAACTCCAGGCGTTCCTGCCACGGTCTTCACACTCATCTGCAGGAGTTCATACAAACCTTGCCCTTAGAACAGGAACTGCCATTGCTCTAGACTGTCCTGCCCACGAGGAATTTCACTGGCACTGCATCTTTTTTTATAAAATTATTTGAGTTAGTTACTAACATTTAAAAATCAAAGATTTCACATAAAACCCAGTTTCTCTTAAAAAGCCATGAGAGCTGGCATCATTGGATGTGTATTTCTGCCCAGCAACAATCTGCCTGCTCTGAGTAGCAGCTGCCCCCTTTGGAATAAAGAGCTCCTCGGTTTCCCCATTCTCCACCCTCCCACGCAGCCCCACCACCCAGCCTTCATGTCACCTGTCTGGCCCTCATAGGCACTTGTGTTTATTACTTCCTGGAGTGGGCAATTGACTCTTACGGAGAAATATAGACTAGAAAATTAAGGTAACTTTTTTTTTTGATGTAGAGTTGGTGAAGCATTAAAATATATCCATAAACTCTCTAACAGGAAATTAAAGTGAAATTTACAAGCCTCTCTGTTTTTTTAAACAACCTTCTAAAAGTAAAAATATAAATCTCTATCATAGCTCTTATTTTACTGTATTTCAGTCATCTGTTTATTTACCATTCTTTAGTAATAGACTGTGAGCAACTTTAGGGCAGGGATCAACTTAATTTTCCTTTGCACACCAGTGTCTTTAACAATGTTTGGTACATCATAGGTCATAATCTGTGGAAGAAAGGAAAGAAGGAAACAGTTCCCAAAGCCAAAGTTACTCCAAGTCTGGTTTTGAGCTAGACTGAGTCTGAAAGAGTTTTCGTTCTTGGTCGAAGATCCTAGTCTAGAATTCTCCTGACTCTATAATGTCCCAAATATGGTACAATACATACCCTCATCAGCCTGAGGATGAGACAAGTCACTCCCTCCCCTACCAATCACTTTGCCAATCCCCAGCGGCATGAGGAGAACAGCAGGATGCTCACCTAGGACGCCATGCCCTGGGCCTCGGGTAGAACATAGACACAGTGCAGCTGCTTTCCAGCATGAGCGGGTCATTTAAGTCCAGCAAGTCACTGTCCATTATGCTCCAACTGTGGCTTCAATGAGAGGAAACAGAGCTTGGAATGAAATATCTCTGTCTCCAAGAGGACAGAGATCTGTTGGTGGAGTGATTTGGTGGAATGCTGGATGCTGTGCTCAGGGATGAAGGACCCCAGAGAGGCAATAATAAAAAAGAAGGAGGCCGGGTGCGGTGGCTCACACCTATAATCCTAGCACTCTGGGAGGCCGAGGCAGGAAGATTGTTCAAGGTCAGGAGTTTGAAACCAGCCTGAGCAAGAGCGAGACCCTGTCTCTACTAAAAACAGAAAGAAATTAGCTGGACAACTAAAAATATATATAGAAAAAAATTAGCCGGGCATGGTGGCACATGCCTGTAGTCCCAGCTACCCGGGAGGCTGAGGCAGAAGGATTGCTTGAGCCCAGGAGTTTGAGGTTGCTGTGAGCTAGGCTGACACCACGGCACTCTAGCTCGGGTAACAGAGTGAGATTGTGTCAAGAAAGAAAGAAAGAAAAGAAAGAAAGAAAGAAAGAAAGAAAGAAAGAAAGAAAGAAAGAAAATAATAAAAAAGAAGGTACTTATGATGCCTCTGTGCTCCCATAGAACCCCTGTTAGAATCTAATACGCAATAAGAAAGCAAACAGAGAGCCTGAAAATCCTTGAGTCTTATAGCATACCTTACCTTAGATACACCCCTGGGAGGAAAACTTTCCAAATTAAATATAATCTATTAAATAAATTCTGTTACTGAATGTACTAATATATTTTAGGGCTCCACAAACTTTGCATCAAGGACAAGCATTACCTCCGATCTCCTAGAAATACTTTCCATAGGAGTTGCCCACAAACGGGATAAGTTTGGTGATACTCTTGGCCTAATACTCTGTACATGGGCACACCTGACACTAACATCAGAGGAAAACGAGCATCTGCCTCTCTCTCCATGCCCCTCACTGGCCCAGCTCGGTCCCCTGCACCTCTTGTCTGGATTTCTGTAGTCTACAGGCTGACCAACGTTCCTGACTCCAACCTCTCCCCACTTCAAATAATGTCTCCGTCCTGCTGTCAGATTGAACCCTCTTAATACACCCATCTAATGACATCATCACCCTTCCACTTAAGGCTAGTTGGGTTTCCCAGGGCTTGACATTTGTATGGATCAACACATATTTATGCCAAGCATGAGGTGGGCATCAGGAGTAAAGTTCTAAAGCTTGGCACATAAGGCCTTCCTCTCCTGGCCTGTTCCTACCTCTCCAACATTGTCTCTCACTTCTCACCTACTTGACTCTACACTCCTGTCAAACCAGACTCCTCAGACATGCCATGGTCACAACTGCCTCTGAGCCTCCGTACATGCTGTACCCTTGCCTGGAATATGCTTCTTGTGTTTCTTTGTCTACCTCTTTCCTGTTTATCAGTCAAGGCCTCTTAATCTTAGGCCTCCCCTGCAGTAGTCCTTGAAGCTGGTTTTAAACATTTCTGTGCATGTATGTGCATGCACACACACATATACAGGCTTGTCTTGTGCTTTTCTAAATACCTAATGTATTATCATACCCACCCTGATTTGGGGACAAGAAAATGATGACCCTGGTGTTCAATCCAAACACCTTTCATTTTGTGGTCATCTTGCCTATTACCCTTTAGGTTCATATGTTGCATATAGTATCCAACAATCTTAGAATTTTTCTGCATGTAAAGCCCAGTTATTATTTAACTCCAGCTTCCAGGTGTGCTTGCCTACCACAGGACATCAAAGCCTTGGAGTAACCAATGAGTAAGTGGCCAGAGTCATTTTTATTTATTTACTTTTTCCCCAAACACCAAGTTTGGACAGAGTTATTTAAAAGCAGCCTTCCACTTTTTCAGAAACTTTTTATCTTACCCAAATAGACTGCCATGCCTATCACCCTCCAACCCCCATCCAAGCACCAAACTCTGGCCTCCTCACTTAGGTGAACTATAAGAAACACTTTCTAGTCTCAGCTTGATTATGCTCTGACCATTCTATTGAAAGTTGCAGGCTCTTTAGCCTTTACTGCTCTTTAGCCCCTCACCCTGCTTTACTTTCCATCATAGTATTTAGCAGTATCTGACATCACACACGTATTATATATGTGTTTGTCTATTATCTGCCTTCCCCACTAGGATATACGTGGGCACTTTGTCTTATTCATTCTACATCCTCAGTGCCTAGAACTGGACTTGGGACATAGTAGATGCCCAGTGAATATCTGTTGAATGAATAATGGTTCAAGGTGAAGTTATCAACTGATAACCTGATGAAGCCACTATGAGCAGGAACCATCTCTGCTGACATGTATAATATTCTTGCTGTAATAAGAATCCTTTTCACTAAGAGTAATAAATCTACTCTCATTTAACGGATTTAAATGCCAAGTGGTTAGGATGGTTATTTATATTTTCAGGAAATACTTAATAGGAAAGAAAAAAAAACCACAATCTATAGGGAAGAGATATAGTCAAAAGCTAAGGCATAAGTCAGTTCACAAACTGGGACTGTTTTCAGGACTGGAACTTTCCTTTCAGGAAGCCTCCCCTGACTCCTTCAGGTGTGGGTTATGGACCTTTCCTGTAAGCTCCCCATCTCTTTGTGGAAATGCCTCCATAGAACACATGATATTGTCATTGTGTTTTTCCTTCATCTTTTTCCCTCTCCCCCACTGGCCTAAAGTTATTTGAGACAGAGGGAGTGACTCTTTTCTCCACATTGTCAGCCAGCACCTTGCACAGGCATTTGATGCACGTAAAGTGCATTGGAGCTGTTATTGAAAGCTCAGCATTTATCCCCAAGACCACATCAGAAGAACAAGGACAAGTGGTTTGAGGAGAAGGAAAGAGAAGTTTATTAATTTGCCAGCAAATGAGGAGGATGGCAAACTCTCATCTTAAAAAAAAAATCATCCTATCTATAAGCAGAAATACAGAGCTTTTAAAAAGAGTTTTCAGCTTCAGACTATTGATGTTTAACTGTAGCATCTCCAGTGAAGACAATCTAATGACCTCTGCCAGAATAATTCCATTGAGCCACCTCCTGTGGTATGAAAATCAAAGGCGAATCTTCCCCTGCCCTCTAATTGCTGGTCATGGGCAGGGTACAGGTTTTAATTCCCAAAAAGAGTAAGAGAGCTTAAAGGAAACAGATCATAAAACATTTTATCCTTTTTCAGGCTATTACTTCTGTTACAGAGTGAAATATTAATAACATAAAGGTTGATCTCTGGATGATCAATAGAAAGAGTCCCAGTTTTAGAAGACTTGTGTTTATGTCTTCTGTGTCATTTTGGCTAACCAACATCTGAACTTTACCTGCTTTGGGTGATGCTGGGATAGGTCCTCCCTCCCCTGGGAAAGGTAAATTGGAGAGGCATTCCCTCTCTCTGCATTTTGGCCATAGAGTATGGTGGTGTAGTTTGGCAAATTGGCTGCATGAACTTAGAACTTTGCCTGTTAAAGGAGTGAAACAAACTATGGAGATGGTCAGAGTCTAACCACAGGGCCAGCAGCTCAATCGGAACTCTAAGGAATTGGCCCCAAGTGCCCAGGATTGGCAACGCCTGCAGGGCCCTGTGGCAGGCATGGGGTAGTGGTGCCCCTGGCATGACCTTCTGACCTTGTCCGGTCCTCATCCCACTTAGGCCCTGCCTTGTGCTCCAACTTCCTATTGACTCTGTGTGCTGTCAGGTGTCCTTTCAATAAACCCCTTTGCTGCTTGGACTATAGGAGTTGATTTCTATTGCTTGGAACCAAGACCCCTGACTAGTACACTCAACTTCTCTGGATCTCAACTTCCTTAAATGACATATAGGGACAGCAATTCTCACTTCTTGAGTTGATGTGAGAAGTTAAATGACATGAAGTGCTCATAGAAGTTCCTATCACAATGAGAAACATTCAGTAAGCATGGATTTCCTTCCTGCATCCTTAAAAATGCTCTGGAGCCAACCAGCCAGAGGAAGTGGGTTAGATCAGTTGCATCAATGCAGGGATCCCCAAGGGAGCTTTGCTTGAACATTTGTGAGAGGTAAAACAATGTTTACCAATCTGCCCACAGTACAGGCTTAATTAGTGTTTGCAAACTACTTGACATTCTTGAAAGGAAGGTGCCACCCAAGCACAGGCCATTATCATAATCAACCTGTGGCACACAAGCCTGAAACAAGAAATGCAGAACTACTGGAAGTGAGAATGAATTTCACCGAGGCCCAAGTGAGAGACACTAATGTCATTTTCCCCCCAAAATTATATTGATATTTAATTCACTTGCCATACAATACACTCATTTAAAGTTTACAATTCAATGGTTTTTGGTGCGTTCACAGGTATGTGCAATGATTACTACAGTCAACTTTCAAACATTTTCATCACCACAAAGAGAAACCCCATGCCCTTCAGCTATACCCTCCCTACGCCCCCATCCTCCCAAGCCCTAAGCAACCACTAATCTACTTTCCATCTCTATAGCTTAGGCACAATTCTGAACAGTTCATATAAAAGAAATCATACAACATGTGGCCTTTTACGGCTGGCTTCTTTTACTTAGCTAATGTTTTCAAGGTTCCTCACACTGCAGTAGGTATTGGTACTTTGTATCTTTTTGTGGCCAAATAATATCCCATTTCATAATGTCCATTGTATGAATATATCACATTGTGTTTATCCATTCATCCATTGATGGACATTAGGGTCATCTTTATCTTTTTGCTACTGTGAATAGTGGAATAGTGCTGTTATGAACATTCCTGTATAAGAATTTGTTTGAGCACATGTTTTTAATTCTTTTGGGTGCATATTGTCTTGGTCCATTTGCATTACTATAGAAGAATACCTGAGGGATGGGTAATTTATAAAGAAAAGAGGTTTATGTGGCTCACGGTTCTGCAGTCTGTACAAGAAGCATGGCACCAGCATCTGCTTCTGGTGAGAGCTTCAGGAAGCTTCCACTCATGGAGGAAGGCCAAGAGGGTGCTGGTGTGTCACATGGGAGAGAAGGAGCAGGGAGGGTGCCAGACTCTTTTAAACAACCAGCTCTTGCGTGAACTAATAGAGTGAGGACGCACTCATTAGTTCTTGAACTCACTCATCCTTGAGGATGGCACCAAGCCATTCATGAGAGATCTGCCCCATGACACAAACATTTCCCATCAGGCTCCACCTTCAGCACTGGGAATCAAATTTCAACACGAGATTGGAGGGGCCAAACATCCAAACTGCACCCTATACCTAGGAGTGTTAATTGCTGGATCTTACAGTAACTCTGTATTTAACTTCGGAGAAACCACCAGATTGTTTTCTACAGAGGCTGAATCAGGTTATAATCCCACTAGACCGATATCTTTTTGATCTCGTAAAATGCTGACATGTCCTTATAAGTATTCATGCTAGAACTCTTTATACAGAAAGTTGCACACATTTGCTCTACCTTCCCATATCTGGCCTGGTGTGTCCTTTGCTGCCAAAGCCTATCTGGCTTCTATCTAGTCAGACATGCATCTCAACCTTTCCTGTGTTGGGTTTGAGAGCTCCCATCAGCAATCCCGACCCCTCAATCCTGAGCCTCGGTGCAAACTTCATGACTGGCTAGCTGTGTAGCCTGACCTGATGTGCCTCATCTCTAGATCAGCCGGAACAAGATTGGGTCTTACGACACTCTCCTAATATGTCCACTGTAACTGTGCTGAAGCTAAATTTTAAAATAATACTATTATGTTCTCTTTGATTTGGTCCCAACTAGTTCATATACATACAAAGTTCTGATCCAAAGCTTAACTTTTTAACATGTATGCTGGAGAAAATCCATATAATTTTGTACATTCATCATTTGAAAAGTTAGGGTGCTTAAGAATAAACAAATGATTACAGAAATGTTTCATTGAACCACAGAGTGTTTTTAAAAGCACGGTTTTGTAGTTGTTAGTAAGGCAGGAGGCTCCAGTTCCTCCCAAGCCCTACAGTTTCCCATTTTCTTCACCCAGCCCAATTCATGCCTTTATATTGCCTGCCTGAACACCGTGGGCTTCGGAATTTACAATCCCCTGTAGAAGGGATCACTGAGAAAGTATGTTAGTACTTATGACTCATAATATATCCGAGCCTCACCAGGCTCTTTAGAGCATTATTTTAAGTGCATTTTGTATATTAATTACAAATTCTCCTTTAGAGACATGGTCAATGAATAGGCAAGGCTACATAGCATCCAATTAGATACATGTTTAAGCCCTTCTTCCCACACCCACTACCTGCATGACCTCAGAAAGTTACCTAATGTCTTTGAACAGCAGTTTCCTCATCTAGAATATTAGGATAATAACAACTACCTCATTGGGTTCTTATGATGATTAACCGAAATAGAGGTACTTAAAAATTATTTTATTTATTTATGTATTCTTTCCCTAAGGATCGTTATTAGTTGAGTCACAGCCATATATATATTTGAAAGCAATGTGTTTTAGTTTGGAAAAAATGAGAGGTACCCGTACTGATTCCTTGATAAACAATAAAACCCTCTGCCTGCCTCCATGTCACCCCTCCATGCCTCTGTTTTCCTTCCATTGTAATATCTGACATACAGTCACATTATATGGAATGTCAGCTACAGGATCATTGGAACTGTGGTAAGAGAGAACAGCAACTGGTGGTGCCAGTGGTTATGTTTGGTATGTCCAGTGGTAGCATCTCCTATGTCCGCCCCGTGCACTGGGATGGGCCCTGGCTGTTTCTGCCAATCATATCAGTTGAAATAAAAACTATCATTTATTTGGGGGGCACAGGACTGTATCCCCTGGTGGGATACAGGCCTCTTGGCATGGCTAGGGAGGAGCATCAGCTCAAAGGAGTTAAACATGTCATTTCCTGCTAGAGAAAATACCAAACTTGCATTTTCTGAGATAAATAATGTCTATGTAAGTATGAAAATCAGTTTTTGACAGATAGACGGTGGGCCTCGAGACACGCAAACCAAAAACCTATCCAGTGGGCTCAGACGCCCACTTCCCTGAAGGAGCTAAGGAAGGCTTGGCTTGAGAATGGTCCTACCTTCCCTGTGAAGCATCCAGCATGAAATCTGACTTCCACAGAGGAGTAAACAAAATCCAGTAACATGTGAGCTTCCTTTTTTTGGTTCTTCTCTTTCCAGCATCTTTCTTTGTAACGGTTTACCATCCAGGTGAAATTTCCTAAAAGCTTATCTTCATGAATCTATTTGTTCACTGAAACCCCTTCAGTGACTCTTCACTAACCCTTTAGTCTTACTTTCAAGGTGCCCCAGAATTGAACTCCAACTGATGTCCCCGACTTATTCTCAGCGTGCGACCCACAGGCACCTGGGCCCTGCCACTCTCCTCCCATACGCAGCTCTATCTTCTCTGGCCATCCAGCCACCTGCCCTCAGTGTTCTCCCGCACTTGCGAAAATATCACCTGTACTGATTGCTTCCTCCCGTAATATGCCGTGGCTTTTCAGGAAGACCATAACAACCTTAAAGGTAAGGTCTATTTGAGCTCCGATTTTTATTTCCAAAAAGTAGTGTGGTTCCCTGTCCCTGGGACAAAATGCCAAAAATGTTTGTTGAGAAGAGTATCAGCAGCAGACAGAAAATTGCTTACTAAGGTCCTACAGAGTCTTCTCCTTGTAGAGACCAGATAATTCCCTACCGTTTCCCCAAGCCTCTTCTCAACTGCTACAGCCAAGAAGCTTCTGGCCTTCTCTCCCTTCCCCACAGAAAGGATGTGGGCTGGAGATGGAGCCAGACAAAGGCATGAGAAGCTCTCGTAGAGAGGATGTTCCCAGGAGAAGGGGCCGCGCCAAATCCAGCTTTCCCTTTCAATGCGCTTGGCTCCAGCAGCACACCTGGTGGTCCAAGCCCATCTGAGAAGCAACCAATTGAAGCAGAGGTCCAGCTCTCCGAGAGGGGAACTTGGCAAACCTGAGTTGCCACGGTAACCAGGCTCCTGGCTTCAACATTTCTTACTTATGTTCTTTAGTTTGGGGTTTATGTTTTGGAGAGTTTTTTCCCTATTCCTTTTAACCTCCTAATATGTGAGAAAATGTCTGCCAGGGGAATTTAGAGAACACACCGCATATAACCGACTAGGAACCCTGGGGATTTAAAGGTCTCCAAAACTGGAAAAAAATTACACATAGGACTTGGAATCTAAGCAACAGGATATTAGAACTGCGGGTTGTAGTTGGACTCGCAGGTTCCTGTGTAGCCTCCTTCTTTATTCAACCGATTTTTCATAAGTCGTAATGATCACATTCCATTTTTTTAAAAAACAGGCATCAAGTATCTCACATTTCTGGGGTATCATAGTATTTTTAAAAGCAATAGAGTTTAAAACATGTTCAAAAGGGCCATTTGCCATGTAGTTAGACCCGAACTCACTCAGCCTGTTTTCATGCCAGCCCGGAAACTTCATCAATCATTCAACATATCAACTGAACCAAGCTCTGCGTATAATTCTTGGAAACAGGAAAAAAGACAATGCTCAAAAGGACCTGAGGAACAAGGAGCATTTGTGGGAAGGTTGAGTGCTAGCTCCAACCCCATCATTTTCCAGTTGGTAGCTCCAGCTCTGAATGGCTAGGCTGGGCCCTCTCTGAAAGAGACGAATGACAGCCCGGTGGTTCGGATGAAATCCTTCCTGATGATGTTTTGTCCTGAGTTTCTGTGCCAGCAGGGGAGTTTTGGCAGATTTAAAGTTGTAATGAAAATGGAGTGCCCTAACTTTGCCAATTACAGAGAGAATGCTGCTTATCTCTCCTGTTAGCTGCTAAGATGCCTTAAGGGTTTAGATTAGAAGACACAGGCAGAAGAAGAAAAGAGTTATTAAATTTTGAACCTGACACAGAAAAAAATTAACAATAAACAGATGAGAAATAGAGCATCTTAGATCTCAGCTAAGAGATCAAGTTGATGAGGTCATCAGTAACTTTAAGCTACATAAAACACCAAACTCAATACACATACTCATATAGGTTACATATAATATATTACTCATTATATTTTATATATTATGTAAATACATATAAAGTAATATATAAATATATGTAAAACTGTATGTATAGTCTTAACACACGCTGTTATGAATTGAAATAGTCTTCAATAGGCAATTTTCAGTAAACTACACAGATAAAGACTTTAAAAAGTATTTTTCTTTTGACACATAGCTGCACATATATGGCATGCACTATTTCCAGAGGACATGAGAATAATCTATCAGTTTTAGGACCTGAACTGGGCCCATAGAGATAATTATCTCAGGCACACCATGATAAACACATCAAGGCAAGAGATGCATTTCTTTCTCTAAACAAGAAATGTCAATGTGATGGGAAATGTTGTTCCACAGTGGGTGAGCAATATGCCCACAGTCAATCTTCCATAATAAACTGTCTCTTAATTTGAGCTAATCTGTATTGGTCAGAAAATATCTGATAATAAGATCATAAATTCAGAGTTGAAATTCTAGAATTTAAAATAAGTCTTTAGGTCTTCAGCTCTCAAGAGTCCTCAGGTCAATTCTTCTACTATCAGGCAAGACACCTCCTAATCCTCCTTCATCTGTCATCATCATGTTTTATCCTATTTAATAAAATTTAGATAAGATTATCTTGGACTTTTACCTACAGATGCATTTCAACATTTCACAGCTATTTTGAAGTCAGTGTATTTCTCCTGATGGCTTTCTTAAATATACTGCTGTTTAAAAAAAATCAATTTCCTATTGTTTTATCTTCTGTGACGAAAGGAAGAAAGGAGGAAATTTCTACTAACACTATATGAAAAATCATTTGGAAGTTTTGGGCCAAAAGGAATAGTAACTGAATAGAGTGCAAATTACTAGATGCCTACCAATATCTTCTTGATGATAAATTCCGTTGGTTTTAAGACAAATCATGAAATTTAGATTAGATTTCTTTGGAGACAGAAGAAAATTTAAAGTTCTATTGTAAAACACATTTACATTTCAGTCATTAAAATAGGAAGGGCAATTAATGTGCATCTTAGAACCAAGAAAATACGGTATTGTTTATTTTGTTGTTTTTTCATGCTAATATTCTCATGAAAATACCTGTGCAATGCTCATATAGTATATGAAAACCAGGTTTATTCCTAGGTTTGTTCAACAAAAGGATAAACTTCACATATACTCCTAAAAAGTATTACAATAGCATGCTCTCAGTCTTAATGTCATATGAATAGAGAAAAACTCAGACTAAGTAGAAAATGATTGACAAAGTATCAGAAGCTCTCTGTTAGATGATGTTCCAGGGACCAGGGTAGTGGCAAATTAATTTTCTTTTTCCGTGCACTTGACCTGGACCTTTAGGCATTGATCAATTCAAAATGAAACTGCTTCTTCTGTATAAGACATATTAATTAGTATTGTACTAGCTCTACCACCTTAAATAACCAGAGTGACTGAGTGAAATATATGGAGCAATTGTTTTCAGGCATTGGGCCGCAGTCAGTCCCAGATTCTAGTCTTTGAGAGAGGGGACAGTCATGAGTGGAGTCCCATGGTTTCCTTAGATCTCTGTTTATGGATACTTTTTTGACCTTAGCACCACAAGTTGGAGTCCAGTCATAACACAGTGAGCTAAAGATGCAGAGTTCAGAGCTTGGAGGAGCAGAAGAGGCCAGGATCCACAAGGCAAAGACCCGAAGAGGAGGAAGCTGCACTTCTGGGAGGTGAAGGGGAGAAGGGCATGAGTCTATGTAGGGGTTTCCCACAAGTCTGTGGCCAAAGGCTAGGTTGTATGTACCCAGGGTGAGACTACACAAAGTTTACTAGGGAATAAATACTACAGGTTGGTAACAGAAGAGATATACTAAAGGGAAAGCAGTTGTGGGGAGTCTTGGCCCACCTGAGTAGAAAGATTTTATCAACATTTTGTTAACTCCCCAGAAGTCCAGCTGAGACACCAGAGAGGTCATGCCTTAGGGGTAAGGACCAAGCCCTAGAGTAGGGCTTGCTAGACCCCAAAGTCTAAAGTAAGCACTGATAAAGTTCTCAGAAAAAAGTTTGGGAGTTGAGTATTGCTAAGTTAGAGGGACTTTGGAAATACCTTGGCCTTTCCACAAATTATCCCAATAAAGCATAAATTCAAGTCTATGTAAGTTCAAGGCCATTAGTCAGTAATTGAACTGCCTTCTAGAATAAAAATGATCACTTTCAGAGAATGATTACAGAAACCAGTCTCTACAATGTACCATCAACAATGCCTGCTAAACTCAATATGCAGAGAAATAGGAAAATATGACCCATAGTCAAGAAAAAAAAACTAGTTAATAAAAACATACCATCAAATGATCCAGCTGTCGGCTTTAGCAGACAAAGATTTTAAAGCAGCATTTATAAATATGTTCAAAGTACTTCTAACAATTCAATGAAAATATGGTCTTAATGAGAAAACATATGAGGATTTCAGCAAAGAAATAATTTTTTTTAAAAAAAGGAAGCATGGGAAAATTCTAGAAGGAAAAAGTACAATAGCTATTTTTTAAAAAAATTACTGGACAAGCTTAACAGCAGATTGAAGATGACAGAAAATCAATAAACTTGAGAAGCTATCAATAGAAAGTATTCAATTTTAAGAAGAGGGGAAAAGTAATTGGAGAAAAATGAACAAACCCTCGGGGATCCATGGGTCAAATGCAAACAGTCCAGCATACATATAAGAGGTGTCTAGAGGAAAAGAGAATGAAAATGGGGCAGAAAAAATATTTTAAGAAATGCAATAACTGAATACTTGCTAAATTTGATGACAAATCACTTTCAAATCCAAGAGCTCAACAAACCTAAGCAGGACAAATACCAGGAGAGCCAAAGTGGGCACATTACAGGAAAATTGCTAAAAACCAGTGAGAAAGAGAAAATCTTGAAACAGCTCAGGGCAGTGGGGGATGGGGTAGAGTCCATAGTACATTTAGAAAAACATCATTTATGACTACCAGATTTATTTCTGATTTATCAGAGACAATAGAAGCCAGAAAACAGTAGAACAACATCTTTAAACTGCTGAAGGAAAATCGACCCTCAACCTAGAACTCTCCATGGGTTCTATACCCAGAGAAAATATCCTTCAAAACTGAGGGTAAAACACAGACATATGTAGGTAAACTAACACTGAAAAACTTTTTCACCAGTAGACATACAGCACAAGGAGTTGGCACCAGGTGGACACTGAGTTCTAAGTAAACATAGAATACTACGGTTTTTTTCCTTCTCATTATTTCCTAAAAAATCCATCTGACTACAGGTAGTCCTCACTTTACGTGGTAGCATAGAGTCATAAAAATGACTGGACACATTGAAGCTATGTGAAGTGATTTTAATAATCAATGGAAAAAGTTATGATCACTCCATGACCTTTAAAAATTGTTGTCAAAATATTAACAATTACAATTACATTGATTATATGAATGTATAACAAAATTTTAAAAATAGTAAAGTTGATATTTATTTAGTATACTGTAATTTAAAACTTTAGGAACATTTAGAATGGTGGCAGTGTCAACGTTCCCATAATCAGGTGTTTCTTCTGTGACTCCACTGATGTTCTATTCAAATTTCACGTTCAGCATTATTCCTTTTCATTTCTTTCCTGCACTTTCGTCTTTGATGGCCAATCCCCTCATTTGATTATCCATTTCTGTAAAATGTAGTGTAGGTTTGTCACTGGGAGACAAAGAAGTGACACACCCACATATTTTGCTGTCTGCACATAACCTAAATAACAGATGCAGAGTGAGGTCATCACAGACAGCCTTTGAAAGAAGTACCATGATTGGTCGCTGGTCGTGATGAGCATCTGTCATTTAGGTTGTGATTTGTGGGTTGCAGAGCTCATAGTAAAGTTTTTATCTTGTAAAATAACTCGGAATTAATATACTGTGCTAACTGAAATACAAATCATGTTGTTAGAGGACTGCTATTAATTAAATAAATTCAATAAGCAAAATTTGTGTATACTGTGTAAAGTGAGGACTACGTGTATTTAAAGCAAATATAATGTGCGATAGGTTTATAACTTCTGCATAAGCAGAAGATAGTAAAATAATAGCACAAACTTGGTGGGTGGGTAAAATGGAATTATGCCATTTTATAGCCATTTCATTTGTGAAAGGATACATATAGTAAGTGAGAATTATAGGAAGTGACATATGGTATAATATTGACTCTGATTAGGTTTTCAATTGAAATTTTAATTGAGATAATTGTAGATTAGTAGACAGTTGTAAGAAATAATGCAGAGAGACCCCACGTAGTGTTTACTCATTTGCTCCAGTGGTAACATATTACAAAACTATAATACAATATCACAATCAGGATACTTACATTGTTAAATCCACCAATCTTACTCAGATGTCCCCAGGTTTGCTCATACTCAGTTGTGTGTGTCTTTAGTTCTATACAACTTTATCACATGTCAGTGTGTTCTCACCACCGCAGTCAAGGCTTACCACAAGGATCCTTCCTGTTGCCTTTTTAAAACCATACTCAGCTTCCTTCCCCCATTCTTTAGTCTTTAGCAACCACTAGTCTATTCTCCAGTGCTAAAATTTTGTCATTAAAAAATTTATGTAAATGTTATTATACAGCATATAATCTTTGGGAATTGACTTTTTTTTTCCCTCAGAATAATTCTCTGGAAATTCATACAAGTGGTTGCATGTATCAATAATTTGTGCCTTTTCATAATGTTGAGTAGTATTTCATGGTATGGAGGTACCATAGTTTGTTTAACCATTCATCCATTGAAGGATATCTTGACTGTTTCCAGTTTGAGATTATTACAAATAAAGTTTTTGTGAACATCTGTGTACAGATTTTTATGTGAACACAAATTTTCATTTCTCTGGGATTTAGAAGTTAAGAGTACATATTTTTATCCTTAGAGCAAACACTAAAAAAAATAGTATAAAGTGTTATTTCTTAACAGCTGATTGAGAAAAAAAATTGATACAATATAATATATTTCAGTAAAAGAAGACATAAAGAGAGAAACAGGAGCAAAAACATAAGAGACAAATAGAAAACAAATAGGAAAAGGATAAATTTAAACCCAAGCATATGAATTATTACATTAAATGTAAATAGAATGGAAATAACAGTAAGACACACTGTATAATCATACTGACAAGAATCAGCTACTACTTAATATCAAACTTTACTAAAAATTTTAAGATAGGTAGTAGTAAGCCATGAGCAAAGCATGGAAAAGCTAGGAATGCCAGTAGCGCCCTCACATCCTTTCTTCTCCATCAGGATGTGTGCCCTCCCAGAACTGACACAGGAGATTTCTAGGTGATGCATGCCACCACTTCCACAAAGGGAGCTAGGTGTTCATGTATCTTCTCTGTTTTATATTCCAGCATTGCCTAGTAATTATTTGGGTGATACAAACATTTTCTAACAAAAAAACATAGATTCCAGGTTTGTTTAACATAAACAATCAAAGACCAGTGAGATATAATGTCTTAAAAACTTTCCATAGATGAGAACTCATACATTAGTAACAACCATCACAAGGTCCAATGACCATGTTTACATATCATATGATTTGAACTGATTATTTCTCCTACTGGTATTACCAATTGAACCAAACTGCTTGTTTGAAGGACTATTCTTTCCCCATCAAATGATGAAAATGACTATCAAAATCAATTGACAATATATGTATACACCTTTTTCTGTTACTCTGCATTCTTTTTGTTTTATCTCTAAGCAGTATGACCACTTACAAGTCACTTAATCTTTCTAAGCCTCAGAGTCTTAATACATAAAATGGCAATTAAAATATATAATTAATTAAATTGTGATAATTAAATGTGAAGTGTCTGGTACATAAAAGATATTCAATAAGTTATAGTTATGGTAAACATATTATTTGAACTCAAATTGAGCTACATAAACTGACAAAGGATTGTATTTTCTCCCCTATTTG
Source organism: Cheirogaleus medius (assembly GCA_008086735.1). NCBI lineage: Eukaryota > Metazoa > Chordata > Mammalia > Primates > Cheirogaleidae > Cheirogaleus > Cheirogaleus medius. The sequence goes on along the minus strand of VBSM01000639.1, from coordinate 2,128,482 downwards.
AGACTATAAATATGTAAAATCATAATAAAATCATTTTAATTATTTAATAAATTTAATTATTAATTATTTAATAAATCATCTCATGAAAATATAATTTCAAAAAATGAGATAGCCCATACTCTCACAAAAATCCTAAACATATTATTGTTGTAAATATGCCACACATGAAATATTTGAGGGCTGTCCAGAAACTGTCCAGTCATTATTGATATAATGAGAACATTTACATGGCTGGACATTTCCAGACAGCCCTTGTGTATACAGGGCTTTGAGGGCTCCCCTCAACTTTTTGAGGGGACTTCAAAAAGTTCATGAAAAATGAAATTAAAAGATAAAAACAAAAATTGTAAACTTTATTTTTCAACATAAGCTCCATTAAGCTCAAGACACTTTTGTAAGTGATAATACTAGTCATTTAGTAGATCTGTACAGAACAGAGGGTCGTGGGAATGTAACCATGCTGATGCAGACTTCTTTACATTATTAACTGAAGAAAAATGGATATTCTTTAAAGATATTTTTAAGATTAGGAAACAAGAATAAGCCAGAAGGAGCCAAAACAAGACTGTAAAGTGGAAGCCTAATGATTTACTATTGAAACTTTCACAAAATTGCACTTGTTTATGAGAGGAATAAGCAGGAGCATTGTCATGGTAGAGAAGGCCTCTCTGGCGAAGCTTTCCGGGGCACTTTTCTACTAAGGCTTGAGCTAACTTTCTCAAAACACTCTCATAATAAGCAGATGTTGTTGTTCTTTGGCCTTCCAGAAAGTCAACAAGCAAAATGCCGTGAGCATCCCAAAAAACTGTTGCTATGACCTTTGCTTTTGACAGGTCTGCTTTTGCTTTGATTGGACCACTTCCAGCTCTTGGTAGCCTTTGCTTTGGTTGTGCTTTGTCTTCAGGATCATACCAGCAAAACCATGTTTCATTTCCTGTTATAATTCTTCAAAGAAATGCTTCAGGATATTCATCTTGTTTATTTAAAATTTCTATTGATAGCTCTTCTCTGCAGCTGATCTGGGTGCAACGGTTTAGGCACCCATTGAGTGGAAAGTTTGCTCAACTTTAACTTCCCAGTCAGAATTATGTAAGCTGAACCAATTAAGGTGTCTATGGTGTTGGCTATTGTTTCTGATGTTAATCATCTGTCCTCTTCAATTAGTGCATGAACAAGATGAATTTTTTCCTCATAAATTAATGTGGATGGTCTGCCATTGTGGGCTTCATCTTCAACATCATCTCAGCCCTTCTTAAAATGAGTTTTCCATTTGTAAACTGCTAATTTCTTTGGGGCATTATCCTCATAAACTTTTCATAAAGCGTCAATGACTTCACCATTCTTCCACTAAAGCTTCACTGTAAATTTGATATTCCTTCTTGTTTCAATTGTAGCAGTTTTCATGTTGCTCTGATAGGTGCTCTTTTCAAACTGATGCTTTATCCTTCTTATGCTTCAAACTAGATCCTGTTCATACATTTTATAACAAGTTCGTATAGGTTTATTTGGTGCAAAAAAATTTGAAATTCATGCACTGTGTTTTCATAATATACATTTTCCATGAACATTTTGAAGACCCCTTCATTTGTGTGTGTAGATGTGTGCACTTACAAGTCTGCTGAAACTGAGTCACGTGTTGGAAAGCTGTATGATACCTCCTCACCCCCAACTAATCATTTACCTTTGACCAGAAAATTCCTATTCATCCCACCATGCTCATTTGTCACCTCCTCCAGGAAGTCTTTCTTGTCTGTCCTCACTAGATGTGCCTATTGATGTTTGCATTGCTGAATTTATCACCTTATAAGTATTTGTGTATCTTTCTTTCACATTAGGCCTAGAGTTCTTCAGAATAAGGACAATGCCTCACTTTTCTTTTTTTGCTTACCCTGTCCATGTATCCTTCCAAATGTATGTAATTCAGTGCTTTACACACAGTAGGTACTCCATGTATGTGCTTAATAGCTTCAGATATCTTTCTCTATGCCTCTTCTCATCTATAGATATACCTATAAGTGACTGCATACATGTCCGTCAGCTACATTACTCAAGTGTAAACATTTCTGTCCCATGCAGATGTCACAATGCAGCTGATTCCTCCCATTGGGGTTCCTCCTGGGAACTGTGGCTTTGAAACAATGAAGCATGTCCCATTAATGAGGCATGGAGGAGGCACCTGGAACCCATCAGCAAAGAATAAGCTCCCATTACTATGATCTAACTGGGGACTTTCACCCTGTGTGACTTATGATGACAGACTTTGGGGGCAGTAGATGGCACACAAAGTATACTTTTGCTATGACCTGCTTTGTTGTCTGACCTCTCTTCAGTCAGTACAAGTTGTTTCTACTCACTGCTTAGCGAACTAACACGAACTCCAGTTTCACCACCAAAGGAGAAATGACCTCTGCAGGTTAATCACTCTGGCTGGCCTAATGTGAATCAAGACTGAATGCAGAGTCAGGAACACTGAAATCGACTCAACTGAGTAATAAACTATGCCGGGTTACTAGGGTATAATTTAAAACAATATAGACTGGTACCTAGAAGGAATTAAATGGTTTAACACAAGCAAGTTAAGTACATGAGTGTTCTGAATCCAGTCCTAAGCCGAGGTCAAGCACTCAAGATGTTAGAATGAGGTCGCCAACTAATGTCGGAAGCACCAGAATCAGTTGGAAGGGCCATAGGAATAAGGTCAATGTCTTATTCCTCCTTTACATTCCTCTCCTAAGGCTCTTAGCCACTTTCCTTAGACATTAGTAGGAAGAGAAAAACAAACAAGCAAAAACAAAAACCTTTAGAGCAATCAACTTTAAAAGTTTCAATAATTAAGCCATTAGGCCTGAAGCACTCAGAGAGCAATTTGGTTTTATTTACCCTGCAGAATAGTAGGGGAGCATCGTCTTCTCTATAACACGGCACGATTATATTCCCGGATTTTTTCTGATAGTGCTAGCTACTAAGGCAAACCCAAATCTCAGGAGTTTATTTCTCACTCACATGAAGTAATAAACAGGTTGCCCGGTCAATTTGAGGTTCTCCATCAAGTGGTGAGTTGGGGGCCCGGTTTCCCACCTACTTGTGGCCCCTCCATTTCCCAGTCCCTGACTCCCAGAGCTACCATGCTCACCTGCAACTCGCCAACAGGGGACAAACATGGAAGGTGGAGCAGGGGATTGTTTTAATGGAGCTGGCCTGAAAGTGGCAGAAATTACTTCTGCTTGTACTCTATTGGCCAGAATTCAGTTTCTTGGCTGGCCCTACCTGAAAGGAGAGCCAGGAAATACAGTCTTGCCTAGGAGGCAACAATCAGCTGGCAGGCTCTGTCATGATCACCTTTTGTGTTCCTTTATTTCTCAGATGAATAAGGAAGTGGGAGGAAAACTTCTTAATGGAAATTATTAAATCTGAGTTAAATTCATCATATCTGGGTTATTCTTCCTCAACAAAAATATTATACCACCTTGGAATAACCCTCTAGGGATTTGATTACATCCCAGTTGAGCAAGCTAGGTAGCCAGGATTGGAGCCTCTCCCTTACCTGTCTGTAGTGTGCCAGCAACAAAAGTTCCCCACGTGTCTCCTCACTTGCTCATTCATGAAAACATTCCATATAGATTCAGCATCTACCCTACAGGAAGCACTGTGCTGCTGAGACAGGAGATGGCCATTCCTCTCCCAGGAAGAAAAGGTGAAAACTCAGATGAACTGGGCTTTATTCACGTGTTATAATCTAGTCATAGCAGCCAAGCTAAGTTCCGACTGACCTTGGATTTAGGGCTTAGATCCTAACCAAGGGGAAATACTCGTCCTAAGCAGTAGCATCCCATATGTGTCTGAACGTCTTGCCTCTGCACCCCGCTGTTCTGCTGACCTGGCTCTTGCCCCCTCCCCACCCGGCTATATTCCCTGTACGTGCCTTTCTGCTAATTCACATCCTGATTATTTGATTACACCATTTCTAAATTGCATTGTATGTGAATAAAGCTACAGTCTCTAAGGACGACTGAAATACAAAACCCTCTCTGTGTCAAAACATGCACAAAAAGATGCTGAGAAAGTTTTGTGCTGTAGAAGTTGTTGCTAGCAGTTTCCCCTATGAGAAAACAGTGAAAGTAGGGTGGAGAGGCAGGAGCAAGGAGAATTCTCTACTCCCGGCCCCACTGCCCCTCTTTTGCTCTGCAACTCAGGCCGGGTGGGCTAGCCTCATGGTTCTGCCTCTCGTGCAGAAACCTGCCAATCCATAGCTTTTCCACCAGCTGCTCTCTCCTGTCACCGAACCCGTCTTACCTCCCCTCTAGACTTGCTGGCTTGGCTGCTGAGGGGGGTCTCGGGGCTCAAAGGGGCTTGGTGATCATCTATATAAAAGGTAGAGTGAAAGAAAACTGATCTTAGAAGGAGCAAATCCATGCCCTGTGGTCACTGATCACTGGAGGTACAGGAGGTGAGTGAGCCGGTGAGCTCAGCAGGAAGGAAGGCACAGGAGACCCAGGGCGAGGACGGGTTTCTCCTGCATCTCCTGTTGTTTAGATGCCCAGTCATCCCGTGTCTGGGTTTGAAGGGCAGATATATATGAACATGTTTCAGGGAAAATGCAAAAATGAGTTAACAAAAGACTCTTTAACAAAGGACTCTTTTGGTCTGAACTCCCATCCTGGACACTTGGGGTCTGGAATGGTATACCAAGCGTGGCCTGTGACAAACTGTCAGCCAAAGGCAAGTTGGAGGGTATTGGAAGGAGATCCAAAGCTTTGCCTGTGCCAACCAGGCATGAGTGGGGCTGGCCCCCACGTTGCTGGACAGAGAGAAAGAGTCCAAGAGTGAAGGGGAGAGACGGAGATGTGGGGACACGTGGGTGCACTTGCGGCCTCAGGAAGGAGGTGAGATACAGAGCTGCCTCTTGATTCCTGGAGAATTTAGGTAGAGCACTGGGGCTCGTTCACAGGCAGGAGGGGAGGCTGGGAAAGGTTCCCAACCCATTCGGAAAGGGTCCTCCCTAGAAACCATCTACCAGATCTACTTCCGTAGTCAGGAAAGGAGCAGAAACTATAATCTCCCTTTTTCCCCTACACAGAGAAGTTGAAGCAAAGTGATTTTGAGGAATCTCACTCATTCCTTAAGTAGGAAAATAAAGCCCTGCTAGTGCTTTTTGTTTTTGTTAACTATTTAAATAGGAGCTAATATTCATTTATCATCCCAAATTATAAGACGACTCCCCCACCCTGTCCGCCTCTCTCAGCGGGGGCCACCTCTGACACGTGTGTCAGCCCGGATTCGGGGAAGAGCAGCAGTGGCAGGATCAAAGTGCCCGTCGAGGCAACAACAGAGAGCAGCTTTCTGTGTCTCGTTGCTGGGTGTGTGAAAACGCAGTGATAAATCTTATACTTCTCAAAGGAGGAGCTAGGTGAGTCCCCCACATGCAGCCTTGGAAACTCTGTGCTCCCACCAAATCAGAGAGCGGAGCTTAGAGAAGGCATTCATTCATGAGGAGACGCACCAGTATCATTCTGAGTAAAAAGTGCCTGCATGCTTGCCATCTCGCACACACGCCAGTCCTAACACCGTGTGTGTGTGTCGTGTTGCACTAGGTGCTCTGGGTCAGACAGAAGAAGTTTAAGACATGGTCCCTGCCCTGCACGATCTGACAGAAGAGCCTAATGAAACCACAGAATAACAATTCCAGGCAACGTCTGATGAAGTGCTGTCCAAGAAATCCAGACAATACGTGCTCGAAGATATCGAAGATGGAGAAAATAGCGGAAAAGACCTCAAAAAGGAAATGGTGGGACAGTTGGCACCGTGGACAGCAGCCCTTCGGGTGCAGGGAAGAGGGGGAAGAGGAGGCAGAGGAGGCAGCCACTGGACCCAAGGCTTAGCACCAGGAAGGGCAGGTCACAAGTCAGGGAGAGGCTGCGTCTGCTGGCTGGAACAGAGCTGTTCTTTCCAAAGGCAGTTGAAGGCAAGTTAGCAATGGACCCAAGTCAGGGTCAGGGAGGGGAGAGCTAAAAAAGAACGTACCAGTAGAAAATGGGGAGTCACTGAAGGGTTTCACTTTCTAGGAAAACAATTTGGTATCTACTGCAATGATGCAGGCCTGAGGCATCGAGTGTCACGGAACAGGTTGAGACGGTGGCTGTCAGAACAGTGATGGGGTTGAACAAGTGTTGAGAGACTTTGTACCATGTGTTTCCCGGTTCAATGTGGGAAGTAAAGGAAAAGGAAATGCAAAAGTGACCCAGAACTACAGCCTACATGCAGTGCTATTTATGAAAATAGAGAAGACTGAAGGGAAAACTTACTTGAGAAGGGAGACAGGATCAAAGGAGACATCTGAAGTTTAAGGTCACAGCAGGATATACAGATGGAGATGTCTTTGAAGCAATTGGTGAGCCAGGTCTTAAATTTGTATAACAAGTTGAGATGCAGACTTCAACTGGGAAAAGTCACCAGGACAAGGACACAATGAAGATGGGTCAGAATTGGTTCAAGAAAGGAAAAAAAAAAAATTAAAAGAAGGGTGAGGCAAAAATAAAAGCACAAGTAAAAGCCATAAATACGGTTAAAAGACAAGTGCTATCCAGCGAAAATTATTGCATCATATCTAACAAAGGATTGATGTCCAAGCTACATAAATAATTTGTTTCGAAGAATAAGAAAGACAAATAAATAAGACAAATTACCTAATCAAGAAAATATCTAAGAATATAAATAGGAAACTTCACAGAAGAGAAAATACAAATGGCTCATAAACATGTGAACAAGCGCTCGGCCTCTCCAGAACCGGGGCCCAGGGTGACCCTCGGGCTGGGGCTGCGGCGGGGCCTGTGCCACTCCCGGGCGCGGGGCGATCTTGGCAAGTTATTAAACCTCACGACTCGTGAAATGAGAATGACAGCGACAGAAACTCCCTGAGAGGGTGTGGTGAAGATTAAATAAGTTAATATATGTAAACTGCTCAGAACAGTGGCTGACACAGAGTGCTAAGTGACTGTAAGCTGTTATAAAAATAGAAAAATACAAATTAAAGTAACAATGAAATATAATTTTTCATCCACAGATTGTCAAAAATTTTCAAGTATGAGAATATCAAGTGTTGACAAGGGTTTAGATGAAACGATACTCTTATAAACTGCAATTATGAATGTAAATTGGTATATCCATTTTGGAGAAAAAAATAACATTTTAAAAAATTGAAAATATACCTACATTTTGACCCAGAAATTCTGTCTCTGAGTATAGGCCTTAGAGAAACTCCTGCATATTCACACAAGAAAGCATGTCCAAGGATGTTGATTTAAGCATATTTTTTGTTATTGTTAAGAGCAAAACATGGGAAAGAATAAATATCTATAGATAATAGAATGTATCAAAAATAATTCAATATATGTAATATATTTAATAATAGAATACTATATGGCAATTAAAGGGAATAAACCAGATCTCTCTTAATACATCAGATGGCCGGTGACAATCAGTAGAGACCGTACGATGCCTGTGCATCATCTATGGATACCTTTGTACTGAAATTGTGAACGGGAACCGCAATGCCTGTCTCTGGGGAGCACTGGGAGGGAGCGGGAATAGGGATGCCGGTGGAAGGGAGCTTTCATTTTCTCTTTTTTCTCAAAAAGAAAAAAAGAATATTGGATACAAAGGAGACAAAATAGTAACTGCTGTTGATTTTGGATGGTGCAGATATGCACATAAGTTATATTATTCTCTGTACTTTTCAGTATTTTTAAATTTTGAAAACAATTAAAAATTGTCTTTGAACAGATGATCTGGTGTCATCTGAAATATCTTATGATAAAAAGAAGGACAGCAGTACAAAGAGTGCAGGGAGCTGGGCCTTAGGAATGGCATGCTAAGGGGGAGGGGGCGCGGCAGCCGCAGGGGACCCTGAGGAATCCACAGCAAAGAGGGGCAGCCCTGGAGGCAGCACAGCCTGGGGAAGAGACAAGAGCCAGGAAGAGGGTCTCAGCCTCGCCAGACCCCACGAGGGACCACCTTAAATGGGGCAAGGGAAGAACTGATGAGGCTGTGAGTCCCTCATCTTGCAAAAGAGGAGCCCAATCCCAGGGCACAGGAATGGCATAAATATTGGGGTGACGCGAGGGTATCAGGTGCAAACCAGCAATTCAGAACATTTGGCTGTAAAGGGAAGAAGAGACAACAACGCAGATGGGGGAAGCTACGGGGGAGAGAGTCTGGGTGCGGTGTACTTGGTTCAAGATCCCCAAACCGGTGCCGTTCGTAGGATCAGGGACAGAAGCTGTGAGCAAGGCAGCGTTAGCAGGGCTGGGGACATCAGGTGAGCTGCGGAGCCCGTCCACAAGAGTCCGGGCTACACCCAGGCCCACAGTGCCAGCACACACCTGAGGGGACTTCAGTCCCCTCCTGCGAGAACTATTCCCAGCGTCCCTGCTGTGCTCAGGGATGACTAGAGAAGGAACTTGTGTTTAGGCCGGGCTTACTACAGCCACCCACAGGCAGAGCTGGCAGCCGTCCCCAGGGTGGGGGCTGCACAGCAGATGCACTCTTTCTCATTAAGTGACTTGCATATGGAGTGAAGACACCTCTCCCCTGCCCACCCTGGCTCCCGGCCCTCACGTGCTCTGTGAGCTGCCAGCTTCCCCAGCTCCCAACATACACAGCCGCCCGCACCGCTCAGGCTCTGTGCCGTGCAGCACGAGGCCGGGGTGCCCGTGCAGAGCCGCCAAGCAGAGGCAGGGGCAGCCTTTCCTCTTCTGGAGATGGCAGGGTCTCTGTCAGATGTGACAGGAACAGTCACAGACAAGGGGAGTCATTATTTTTGCGTTCTCTGCTCAGTGATCTCAGCTTGCACCTGGGATCCGCCAGGGAGGCAGCCCCCAGCCAGGAGGAGAGGGGAGGTGGGCAAGGGAAGAAAAGAAGGATCACCTTTCTCAAGGACAAGGAGACCCCCCAAGTCCCTCCTAGTGTCACTGCTCCCTCCCTTGGGTTCCATGTTTTCCTGGAAGATGGGCAGTTCCCAAGGGAAAGCACAAAGCCGCTCCCACTCTCCTCACACCTCCATGTCAGGCCAGGATTGAGATCTGCAAAGGCTCTAAGTACTGAAAAGATTAGAGTGGCACCTTGCTCTAAAATTGAACATAAATATAAAGCTTAACCATAAAAAAATTCAATGCATATTAAAATTGAAATAGCTTTCAGATTTTGTAGATTGCTAAATTTTGGAGAAGGCTATCAAAGCTTAATTTTTCTAATGTTGTTGTGTCCCTGCTTTGCATGAGACCTATGCACACTGTGGGTCTGTGTTAGCTAGGTAACCCTGATGCAGGTGTGTGCATGCACACATACACACACAAAGCTCTCTTGGGTGTCCGGGAATCAAACACACATATGCAGGGACGTAAAACTTGCTTGTTCCTGTCTATATTTATTGATTCTCCCTCCTCATCAATAAAGATGAAACTCTGCCTTCCCCAAAGTTATCTTCCAAGTTTCCCTCTTTTGGAACTCTCCTCTGACAAATCCCCCTGTAGCAAACATTCCCTGCTTAGATGTTGAGAACTGAATTCTCATGTCCACTTTCCACACGTGTGACTCTGGGCAAACATCTGGACGTCTCTGAGCTTCAGTTTGCTCCTCTCCATCTTTAGGATAGGGTTAAAATTAGCTAAAAGTGGAAAACTGTTGAGCAAATTCAATGAGGTAACATATGTCTTAGTCCTGTTTAGTCTGAGTTCTCCAAAGACACAGATGCCAAGAAGGAATTGGATGTGAAGGAGACTGATCGGAGGGAACGCCCATGAGGAGCACAGGGAGCCAGAGAGGGCTGCAGGGGCTCTCAGACCCTGCCCAGAAGGAAGGAACAGAAGAGGTCACAGACTGCAGGGAAGCACTAAGGTGCTCCAGCAAGGCCAGGGAGGAGGCTTCTGGTCATAATCACCTGCCAAAAGGGCTCATAGGTATGATGGATCTGAAAGAATTCATCGACTTGGGGCACTTTCTCAGGACAAGTGAGCTGAAACCTGGGCAAGGACCTGGGCTTGGAGCAGACTTGCTGCCAGTGTGGCTCTTTGAAGCCTGGGAAAGTGATGGCTGCTCTCAGTAAAGTGGAAATGCCTGAGCTGTCCTGCCAGGCGGTAGAAGAAGGACAAAGAAGCTACGGGAAACAGACACGGTGGAGTGGATGTCTTAGGTGAGGCCGGAAGAGCCACTGAGATTTCTGTTCCGTAGGAGGGCTGGGGACACACCATCCGCAGAGGCTGGCAGGGGTGTGCTGCACTAGCATCACTAAGCAGTCCGTGCTGGCTCACCTCTGCAGGTCGAGGCTGGCGGCAGCAGAGGTGGTCACAGACTTGGTTTGGTTCATTCCCACGAGGATGATGGGGCTCGGGCAGCAGAGGCCAGGGGGTGGTAGTCAGAGCCAGAAGCTGGAGGCCAGGATTCCGTAAGGCTGGAGGGTCAGAGGGCCAGCCAAGAGGCCTGCACTTGCAGGGAGGCAATGCGTAGATTAGAGCATGCCGAGGGGCAAAATAGAGAGGCTGCCGGCAGGCGTGACTTCCCCTTTGTAACAGCAGCAGTCCAGAATGCAGAGTAGGAAGCTGACGGTGGAGCACTGCAACAGCCACAGTGCCTGGCTCAGTCCCCACAGCCAAGAGCATTTCAGATCAGAAACCCCCTGACGGAAGAGTGGCTAGGCTTGCTAGGAGGAGTACCCTGCCACACTGTGGCAGGTGTAGACTGCGGTGATTCCCTAAGTCCTTTCCCGAGGAATCTGTGACCCTTTAATTGAGTGACTATACGCTAGGGGAAGAAAAACATGCACACATTTTGAGGACTGGCAGACAGAGGGTCTACGTTGACATTGCTATTCAGAGACCCCCGGTGTCATCATCTGAGCCTGTTCGAGTGGGAATTTGTGGGGGCTGGGTAGTGGCTGGGGTCCTGGCTAGTGTCTGACTTACGGTGGGCCCACAGCATTCACAGAGCCACCCAAAGGCCACTTCCTCAGGCCCTGAATGTATAGCTGGAACTGATATGCTTGGCAGTTGAATTAAGCCCATCACTTATGTTCATTTGAGTATCACAAAGCTGGGATTAGACATAGAAAAGTTGTATGGGGAAATGGCTGTGAAGGAAAATAAGAAAGAAAATGAAGGAGGCTGGGAGAGTTGTCAGATCTAGATGTAGGCCTGATCCTTCTGAAGAGGAAAAGAGAGAAAAGGAAGGACGGACGGAAGGTCATAGACTGTACTGGAGCCCTGAGAAAGCCTTGACAAGGCAGACAGGGAGTCCTCAACCAAAGCCACACACCTAAAAAAGTCTTGCCTCCTCCAGGGCCAGGTCTGCTTTGGTTTCCCTGCGCCACTCACTCCTAGGCTAGAAGCTGCCGGGGGAAGCGTGGCCTGGCCACGGGAGTAGAGATGGGTTTCCGAGCACAGCAGCTGGGACTGTCCTCTACTCACCCTCCCCGCGCAGATCTGCTCCCTCAAGTACCCGCACGACAGGTTTCTACAAGCGCCAGAGCCTTTCTTCCCTCCTTCCCCTGGAGTGTGTACAGTCATCTTTTGCATTTGGCTAGATTAGGTAAATTTTTACATTCTTTGGCACACATTTGGAATTCAATAATTCTGCCAACATTCATTGAGCACTAAGTGCCAAGTTGTGTGCTAAGCACTCACAGTGGGAAAAAAAAAGAGTTAAAATATGTCCCTGATCATGTGGAGTTTGCAATCTAGTAGAAGGAAACAAATCTGTAAACAAATATGGGAAAGGAGGTATTAAATGTCCGTGACCGACACTTCCTAGGACAGAGCGGGCACAGGGGGCGATGAGCACTGTGTGGGTTGTGGGGAGACGGCAAGGAAAGGCTTTATTAGCAGGACGGTGGCACTGAGGCGGAGTCTGGGAAGGGGAGCCGGCAGCCCTGTGAGCGGCTCAGGAGGGCGCCGTGGCCCCGAGGGTCAGGGCACAGCATCCGAGGCAGCGCGCACACTTGGAAACACTGAGGCTGTCTGGATTCAGGACGCCAGGAAGGAGCAGTAAGGGGCGGGACTGACCTCAAGGCCCGATCATGGCTACAGATTATTTGGGCCTCCCTAAAGGGCAGGGATCTTATCCTCCAGACTGGGAGGAATTGCTGACACTTTAAAAATAACACCATGACCAGATTTGCATTCTTAAAACAAAATAAAACAAAAACCACCCTGGTATTTTGGCAGAGGATGACCAAGCAGAAAGAAGACAGGTTCAGAGAGGCTTTTCTGGTAATTCAGGAGAGAAGAGGAGGAGGGTCTGCTGTAGACTAAGTGCGGCAGAGACAGAGACGCAAAAGCAGATAAAAGCTGCTGGGATGACAGAGCCTATCGGATCTGGGTCACACCTGAATGTGTTTTAGCTGTGTTACCTGGGTACATGGTAATGCACAGACAGAAGCAGGGAGTGTGCAAAGGAATGAAGTCATTTGAAACATGCTGAGTTTGAAGGGCCTTTGGTTTATTAAAGTGGAGATATCCATCCCACAGTAAGTTGGCTAAAGGAGTATGAATGGTGAGAGCAAGTTCTGGACTAGGTATGAAAACGGGGATGCTTGCAATTGCTTAACACATCTCGGAGTGTCTGCTACATTCCAAGCACCGTTCTGGGCTTTAGAGAGAAAGGGAGTGAACAGGCAGCCCAGCAGAGGAGACAGACTCATAACTGATTGCAGCATCTGTGTTATAAGCGCCCTGAGAAAAGTCTTGGGTTCAGGGAACCCTTCTGGAAGGAAGTTGCATTTCAGCTGAGACCCAAATGATTATTGGAGTTGATCAGGTGAAAGAGGGTTTGTGAGAGGAGTGGGGAAGGGAGGGAGGGTTCTGGGCCGAGGGAATAGCACCGTTCGAAAGAATTGAGTGAGGACATGTGGTTCTTGGGAGCATTTTCTCACGTTCCATCCTTTGGAGGGTAAGGGCGTCTGGTAGGGGAGGCAGAGAGAGGTGGCCGTTCTGTGGTCTGTAGGATTCTACTTGGAAAATTCTCCCCTCCAGGAGCCTCTTCTCTCAATAGCTTCCCTTCCTGCCATCCACTCCTTATCTCCACGGGTCCCTCTCATTCAGAGTCTGTGCTGTGGGAAGGTCGGGTGGGATGCTGAGCTCTGCAGAGTTGCTTTCTCAGTGGGACGAAGCTCAGGAACCAGGAATCAAAGGAGTGTCCCGGCAGGTGGGAAGCAAACGCATTTTGCCAACCAGAGCCACAATCCGCCATGGACAGGGATCTGCCTGGGAGAACCCACAACTCTACTCATTCAAACCGAAGAGTGATGATGACAGCAGATAAACATGGCTGCCCAGCACCCTGCAATCCACAAGCACTGTTCACATGCACTTTCCTTTCAGGGGAAAAATGAGCCTCAGGATGATGTGGGAAAGGTCCTAACCAGAAGAGGAATCTGGGTTTTCTGGTTTCAAATCTTATGCTTTTTTTTTTTTTTCACTACATTAGAGGAAATAGTTAGGAGGCCTCTTAGGCCAGAGAGTGTTCAAGTCTTAGGGAAAATCTGCTCAAGTCTGTTCCCTCATCAATAAAACCAGATTAATAATAGTACCAAGATCACAAGGAGATTGTAAGTATTTAAAAGGCTAGTGGAAGAAAGGAACCCACACAAGAGCCTGGCACTTAGCAAGCATTCGATAAAAGTAGCTTTGATAACCAGGGGGGTGATCGAAATCTATGGAGTCCTCAAAGACACAGATGCCCAGGCTCCATCCCAGGAAATGCTGACGGAGTGGACCTTGATGAGGTTTAGGAATCTGCCTTTTTACAGAGCTCTTCTGAGAGTTAGGTATGCATTACAGGAGGAAGATTACTGCTCCTCTCCAAAAACAGACACAGGAGACTGAGTTCAAAGATGCAACTTGCACCTGGAGATATAGACATTAATTTTAGCAGGACTCATATCAAGAGAGCTCATCTCAGATCCCAGTCTTTGTTTCTTTAGGATCAATACCTAAGCTCACGGGGACTATGAGGGGGGCAGTGGCTGACAGCGTCGGCCACCTCTTCCCTTTCCTTGCCATTTCCAACTTTCACTGTCTTCTGGATGTTGGGGTTTGGGCAGCAGCTCTACAGGCAGTGCATGGTCAGGTGAGAGTTCCAAGGGTGGGAGCCTTCCACGCAGAGGCTGAAGCCTCCTCCAGCTCTGACCGCCTGTGTCTGCAGTGAGAGTGGGCAAGAGAAGGCTGGGGGCCAGGCTGGATAGGATTTCACAAGAGCTATCTCACTTGTGTTTAGCCCAAAAGGATGAGGCCTGGCTTGGGGCTAGTGGCAAGGGAAAGTAAAGGCTAACGCTAAGGTGCTCACTCCCAACACCAGCCACAGCTCCACTTTACAGAAAGAGCCAGAACTCTCTAGCAAGGAAAGTGAGGCTGCTGGACTCAATCATTTACTCAGCAATATTTCCAGAACATACACTACGTGCCAATAATTGTGCTAAGTGTTGGGAATGAAGAGGTAAACAATAAAGCAATTTCTGCCCTTGTGAAGATTTTGCACTAGAGAAGGAGAAGGAAATGTCTATGACACTATTATTTTAATGACGATCAAGCTAATTGTTGTGAAAGAAAGTGATCAAGTATATGATGACGTAAGTATTGGTAACTGCTTCAACAAACAGCAAATCTCAGTTGCACTCGTCACAGTCCACCTGGGTGTCCAGTGGTCTTCCACACAGTGGTGCCAGGACCCACATGCCTTCCACTTTGTGCAAGAGTTATTGCCTAGGGCCATTCAGAATGCTGTATAGTTAGCTGGCCAATCAGAGAAAGAGAGAGAGAAAAATGGATTGCATCGTTTCAGGAACCAGAACTAAAACTGGTGTACTCACTGCCTTCTATATCCCATTGGCCAGAACAGACTAGAATCAAAAGGGAGGCTAAAAAGTCAAGGGTATTCCATGAGTCCTGGGGAATACCAATAGTTTCCACCACAAACAGGCACAGGTGAAATGAAAGGAGAAGTGGGGAGGGGAGCCGAGATATTTCATGTGATAGGATGTGAGTGAGTGAATCTGAACTGTGGAATAAAAAGAAAAAGCACACTCTTTCCAGTTACCCTAACCCCCTGAAGGGATTACCGTCTTCTTATTTTGATTAAGGAATGATCCATTTATAAGCAGAACTTGCAGTTCTCTCTGACACACAGAAACCACTTTCCTCCCTAGGGCAGAGAATTGTCAGGTCTTAATAAGACACAGACCTCAGGAGGCCAATAACGTCCTTCTAAGACTGGCCTGTTACAGGTCGAGCTGTTTGTTGGTGGCTGCAGCATGCGTGATCACCCCTACTTCAAGCATCAGGGGTCCTCCATGGGGGCCCAAGCATCTCTTTGGCTGTAAGTTGGAATTCCAGAAACAGTCACCGGGAGTGTCCAAACTTCTATTAGTCATATAAAATGCCATTTAAGGGAGAGATAAGGAATTGCAGAGGAAGGAATCAGAGAATAAGAATGGGCTGGGGGAAGAAAAAAGAGAAAAACCTTGAGAAAGAAAACATTCTGCAGCTGGGCCCCAACTCTGAAGAGAAGTGAGATCAAGAGGAAGTCAGTTAATTCTAAAAGTTACACAAATAATGGTGGGTGCTGGGGGCGGTTCCTATTCTGAATAGAGACATCAGATATTGGCATTCTACAATTTTGGAGAACCTCCACTGCCGCCTAGTTTCTTGTTACCACTCCAAAAACAATTCCAAACACTGAAGTCGAACACAACGTGCTGCAGCTAAATTCTAGCAGCGGGAGAAGTATTCCTCAGGCATCTGCCCAGTTTCCCTGCCGGATGGGTACCCTGGGAGAAGTGATGCTGCAGGTAAGGTTCCTGATGTCTTCTTCCCTAGCCTGTCCTTCCTTTATTACTTCCTCAGCCCATAATCCGACTCTTCCTAGTCTATTGAAGATGATAATGGTGACGACAAGGGAGATGATGATGATGATGAAGATGTGATGATGATTATGACCATGATGATGATGGTGATGGTGATGATGGTGATGGCGATGATGATGACAGTAATCGTGATGACAGCAATGACGATGTGACATCTGTAGCTTATCAGCACTCTCTGTTAGGCACTGTGCAATGCGCTTACCATTTGTCTCATTTCATCCTTCAAAGAGTCCAGCAGCAGGGTCACAACTATAATCTCCCCTCTAGAAGAGTATGGGTTACAATATTCTGGTTTTTCTGGCTGCACCCCAGCTCTTCACCACTATGTGGGGCAGCCTCCAAGGAGGTTCATCCTGGCCTCCTGGCCTCCCTTGTCCACTCACTCAGGCCTGGAGCCCTGACCTCCATGATTGTATCACTTTGGCAGCAGGTTCCAAGATCTTGAAACCAGCAGGGAAGAAGAGAAAGAGAAAGAAAGTCCCCCTCTCCTCCAATCCCAATTGCTCAGGCGAGGGAGCAATCCTGAAAGTTGACAGGCAGGAGGCTGACAGCCTATCTACGTTGGGACACAATTGTCCCTGACAGGTTTATCAGCAGCCGGGTGCCTGCAATGAGATGTAAAACATGAGTTTCTGTTTCTGGAGAAAAAGCTGCTGCTAAAAGGCTGTTAGATACTTTATCTGAAAGGCCTGGAGCAGGGATTTCTGGGACAAGGTCCCACTGGGCTGAGCCTGTGCAGATCTTCTCTTCTGTTGTATTCTTCCAGTCCCAAGCCCTGAACTCCCATCTTCCCAAATGCTCTTCAGAGACCTCCTTTTTTCCTGGCTGCTGTCCTGCAGTCGAGCTAGGAAATATATGGACAGCCCTTGATGACAAACCTCTCTGTAAAAGGGATGTGTCTCAGGGGCCGTGAGACCCGGCCATCCGATGCACACGACGGGGCACACCAGCCGCCCTGAACCGCTCAGAGTTGGGGTGCAGGCCTAGGGCACAATCATACTTCCATCCAGGGTGATGCCCAAGTGGGATAAAATGGTGAGCTACTTTCCAGACTAAATATAGAATCATAGAGTATTGGACCCAACAAAGACTATAGAGGCCAAGGTGACCCTCCAATTTGTCACCTGAATTGTGCCCCAGAGTGAGCAAATGACTTTCCCAAGGTCTCCCTTGGGAAATAGATATTAAGTCTCCCTGAGCAACCTTCCCACCTGACTAGATCTTATGTAAGCTCAAGGGTCACCTACTCTGGTTCTCTGACACCTCCAACCTGTGGCTCAGTGGGGTCCTCCTTCACTGTCACATCACACCACACCACAACCACGGGACACTTGCCAGTCTCCCTCGTGAATCCAACCTCCCTCTGGCCAGGAACCGTGCATTATTTCCCTCTGCCTCTTTGCATCTAGCCTGGAACCTGACACTGTGAAAGTTTGATAAAAACGATGTCACTGAAACTTTCAAACTAGGTCTTCCCACTCCTTCTTACATTTCTCCCCAATATACTGCGTGGCCTATCCCCCACTGAGATGGAAATTCCTCGTAGCTCGGAGTGAAAGGTAGGGCAGTGGGGTCGTGCACATTCCCTGGGTTGTAGTAAGCAAAAGAGCTTCCTGAGGCTGGTGTCAGAGAGGGGAAGAAATTCAAACTTCCATCTCCACTTTTAGTACTTTAATTAAAATGTGATCAAAATGAATTTTCTTGCTAGAGGCTCTCCTCTCTTCATCCTCTGGTGTCCAGCACCATCTGAGGAAGAGACGATGTCCCGCTGTTGGAGTGTGAGGACCAAGGGTCTGGTCACCTGGTCACGTCCTAGGCCCACACTCACACACACGCAAGCTGCAGTACAAAGTAGGAACGGGGCAGGTTAGATCAGCAAGGAGGATGGGGAAGCCGGGCAGGCGTTTTCAGGGTAGCTGAGCAGAAAAATGGAAAGAGAGGAGAAAAACTGACTATTTGGCACCTACTATGTGCTGGTTCCCATCCGAATGTTTTTATGTTATCTGGTTAAATACCGACAGCAAGGTGAGAATTATCCCCACCATATGACAGGGAAACCTGCCTGTAGACACGCAGCTACTCTGTGGCTAAGTCTCAATTAGAACCCAGGTCAGTCTGATACCACCATCCCTGCTTGTTGCTGGAAATTGAAGGCTCATTCTCCACACTTTTAGTTGCCTCATATTTCCATGGTCTCCTGAAGGCCACTGCCTGCCCCCACCAGCCATTTGCCTCTCCTGACTATCTCAGGAGAACTGATTTCCACACAGGAGACTGGAAAATTGTATGCTTCACTATTTGGCATCTTTGTTAGGACCATTAGAAAACAAAAACAAAACAAAACGAAAAAACAACCCATGTTACCCAAAACTTCTAATGAAGAGGCAGATGAGCATGTGCAGAGGAAGAAGATACAGGCATTGGTCCCAAGCCACCACATTCTGGGGGACCTTCTACCCCTTTATCTTCATTCCCTTGATTTCGCACAAAACAATACCAGCCCCTGGCAATGTTCAGGCTAATAGCCTCAAAGTACTTCTTTGGAAACAAACGTGCACTGGGTTCTCTTTCCTCAGGACTGTCATCATACCAAGTATCAGACTTCATACTAAATAGCCATTCCATGACCTGGACTTGGAGAGACAATGTCCTGCCTGGCATTCTTTCAGGACACACGGTGTTGTGCGCACATCCTCATTCCGTGCGGTACTGAATGCTCTGCATACAATAGCCAGCAAGAAAGCAGTTTGTGTACAGCATTGCTACAAGGCTGGGGTACTCAGGCACTACACGCTACAACTTTTAGATAAGATTTGAAAGATTTGTTCATATTCCCACATGTCAGGTGGAATGATCAGCCTAATGAGGGTGAGAAGTCCTCTTTGAAGGCAACCTTATCACAAGTGGAGTTGTAAGCCAATAGCGGTTCCAACATTGGCAGGTGTCAAGCTAACCTCTCCTTGCTTGGGTGTACTATCACTTAACTACTCTTTAAAAAGCAGGTATGTTGCCTTTATATAAAAAGCAGGGATTGTTTTACTCTACAGTCATTTATGACATTAAACTTAGGGCTCTCCCAAACTTGCACAAGATTCCTACCGTGGCTCTAAACAGCAACCACGGAACTAATGAGGGCTAAAGCCCGTAAGTCATCAGGGAGGCAGGCAGCTTTGGTAAGTTATACACTTGGAGCAGTTATATTATCCCACTGCAACCCATTACACCATCATTAGCAAGAAAATACCATTCCAGGTATTAATACTTGTAATAATTTCACTAATAAACCTGTTTTCCAAAATGAAAAATCCCTCTATGGATCATTTTAAAGGTGCCACTTGGCCAGCCAGAGTTTGCTGCTTTTATGAATAAAGAGACTTGAATGCTTCCAGCCTTAAATATTCTACCCCGAGCCACACCCACCTGCAAAAGCTTTACTTTTTTCCAACATGTACTGTCCTTCAGAAGCCAAGAGTCTCCTTTGAGTTCACAGTTTTTATTTTTTAAATTTCTTAAATTTATATATGTGTGTGTATTTATATAATTTCTATTTTTAAAGTTTAAACAATTTTACTGAAGAAGTAAACCTTGTTTAAGGGATATGGCTTCCAGAGTTTTTAAAAATATCATCCTTAGGTTATGGTTTTGAGGAAGATGATTATTTGGATTCAACTCTCAGGCACTGAGGGAGGCCCACGTCAGACTGTACAGATATAATCAGCGCAGCCCTGTCCTTAAGTCACTCACAATCTAGTGAGGGAGACAGGGCTTAGCCTCCAGTCCCGCACAGCAAGTACGGTGGCAGAGGTCTACAAGAGCTCCAGAAACATACCTCCGCTTTGATGGAAGGGCAGCCAGAGAAGGACTCCTCAAAGAGGTGACCCTAAAGCTAAGTTTTTCTTGTCTCTTTTCTCATTTTTCTTTTAATTAAAAAAAATTTAACATCTTTATTGAGCTATACTTGACAGAAAATAAACGCAACATACTTCAAGTATACAGTTTGATATACTCTGACATAGGCGTGTACCCATGAAACCATCACCACAATCAGAATAATGAGCAAATTCATTAACTCCAGGTTTTCCTGTAAACTCTTTGTAAACGCTCCTCCACTCCTCTTTTCCTCCCCTCCCCAGGCAAACTATGACCTGCTTTCTGTCACTGCAACTTAGTTTCCTTTTCCTACAATTTTATATAAATGGAATCACATAGTACATATGTTTGTCTGCCTCCATTCATCAGCATAATTATTTTGAAATTCTCTTGTAGCATGTATCATTCTGTAGTTCACTCCTGTTTATCACTAGTTATTTCCATTGTATGAATCTGCCAGAGTTTGTTTATCCATTCATTGGAAGATGGACATTTGGTGCTGTTTCCAGTTTGGACTACTACAAACAAAGCTAGATGAATATTCATGCATAAGTCTTTGTATAAATATATGCTCTTATTTTTCTTGAGCAAATGCCTATGAGTAAATGGCCATGTCGTATATTTATTTATTTTTTTAAGAAACTGCCAAGCTATTTTTGAAAATGGTTGTGCCATTTTACATTCCCAGGAGCCATGTCTGAGAGTTCCAGTTGTGTTACATCCTTGTCAACACTTGATATGGGTAGTCTTTTTCATTTTAGCCATTCTAATAAATGTGTAGTGATATTTCATTGTGGTATTAATTTGCATTTTCCTTTTGACTAACAATGTTAAACAACGTTCATGTGTTTATTGGCTATCTATATATCTTCTTTGGTGAAGTGCCCATTCAAATCTTGTGTTCACTTTTCTATTGTTTGTTTTCTTATTATTGAGTTTTGAGAGTCCTTCATGTAATCTGGATAAAATTCCTTTATCATATATATCATTTGTAAATATTTTCCCCAGTTTGAGGCTTGTCTTTTCACTTAGAATTGAGTTTTGAAAGATAAGTAGACATAAATTAAGCTGTGGGATTATGGTGGAAGTCTTGCCAAGAGGAAGTAACACAAGGAAAGAGACGACAACGTGGAAGAGCCTGGTGAGTTCTGAGCGGTTTGGCTGCAGAGCATCCGAGAGGCAAAGCTGGGGCTGGAGGAGCCATCGTCTTAAAGGGATAGGAGCCAATAGAGAATTTCAAACCAAGAGGGGCACCGTCAGACCTGCAATTCAGAAAGATCCTTATTGGAGTGACATGGGGAGAATAGGGAGCTAAGAATTGGGGAGACCATTTAAGAGAGATAGTATCAACCTGAGACAAGTTCAAGTTATTATCTTGCCATAAGGAAGGAGGACCTCTAAAAGGATACTGAAGGAACCAGAATGGGTTGAGATACAATTACAGACAGTAACATAAATGAAAAAGATGTGCCTTGTCCATACGTACAGCAGCGTTGCTGAACGAGTCAGTAGGATATTGGATTGAACCGTGTTTTCCTAATTTGGAGATGGATTTATATTGACCAATCACAATCAGATCCAAATCTTAAAAACTGCTTGCATTAGTCAGGGTTCTCCAGAGAAACAGAGCCAATAGGATAGATAGATAGATAGATGGATGGATAGATAGATAGATAGATAGATGGATGAATAGATAGATAGATAGACATTTAGGACATTTATTACAGGAATTGGCTCACGGGGTTATGGGGGCCAAGAAGTCCCACAATGTGCTGTCTGCAAGCTGGAAAACCAGGAAAGCTGTTGGGATAATTTAGTCCAAGTTGAAAGGCCGGCAAATCAGGTGAATAGGGGCTGGGGAGGGCCGCCAGTGTAAGTCCAAGACACTGAAGGTCCCAGACCAGGAGTTCTGATGTCCAAGAGCAGGAGGAGATGAATGTCCCAGCTCCAGAAGAGAGGAAGATCACTCTTCCTCCTCCTCTCTATTTTATTAGGGTCCTCAACAGATTGGATGAGCCTGCCCACGTGGGTGGAGGAAAATCTTCTTTACCCAGTATACTGATTCAAATGCTAATGTCTCCCAGAAACACCCTCACAGACACACCCAGGAATAATGTTTGACCAGCTCTCTGGGCATCCCTTAGTCCAGAGAAAGTGACACATGAAATTAACCACCACAATGCTCACCAGGACTGTTATGTTTCAGGATCTGTTCTGGGCCTTTCTATACATGTATTTCATTTACTACAACAATCAAAAGGGGAAAGAGTTGGTACTAGCATGTTGATTTTATAAATAAGATTTAAAACAATTAAATGGCTTACTAGCACTAGTAAGCAGAAATACTGAGATCCTTGATCCAAGTTCTGACTTCTCTATGGCAATCTTCTGCGCCTGCCATAAACCATCTAGAGTTAGTAAGACAACCTGAGACTTAGGGGAAGGCCGACTGCTCTGCACAGTGACAAACTCCAAGTTTTGGGCCCCGTTAACATGTGTCCCCGAAGGCACTATCAGGAGGATGATGACCATCTGTTTCTCACACTCACCTGAAGCTCAACAGGAGAAAATTGGCTTAAAGTAGAGTTGTAAGAATGTCGGTTCATACATTATTAATAAAACAAGCCCTTGCATGAAGGGCAGTAGGACACCAGAACAAAGTTCTAATAAAATATCTAATATGTATTGAATTTTCCTTCCAAGTCTAGGGGCTTTACAAAGAATATTTCATTGTATTCCTACAATAACCTTATGGGGTAGGTCCTATTACTGTGCCCAATTGCAAATGAAGATCACAAGTCCCGGAGGGTAATAAAACTTTCCCAAGGTCTCACAGTTAGTGATTGGCATTGCTGGCATTTTATTCTTTGTTTGTCGGACCCAGCCTTGCAATGCCCAAAGCCTCTGGGCAGACCCACGATTTCTGTTCCGGAGGACGCCTAAGGCAGGGCAGATACATGCCCACGCAGGCTGGAGGCAGGGCAGTCTAGAAAATGACCCTATTTGGGGTGAAAACCCTGACTCCGCTGCCACAGCACAGGGGGGTCTAAAGCAAATCCCAGATCCCAAGAAGTCCAGTCTCCAAGACCCATGATGGTCAGGTGGTGCTTTCCACGGACGAGAACAGCAGATAAGAGCAGCTTCCTCCTAGAGGTGATGGTGACATCCTCCCAAGCTCACTAGGTTCAGAGAACACCTTACCAGTGACAGGGCCATCTGAAACCCCTCTTCCCACTCCCCCGCCGGCCTCCCTTGCAGCGTTCCCTGTCCACACGTCTTGACGCAGCCATAGCACCTCAGGCATGAGAGAAACCTCGGCAAGTCCTCGCCTCCCTGGCCCTGGCCCAGCATGTCCACACATGCCAGCTCCTCCAACCGCACCTCTGGCTGAACAAGCCGGTGACCAGGCGTTGGCTCAGCCAGCTTCAGTGACAGGACGGCCTCACTCAGGGAGCTGCACAGCTGACTCGGTGTGGGCTGTGCTTTCTCACTCCTCCTCCTTCCCTTGATCCCTCCCCTCCTCCATGACTCTGTCTTCCCCCCCAGTTCCTCATACTGATCGAGGATGAACTGCTTGGCCTGGCCTGGGTCAGGGACTAGGGGTCTACTGGGAAATAAATCTGACACAATCCCCTTCTCTTCAAGCTTGCTGTGCCATTATGGAGCTAGACATTAAATAAATAATTATGCTAATAATTAATTCCAACCATGGCGAGTGCTCCAAAGCTATGAAGGAAAAGTCCTGGGAGTGGGAGAACGTATAAAGAAAAGCTGGGTAGGGAAGAGGTTTTGCTGAGAAAAATGACGTTTATGTTGAAATCTGAAGGACAAGTGCGGGTGCATTAGAAGAAGGAGAGGTTGGGAGAGGGGTCTGGCAGAAGGAACAACGTGCACAAATGTCTTGAGCATGGAAGGAGCTTTGTGGGCTAGTTGGAGGATCTGAAAGAGACCAGTGTACTTGGAGAAGAGTGAGCTAGCTGCAAAGGTGGGCAGGATCTGTACTGCGGGAAGATTCTGGACTTCATCTAGAAGAACTTGGAAAGAAGGGATATGTTTGTAAAAGGAGATTTTGAGGTCATGGTTGCATTTTAAAATGTCCACTTTGTGGCTTTAAGAAACAATGGTGATATAGCACCTCTTGTATACTCCTGGATACAGCTGGAACCCATTCTACTAAGTGAAGTATCTCAAGAATGGAAAAACAAGCACCACATGTACTCACCAGCAAATTGGTATTAACAGATCAACACCTAAGTGGACATGAAGGAATAACATTTGTCGGGTGTTGGGTGGGTGGGAGGGGGGAGGAGGGGATGGCTATATACAAACATAGTGAGTGAGATGTGCAACGTATGGGGGATGGTCATGCTTGAGGCTCTGCCTCGAGGGGGGAGGGGGGCGTGGGCAATATACATAACCGTAATATTTGTACCCCCATAATATGCTGAAATAAAAAAAAATGTCCACTTTGGTTGCAGATTAGAATATGGATTTGGAGGAGGTGGCAGTGAGGTGGAGTGAAGCTAGATGGTACAGGAGGACCAGTTCAGGAGGTTATTATGGTAGTAAGGAAAAAGATGAGGATGAAGGTGTTCTTGGTGATGGAGAAGGAGAATAGAAGATTAAACTCAAGTGGCAGCGGAGGGGCTGGAGAGAAGTAGAGATACTCAGGTGGCAGATCACAGTACTTGGTGGTTGTTTAGGCTGTGGGGAGCAAGAGAGAGGGCGGTGTCCGAGTTAACTCTCAGGTTTCTGGCAAGAGTAACTCCTCCTCCACATCTCCCCAGTATTCCATCTCCATCGCTCTCCCCAGCTCATCAGACAAGTACGGTGCAGGCTACCCACAGGATGGAATATTGCAGCATTATGCTATTTTTGCACAGTGAAACCTAGAGATAAAAATCTTTCTACTTGTTATATAAGAAGTGATAAATGTCACGAGATAGGTTTCCTCCAATTCCAGGGCTTCCATCTTGTTTCTGATTAAGCCCTGACACCTGTGCTTTTTTCTAAAGGGCTACTCAGGTGAGAATAGCATCCCTTTGGCCAACTTGCCAGGTTGTGTCCTCTGGAGAGGGCTAAATTCTTGTGTGGGGGCTGGAGAGGAAATAATCCTGCAGAATTTATCTTGGATTTTAGGTTTAAAAAGTCTGTGTTGACTTATATTTGAACATTTCTCTTTTTGTTTTTTTTCCAAATTGAGATATAATCCACATACTATATAATTCACCCATTTAAAGAAGACAATTCAGTAGTTTTTAGGGTGTTCACAGAGTAGTTCAACCATCACCACAATCAATTTTAGGATATGTTCGACAGCCCAAAAAGAAACCCCATACTCAGTAGAAGTCACTCCCCATTTATCCCCAATTTCTCCCTCCCCCACTAACGTACTTTCCTTCTCTGTAGATTTGTATATTCTGGGTAGTTTATATAAATGGAATAATATACTATGTGATCTTTTGTGTCTAGCTTCTTTCATTTAACCTAAGGTTTTCAAAGTACATCTGTTTTATAGCAAGTATCAGTATAGTATTTGTTTTTATGGCTGAATAATATTCCATTGTATAAATATGCCATATTTATTTATCCACTCATCAGTTGATGGATATTTGGATTGTTTCTACTTTGGGGTTAGTATGAATAATGTTACTATGAACGTTTGTGTACAAGTTTTTATTTGGACTTACATTTTTATTTCCCTTGGGTATCTACCTAGGAGTTGAATTGCTGGGTATTTGAATGTTTCTTAAAGGCAAAGATCATACCAGCCTTTAATTCATGCGCCTTTGAACAAAATGTGCTAGACATATCTTCAGTTAAAAGATAAAAAAGTACTGTTAGAGAGTCTGCAGTTTTAAGGACTGAAAGAATGTGCCTATAAATATGCTTTCTTGCAAATACATATGTTAGTTACATCCATAATGCTGAAAAAAGGTTTGAGGAAGCAACATGTAAATAAATGCTAATTAGTATAGTGTGAACTGCATGTCTGAGTGTAAAGGTGAAAGATTACTAAGAAGGTGCTGGAAGTGAGATAAATCAGGATCTTTAAGGTTCCACTGAGTTCATTTCCATCATTACTTACTAACTCAATGCCCTGAAAGAGCTAATGCAACTTCAACCATCCCCTAAAACTTGCAAGTCACAGTTGGAATTTGGGAAAACCTAATCTAGCTGTTCAAATGCTACCAAGTTCCTAAGGTCATTACATACATTCTGCCAACAACTGCTGGCAGATCACGCATCAGTAGGCAAGCAGAGACTCTGTGTGCACCAGGCACTCTACACAAAGGCCACCTGAGCACACCAAGAGGGAAAGAAATGCAGCTGGAGAGGAGGGGACAACCAAAGAATGAGCTTGGAGACAGAAAATCTCTTCATGAACAAAATAGCTAACTCCCCGCCAAGGGGGTAGGGGATAAGGACTCCAGATTGAACACACAAAAAGGCCCCGCACCCCTCAATGTTAGAGGGAGAAGAATACCAGCAGAGAAATCCACAAAATGACTGCTCTCTTATATCAGCAGCATCAGGGCAGGAAGACAATACCCTCCTCAAACAAGAGAGTGCCTGGGCTGCAGACCCTCTAGGGCCATTGAGAATGGAAGATGCATCCATGGTCACTTGAGCAGGCAGAAGCTTGGTGTGCAAAGTCCCGAAACGTGGAGGGAGAGACATGCAGAGCCCCACAGCTCCCACATCTTGTTAATGGTGGGCACTTTCGGCCCTGAGATGCAAGTTTGCAATATTTCAGCAGGAGGAAACACTAACTTCCACTGGTTCCCATTAATCATCTTGAAGAATCACATATCCAAACAGGGCTGTTTTCCTTTTTCATGGAGATAAAGGTCCAGGAGAGGTTGGGGTGGTCTTGTCCTGAGTTTCTGCTATATGCCCACACCCGTTCTTATGCTATTGCTCCATATTTGATGTGCCTAGTTAAGATTAAAATTAGATGGTGGGTTCATGACTGTGGCTTTTAAGGTCTCCTTTCTGGGGCTGTAATATAGCCAGAAAGAGACACACAGAAAGCCAGGAACTATGGTGAAATTCTTCAAATCTCAGAACAGGGGCTGGAGTCCAGACACCCGGAATGATGAGAAACACAAGTGTTCAGGTTTGACCAATGGAAATAACGTGCAGTCAGTGACCCACTCATTATTCCAGTTCTTGATCTCCTCAAGCAAACGTGGGTCAACCGGATATCTTATATCAGGACAGGCTGCAAAATTGGTTCAGATGTCCTCCAGCTTGCCAGGGCACTGGGAGGAGGCTCCCACCTTATCACACTTCGGGTGCACAAAGATAGTCCAGGCAGACATGGGTTGTGAGCCACAGGACAGGCGTCAGAACCAGGGGCCAGAGACAGAGCGCTGACCCTGCAGAGCCTCCTGGTGTTTGGGGGAGATAAACAGGAGAGGCCTGTAACACACTGCAGCTCTTACGTGTTGCTTCTCCCTCTTTGGCCACTACTTTTTTACCTTCCTTTGAAGTATTGCCTCTCAGTAAAGCTTCTTCCCCAAGTTTTGAATCACCATAGGTTGTTTTGCAGCAAGTGGATGGAGGGAGGAGGAAAAAAATCTGTTACCAGCTCAAGTACATTTTGCTCTGTTAATCAGCATCTTAAAAAATTATCTTTTCCATTCCTTAGAGAAGTTGGCAGAGGCTCCCAACTGTTTTGAGAAAATGTAACCACCAGACCATCTGGGGCTGACATTTTCAACATGGCAGTCAGGAGAGCTCATCGCAGGAGCCCCCAGATGAGGAGAACACAGCTTCTGCAGGGTCCCCCAGACCAAGTAGGGCAGACAGAAGCCTCTCACACACACAAGCTTAGAATCGAGCCCTCCACACTACAGCTCCCCTCTCCCAGAGATGCACGCTCTCAGAGACTGTATCTTGTAATATTAGTAATAGATGTTGACTCTGAGAATATCAAAATGCCCTCCAAGTTTGAAGATCCACTCTTGTTAAATAAAACTCAGGACCATGAGAGACAAAGATGAAAGCACATATATATGTTTACATGTGAAGCAAGAGTGATTGTTTAGCTAACAAGACCGGGGAATTAAGATTTCTTAATAACTAGGTCAGCCAAGGGCAGTCAGGGGAATTACACGGAACAGCGCAGAATCACTGGCGTGTCCCTCCAGGCCTCCTGAACACTCGCAGAGCCAGAGTCCACCTAGTTAGCAGTGATTGCCGCTGCTGACGCCGGCTGTCTCAGTGCCGCAGACCTCGTCCTTATTAACCGCAGAACAGTCCTCACGGAGGCCGGCTGCCCATGTCAAGACACAGACGACTGCCCACCTCCCTTAATTACTTTCCCGGCAAACCACCCCACCTTTCACTCATTGAGGTTCACGCCACATACTTCACACCAGGTGAAACTTATTTAACAAGCCACATTTTCCCCAAAGTAAGGACCAACCTTCCTTATGTTTATCTTTGCACTAGCAATTATCTTTCTCACCCAAAGGAATACAACTGGATGTTCCCTGGGAAAAGCCACCTAGGGAAAGTATGTGAGCTCAGTCTCCCACAATCACTGCCTGCCTGAGTTCTTGCTCATCAGCCATTGACTGCTGGGATATAAGAAAAGACCAGGGTTAATCAAAATAAACTAGAATAGAGGCAGCACTTCTATGTGTTTCCATGCTAAGATGACAGGGGCTGAACTGTCAGGTAATAATTGCAGTTTATAATTAGAAGGCAATTCTTCCCTGTACCCAGGGCTGTGCCAGGGGTAGGGATACCGAGGCAGGTCTCTGTCTCGGCAGCACACCCTAGGCAAGACGGCCAGCCCATCAGGGTTATGGGTGCTTTCCGAGAAAGAAGCTTGTGCCACCAAGACCATATGACTGCCTGCAGCAGGTGAGGCCCCAGCTGGCATTTGAAGGAGAGTGGGAGTTGCCCAGACTAAGGCATGCAGGAAGAGAGAGGCGAGCGATGACCATGTGGGTGCCTCAGGGGTGCTGAACAGAGTAAACTTCAAGTATTTAGGAAGAGCTTATGAAAGGCATGTGTGTGGGAGAGTGGCGGGAAAGGATGTCAGGGAGGCCAGCAAAACCCATCTGGCTGAGGCCTTGTGCCTCAAAGGAAAGGCCTTGAATTGTGTCCACCATGGTGTTGAACACTGAAAGTGACCGACTCCTCTGCACCACAGTCCTCAGCTCAGCAGAGCAGCTGGGAGGAGGCGGGGTCCAGAGTGGGAGGAGGCAGAGCTGGGGCACCCGAGGTGGGGCTCCAAGGAGAAGACGGGGCTAATCCTCCACGCCCCTTTGTAATTAACCCCTCCCTTCACCCAGCCCCTGGAGACCATTCATCTGCTTCCTGTCCCCATAGTTTCACCTTTCCCAGAATGTCCTATAAGCAGAATCATACAGTCATGAGCTTTTTCAGTCCGGCTTCTTTCACTTAGCATAACACATCTGAGGTTCAGCCACGTTGTTGGAGGCATCTTATTATTGCTGAGTGGCATTCCGTTGCATAGATGTAACAGAGTTTATTTGTTCCCTGGCTGAAGGACATTTGGGTTATTTCCACATTTTTGGAGATTATGAATAAAGCTGCCATAAATATTCACATACAGATTTTATATATACATAGTTTTCTTTTAACTCTGGCAAATACCTAAGAGTGGGATTGCTGGGTTGCATGTTAAATGTATGTTTAATTTTATAAAATCTGCCAAACTCTTTTCCAAAGTGACCGTACTATTTTATATTCCCACCAAAAATGTATGAGAGTTATAGTTGCTCTGCATCCTTGCAAGCACCGTGAAGTAATGAGTATGTAGTTTTATCTCATGGTGGTTTTGATTTGCATTTTCCTACCGACTGATGATGTTGAGCATTGACTATCTTTTCACTGAAAACATTGGTTGGCACATAATGGGTGCTCCGTACATATGTGACATATGTGTTGCATAAATAAATCAATGTCACCATTGTCATCCTCTTCATCATCATCATTTTTGTAAGAAAATATGAGAAACTGTACCAACGCAGTGACAATTGCACAGAAGAAATATTCAGGAGCCAGAAGTGCAGGGTCTCAATGGTGACTGTGGGGGTGAATGTGAGCTCATCTGAAGTGATTCTCAAGTTTCTGAAGAGGCTGGTCCCAGTTTGGACATGGTGAGCCTGGGGTGACCATGGGACAATCAAGTGGACAAGTCCTGGAGGCCAAGAGAGGGACTTTGTCTTTTCACTACTGTGTTCCTAGCACCTACAGATTTGGGAATTAAGAGCACACCATGCTTGCTCTATATCTTTTCTCATTTCTCACAACATCCCTGTAACATAAACTGTAGATAAGGATATGCCTTTCAGGAGATTAACTTTCCCAAGTTCGCAGTGTTAATTAGTAATTTGCCAGGACTTGAACTCATGCTTGCTAAAGGCCATTTTTAGCACTTACTGTGAACTAGGAAAACATGCCAATTAGAAAGAGGAGCGTCTTCTGGGCAGATACCACTTCCTGCGGCTGCTGCGATGCTGAGGTGGATCACATAGTTTGCCAAGCGGAACACAGGGTGGACTTGAGCTTGCCCTCGCCCTGTCAGTCAAGTTCCCTTGTGCAAGTACAACCACACGTGAGGGCCTTGCCTCTGCTACCAACACCCGCGCTGCTTCAGCCACGTCCTGATGCTTCTAATTCTGCTGGTCAGCAAAAACAAGCTTTGGTATTTAGAGTCAAGCCTCACTTACATATTAATATAGGTTATTAACTCATGGAAGGAAACGTCAACTTACAAACTTCCCCAGGTATAAATATATCAACTCTAAGTTATGACTGTCCTACTTTTATGGTGTTTTGTAATCATTATCAATTTCATAATGCCTTTCAAGTGCAAAAATAACAAGATGTTAAATGTGGTGCTACAAAGAGGCAAGTGGATACAATGAAATAAAATTTAAATTTACACTGATGCATGGGTATTGTTTATAAATATCATGTTGGACTTACTTGCTACATTGTCTACAAATAAAGGAGCTTTTGCACATGTGTATGTAACTTAATAGGATTATACCCTCTCTCTAACAAGTCTGCAAATAAAGTTAAACTTTATAATAAGGCAAGACATCTTGTCAGTTTTTCATTTCCCTCTTCACTTTACTTTCTCATGTCCTCACATCAGGGGAGGAAGCAGTTAATACAGGGCACCCCAGTTCTGTGTTAACTACTTCCTCCCCTAATGCTGGAGAGTAAGTATGCAAGATCTCTTTAGAAGAAATCTAACATGGATCTGTCCTAGCAAGAGGTCTTCACAATCCCACACCAAGGAGCCTGATCCAAGATAGCAATGGGTCAAAAGCACAAACTTCCAAGTGCTGGGAAATTCAGAGAACCTGTCCTGGTTTTTGAGATGCCAACAGTTTCCATATCAAAATCTCACGTGTGTGTAGAGTAAGTGAAGAGCTAATAAGAAAATAATAACAGCTAACATGCAGAATTTATGCATGCCACTGTCCTAAAAACATAGCACATATTGAGTCAATTATCTTCACAACAACACTGTGAGTTTTGTATTATTAGTAACCCCACTTCATAGATGAGCAAGCCAAGGTGCAGAGAGATAAAGACCACAGAGAACTAGCAATGACAGAGTCTGTACGCAAACCAGAGCCCATGCATTCAGCCGCCACACCACTCTGTCTCTTGAGAGGAGGTATTGTGTCCACATATGTCCATTTGCTCACACATACCGTGATGGGCTTATATAAAATCATACCTGAAGAAGCTGGAAAGATCTATGAATAACAAAGCCTGGCCCCCTCACTGTGTCTGAAGAAAGGGGGGGAAAATCTCCATTTCATCTGCCACATGGAAGAGAAACTTGTGATGTTGAATATCAAAGTTGGCCCTCACACAAGGCTGAATACTTCAAGGAATAAAATGGGGGCCATCCTCCCATCAGACAGAACAGACACAAGTGCAAATTCCAATGGCCTTAGCAACAAAGGGAAAATTAACTCACCCACTGCCAGCCTGCTGCTCTTAAGCCAGGGGCCCATTGTTCCAAGGGGGGAGAGAGGCTTCGTCCTTGAGTGCCACCTTTGACACATGCCAGCCTGGACTTGAGCTCTTTCTGGAGTTGAGGACTGGCCTTTTTGTACAGCCCTTCCCTCCCTTTCTCTTTCATCGGGATGTCTGACTGTTGCAACCTCTTATAATACATGAAGGGACATCCTAGGCTTTTTCAATACAACAGAGCAGATGGAGCTCCTTTTTGGGATACAGAAAAATAAAATCTCACCAGTAAGAGGCCCTTCTTTTGACAACATGGTAGCTGGTCAGATACGATCCAGCAGCGTTTCCGTTAGCCCTTCGTGCTGAGTGTGTGATTCAGCCGACTGGGCTGCCTCCTCTCTCCTTTGGATACTCCCTGCCTGAGACAGACATTCCCTGTAGGCAACTGACACACAGTCCAGTAGCCGCAGTACTTGGCAAAAGGCTTTAAGCTCATTGCAGAGTCCAGACATAGCCGATTACCCTGAGATGAGAGGGCAGAATCCAGGCCTCCCAAATCACTCTGAGTCTCCCCCTCGCTCGCACCTTCAGGCCCAGATGAGGTGCCCAGCTGGGGCCAGGGGCAAAGGATGCATGCACCTGTTCCCTTCTGGGTCCTTCCACAGCCAGCAATGCTGGGCTGTGTTGAGAAGCAGCTCAGTGTAAAGAGCTGTTTGAATGAAGTCTCAAGGGGATGGGAGTTGCAGAGTCTGTCTGGTGAGTGCTCTCCTTGCAGGGTGAAGCATTAGAAATTAACCCTTTCCCCAAAAATCTTTCTCATAAGACTTCCTGCATCCAATTAAAACTCTGTGAACACCAGCCTGCTGTTAGGACACACTCAGAAAAACTCAACAGCTCTCAAGTGGCAAAGGGTATAATTCCCATTTCTGTCAAAATGTCAGACAAGTGGGTCAAGACCTGGGGTGTCTGATTTTGCACAGCCACTGCACTCTAATGATTCGCCGAGCCCAGGGAAAGGGAGGACAAGGAAAGAAAAGACAAAGGAACAGGGTTTCCTAGGTAGGCGGCAGGTTATCAACCATGATACCACCAAAATTGACAAATCCAGACATCTTCCTCTACACAGAATCCCATATCACAAGAGTAACATAACACTTAAGGAATCTGCATGATTCTTAAAAATGCCCAGGAATGGAGAGCCCACTGGCTCCCTTGGCAGCCCATGCAGTGGTTTCTCAAAGTGTACACTGTTCCATTTTAGTAAGCATCATAGCCACCCAGATGTTCTGCTTTCTGACATTTATAGACCCTAATTGCTTTTGTAGCCTGCTTCAACTCGAGGTACAGAGTGAAAGAGAAACCAACTGACCTGAGTATCCCAGAGGGTTAGCTATTTGGAAAAACAATAGCTGGATTGTGTCGAGGATTGGCTTCCTTTATCTTTTTCACTGTTCCCTACTCCTAAGACAACCTGTGGGACAGTTTATGGCATGCCAACACATTTAAGGCTGCTATAAAGAAACCCATGAAATGCTGACACTTCATTAAAGCCCATATTACAACTCATACCTAAAGCTCCTTTATTTCTTCTGGATGCCATATCGAATATGAAATCAACCAAACTCTCAGGAAGGCAAGACCCACCTTGCCTTTCTTGAGCAGTGGTCAGAGCCTGCTAACAACACAAGTACAGAGAGTTGTAGGATGAAGGAGACCAAGAAACCAAAGCAAATTGACCAGAAATAAGTTACACATGACCCAGTATCTATGTGTATATCTTGAATCAGGATCTTTTGGTGGTTGAAAAGAAACAAAGTTAAAGAGATAGTCTCTGTGCACAGAGCCATGATTCCTGAGGTCTGGGTCTCACTGACCATCCAAAAATTCCCCTGACCTACTCTTCCCCCACTTTCTGTAAAATAGAGATATGTCCTTGATAGGATGCAAGTCAGAGCAACGTCAAACCATTCACAAGTCTATCATTTTCAACTTAGCACTGAAACGGTAGAAATGTGTATTACCTGCCTGCTCCTCTGAATTTCTTCCTGTCTAAGCTCTTTTTCCCCATGGAAAAGGCAGTTTAAAATTCACCTCTCCTATCATGTCATGCAACTTTTACTTAGATCATATGAAGAGGTGTCTCTGCGTCCACAGTTTCCCACAGAGGGTCTTTAGCACCCCATGACTTAGCAGCAGCATCCTTCAATCCTTGTCTCTTAGGATGCTTTATGGGAACAAATGACCCTGTTAACAGAGACAAATAACAACAAAGATAGAGATAAATGAAGAAGTATGAGGCTGAGATATGAAAGAAGACGGGGATCCAATGAGGTAGAAATATACAAGGCAGCAATCACAGGCAGGAGCGATGACCAAGAAGGTTCTGCACTCAGCATTTATTCAGAAGAATTTCAGCCCTTTAGGAGTGATCCAGTAAGCTCAGAGTGAAGGCACCAAAAGTTCAGATACCATTTCTCCTCTCAGCTCTGCAGTACAAGATGATAATACCGTGGAATGAACGAGAGCTTTGGCGTCAGAAAAGCCCATGATGGAATCCACGTCCTACCACTCACCAGCACAACCAAGTCCCTCTGCCATGCCTGTTCTGTGCTTCTGGAGCCCCTTGGTGGTGTCATAATGTTGGAGAGAGAACTAGTTCACAGCAAGTGAGGCCAGTTCCCATATTTATGTCTTTCTACTGTGTGTGATTCGCAAGAATAAGAGACCAAATGAAATGGTAGTGCTCAAAGACAAAAGATGCAGGGAAAATGGCAAATTTACCTGCTTTATCTTCTCTCTTGATTCCACTTGGCCTACTGACTTCTTCCCCACGTGCTGATTTTTCCTTTTGGTTTGTCACATCTCAGTGGCACCACATTTCCTTTCCCTCTTTCTCAGCTCCTGACCATCTTCCTTTTCCCTGGCTTTGTATACACTACACTTTTGTAGTGGCTCCTACCTAGTATTCACACCCACAAGCAACAGGGCTGACCTGTGCAAGCCAAAAGGATATTGCAGAAATGATGGTATGACATTTCTGATGCTAGGTCACAAAAGGCATGAGGGTTCTGCTTTCCTGTCTCCTAGATCCCTCATGCTCAGGGAATTCAGCAGCTGTGCTGTGAGGACACTCATGAAGCAGCACTGTGGAGAGGTCCATATGGCAAGAAACTAAGGCCTTCCATGAACAGCTTTGTGAGAAAGTCATCTTGGAAATGGACCTATAGCCTAAATTGGGCCTTCAGGTGATGATGCAGGCCCAGCCTATACCTTGAATGCAACCTCCTGGAGAGACTCCAGGATAGAATCATCCAACTAAGTCACTCCTAGATTCCTAACTCAGAAACTGTGGGAAATATGGAAAGCAATATGGAGATATCTTAAA
>VBSM01000639.1:2042050-2086854 GCA_008086735.1 Cheirogaleus medius | reverse complement strand
GGCCTCCCAGAGTGCTAGGATTACAGGCGTGAGCCACCGCGCCCGGCTAAGATACATTTCTTATAAGTAGAATATACTCAGTCTGATGATCTTAGTATTTTACTTGAAGTATTTAGTCCATTTACATGGAACATAATGGTCAAAAGATGCAAATTTCTATTTACTAGATTACTGTTTATTTCTATTTCACTGTTTTGTTTCATGTTCCTTTTCTCCTTTGTCTTACCTTTTTTTCAATTAATCATTTTTATTATTTCACTGTCTTCTATTAGTTTATTAGTTATACTTTTTTAAGTAGTAATCCTATAGATTAAAATATACATTTTAACTGGTTATATTATAATAAAGATTATTAGCTTTACCACTGCCTTTCAATGCTAGAGCCCTAGAATATTTTAAATCTATTATCTCTGCTCCCAAATTTTGTGTTTTTAATTAACGTGGATGTTAATTCTGCATTTATTTTAAACCTCATAAAACAAGAAATTAATATTATTGTTTTGTACAAGTAATATTCATTTATACTTGTCCACATATTGGCACATTCTGTTTCTGTATTTGCTTGCTTATATCTGGGTTTATTTCTCTTCTGTATGAAGAAATCCTTTTCCTAATTCTTTTAGAGCACATTTACTGGTAACAAGTTTCCTTAGATTTTATATGTCTGTAAATTTCTTTACTTAATTTTTTAAGGACAATTTTTCTAGATATATCATTCTAGGTTGACATGGTAATTTAAGGTTTTGTTTCTCATTTCAGCATAATTAATGATGCCATTCTGTTGCCTTCTGTCTTCCTTGTTTCTGTTGAAAAATTAGCTTTAACTTTTGTATTGTTCCCTTAAAGATAATGTGTATTTTTTCTTTGGTTTAAGATTTTCATTTTATCTTTGATTTTCTGTAGTTTTGGTATGATGTGCCTGGGTTACTTTATATTTATCCTAATAGATATTTTTGAATTTGTGGTTTGCTGTCTTTTATTAGTTGGGAAAAATTACAAAACTTACAAACATTCAAAATTTTTTTTAACTCATTCTAGTTCTCTTCTACTTCTGGAACTACATTTACATTACTTTAGATTTTTTACTATATTTGACATGTTTCTTAATCTACTTTATATATTTTCATATTTTCCTCTTTGTGCTTTAGTCTGGATATTTTCTATTGACTCATTCTTCTGTTCTATCACTTAAAATCTAATATTAAGCCAATTTATGGAGTTTTTAATTTCAGCTATTGTATTTTTAGTTCTAGAATTTACATGTGATTTTTCAGTCATTTTATATAGCTTCTTATTTTGAAGTAGCTTAAAGCTCACAAGAAGTTGCAAAAATAATACAGAGTTTTCACATACCTGATGATAATGTCTTACATTATCACAGTCCATTATCAAAGCAAAGCAGTGGCATTGGTACAACACTACCAAGTATTTATAAAGTAAAGAACTTTCTTGAATTGTGCTTCTATGAAATTTTATCATGTGTAGATTTGAGTAACCATCATCGCACCATTTGATTTTTTAAAAAGTAAATTCCAATTCTCTGTTGAAATTCTATTTTTGTCCCCCTTTCCTCTATTTTCTCAAATATTTTAATAATAGGTTTTTTAAAACTTTTTTTTCTGATAAAGACCCAGAGAGGGTATCAATATTGAAATGAACTGTGGTCTGCTTTTCCCCCATTGGTTTTCATTCCTATTGGTTTTCAGTCCCATTTCTTGTCATCCCTGGGAACATTTTACTGAGTGTATGATGCCAAAAGAGTAAATTGTAGCAGCTCCAAATGGTGATCTGTCCCTCCTGGCTCCCGAAAGGTCTACCATTGCCCCTGCTAGGCAGAGAGTGCAGAGCTGGCACCTTAACAAAATCACCTTAAGGAAGGACAGAACTTTGGTAAGGCTCTACCTGCCCCTGCTTGCCCTTTGGAGGGCCCAGGCACCGTTCACATTAGTCGATGCTTAACTTTAATGCTTATTTCCTTTTTATTGTAAGACTACTAAAGTCTTCGTTTTGCTTTTCAAAGGCTTTCTGCTAAGGTCCTTAGCTTCCTGTCTCTGCAATCTCAGACTTTGACAAATGTCTTCAGCAAAAAGTGGCCACGTTTTGGGCTCAAATCTCCAGTCTTCTCTCTGACCCATATCCTAGCCCCTTAAATCTCTACTTTGTGTTCCTCTAGCCCCAGAACACTACCAAAAGTTCCGCTCATTTCTGTACATCTTAGCAGTGATCCTCTGCCTGAGACCTTCATCTGAATTCTCATCCCCAAGTTTTAAGCCAAAAGTCAGCAAATACTACCCCCCGACCAAAAAAAAAACGTGAACTATTGTGTTACATTTCTGAAGTTTTTCCTTTTGGGATATTTTGGACTTCCAGTTCTCAGCATCTCGATATATTTCTAATGTCTCCAAATAGATATTTTTTTACTTGACATTTTAAGTTGTTCTCAGAGAGATCACTGGTCTGCTGCAATCTAATCTATCAGAATCAGAACTGGAAATACAGAATTCTCTGACTCTTGATCTTACATTTCTGTAGGTGTAAAGGCAAGAAAGACAAGCAATAAACAAAAACCAGATCAGGCGTGATGGCTCGCGCCTACAGTCCTAACTACTCGGAAGGCTGAGGTGGGAGGACCGCTTGGGGTTATGGTGAGCTACGATCACACCACTGCACTCCAGCCTGGGAGACAGAGCAAGACCCTGTATCAAAAGAGAAAAAGGAACAACCAAAACCTAAACAAAGTAATTTCAGAGAATGGTAAAAGCTATGACGGAAGTAAACAGGAGATGTGAAAATTCTGAGGTAGCCAACTGCCTTCCATTTTACATCTGAGGATTTATAAAGTGCCTTTCCTTATGAAAAACTCTGTGAAGAAAAGCTCTTATTATCCCCATTTTATAGATAAGAACATCTTAATCTTTGGCACTTATTGTTCTTCACTCTCCAACAGTCAGACCAGGCTGGTGGAAACCTCGGGTAGTAAGATAGCAGGAAGTGGCCCTAAACCTGACCCATCGTCACCAAGATTACACATCTCAGCATAGTCTGTGCTGAGATGTGTAATCTTGGTGACAATGGCCCTCCCTGCCCCAAATCAGAAAAGAGAGAAAATCTTCCAAGACTTCTCCATTCTATACATTTAGTGCCTGCTAGGGAAGAAGCCACTGGAGGGCACTTTGGTAAATGGAGCTTCCTAGGCCTGTCGTTAGCAATTGAAGGGACCATCACTCTGAAGGCTGCTCGGCTGCCATAACTCACAGGTCTCCCTAATTCAGATGGGTTGGGGATGCTGGACCCTGGAAATAAGCTTTCCCCACCACTGCACTTCACTCTGCTCTCAGCCTTACATCATTTCCAAAGCATTAAGCACCCGCAACTCGAGAATCCTGCCGCTGGGTAACATCTGTAACATCTGACATCATTTAGAAGACACTGCAAGGGTAAAAGAGCGCTTTTTTGATCAGATACATAAATAATTCTGAGGAAGAAATTAAGTTAAAAGGCTTTTCTTTCCCTAAATGGATTTGCAGGATTAGGCTTTCCCAGCCAGGCTGCTGTGAGATCTGTTGCAGGGATCCGAGGGGGTAGCTTTGAGCAGCTGACGCTCAGCCACGAGGTGCTCCCAGCAATAGAGGACACAGTGGGAGTGCCAGACCATATGGATGCCCTGCTCACCTCTTGAGAAGGGAAAATGCAGCATGTAGTTTAATCATACCTCTGAGTGCTCTCAGTGTTCATGGAAGATGGGAAGGGACAGCTGCTGGGTAGCTGTTCCGGAGGAAAAGCTCCTTATTTGCAGAGATGGTCACCATGATCCTGGGAAGTTGCATGTGACCATCTCCTGCCAAGAGGCTCCCAAACGATCTTCTCCAACCATACAAGCAGGATTGAGAAAGACTATGCAAACCGTCTTTGTCTTCCCAAACTCAGCATCCACACTAGGAAAAGGAAAAGGAATCAAGAGTCTCAGCTGCTTCTTAAAACTTACTGGAACCACTGCCAGGCCTTTGGCAGTAACAGGAATTTCCATTCCATCTCACCTCTGGCTCTTAGCAGAGGGTGGTGCCGAGCGTTTGCCTTCCAAGGTAACCTTCCAAGGATTTTCGGATCTACCATCTGAGGCTGCCTGGATCCAGGGATTATAAAGGGACTGCGTGTGGATCTAGGGATTGTAAGGGGGGCTTCATGCTAGCAACAGTAGCTAACCTTGTGCCCAAATCCATGAATCAGTCTCAGCTGTATGAACCGAGAAGGGGCTGCAGCACAGAGCAGGCCCTGGAAAAAAGCAACATATTCTAGCCTTTATTCCATAACCGTCTCAGTCTGCACAGAGTGCAAACTGGGTTGAGAGTTAGAATTTTAGAATTCTGGCTCTGGAAGAAACCTTAAGCCTTAAGGATCATCCAGGAAGCATTCATTTTACAGATGAGAATGCTGTTTCTTCAGATCACATAGCTAATTAATGACAGGGACGTAAGTGATAAAAACACTGGGAATATAAGTATTTGTTGATCACAGGACTTTCAATGTCTGGCAATCACCGGCAGGTAGGTGCCTAATGGGGTCCAGGAACTGTGTTAAGTCCCATACAGGGTACAGAGATGGATACAATACAGCCCCAGCCAATGAGGAACACACCACCTAGTGGGGGACAGAGACACGTAACAGAAAATTACAAAGCAATGTTGTCTGTGTTTTCATAACTATATAAACAAGGCACCCAGCAGATAATGCAGAGGAAATAATATTCCTGCCTGGGGCCTTCCAATAATTAAGCACCTAATATGCCAGAATAAGCATTGAGAATAAAATCATAGTGAATGAGATGCTGTCCTTGCCCTAAAATAGCTTGCTATCTAGTGCAAAAATAATATGCAAAGAGGTATTCCCAATACATGGTGGTGAGTGGCGATGTGAGGCAATACGAGGGCACTTTGGGAACACGTGGGAAGGGCACATGGCCCAGGCTAGAGGAAGGTCAGGAATAGATTTCCAGTGGACATGACATGTAAGTTGAAATGACAGATAGATTGAAAAGAGAGTAAAATGTATCCAGTGAAGGTAAAGGAGAGAAGAGGAAGGGCACAAAGACATGCTAGGAAGAAGAAAGCACATGATTAAATCTGATGAATTTAAGATAGAGTACAAATTTTCAAGGAAAAGGAAGCTCTAACTGTAAGCCCGATTTAGCCATAAGATGCTTAGTAATTTGTCTAGTCTTGAGAACAGTGGGAACCCACTGAAAATTTTTAAACAAGGAAATAAAATGGTCAGGCTTTTATTAATATTTATATCCTCTAAATGTGGATTAAGGAAGTGCAAATAGGGGGAAATGGAAGGCAGGGCTTTCCCTTAGAATGTCAGAATAATTCAGATGAAAAATAAAAACGTATGTGAACTCCACAACAATCTGTCTGAGTCTTTTTTTTCTAATTACATAATGAAAAATTTGACCAAAAATGATAGTGGTCTGAAAAAAATGTAAAATATTGTGGGAGTAGAGATATGAGAATAATAAGGGATATTAAGTGGCCATGGTGACAGAAGGTGAGAGCGGTTTGAGTGTGGGAGGGACAGACAGGAAGCCGCTGTTGCTGATGCCCAGGTTTCTGGCTTGGGCACCTGGGGATGCCACGAGCTGCTGCTGGGGCAGACAGAGGACTAGAGTGGAGGAAGGTTGAGAAGACGTCACCAGAAGAGGGCATTTGGGTTGGTCTAGAGGTTAGATGGAGATTTTTCCAACAGAGGAGAAAATGAGAATAGCTGTGACACAAGGTTTCCAATGGGTCTTGTATGACACTGTGGCTTCCTTCATCACACACACAAAGAAAAACAAAGACAGAGGGAGGGACAGAGAAAGTGAAGGACCTATTAAGTTCATTACTGAGAAAATCATCCTGGGGAACATCTGCTAAACATTTCTTTAGAATGCAGTTCTCCTCGGTCTACTCAGGACGTAGAAGATGAAGGCAGAGGATGGGCTGGGGGTGGGCAGCAGTCATTAGGAAGGTCGCGAACACACGGAGGACGTTCCACTGTCATTATTGTCCTGGGAGGATCGTTCTGCAGATCCTTTCCCGGCTGCCTTCTGTGTAAAGAAAGAAAAGAGAGTGAAAGAGAGTCTGGCAAATCCGATAAAGACGGATGGAGAGGATTGAGACAAAGGCACCTGCCGGCATCGTGTCAGCTCTAACTCACTAGCTCAAAAACAAACTCATTAATTATCCACCAGCCTGGGCTGAAATAGCCCCAGTGCAAACACTCCCACGCGCGCTCTCAGTGAGACGAGCAGCCCTGAGGTGCACACACCACGGGCTCCCGATGCCGACGGAATGCGGAACCGGCTCTGCCATGGCCAAGAACAGCTTTTTCCCCCAAAGGACACAGACTCCAGACAGCAGAGTTTCACCCAGGACTCGTATTATTTCACATTTTATGTAGGATCGTCAGGCAAAGCAGATCCTCAGCTTTCGTCTTAAGCATTTCATTCATTCTCTGCATTCTTCCCGTCTATGTTCTTCAAATAGAACAAAGAAATTAATTTCCAAAACCCACTCTCACACTCACTCTCTCACACACACACACTCACACATTCACACACACACTCACATACACACATACACACACTCACACACTCTTACACACACATTCACACACACATTCACACACACTCACATACACACTCTCAC
The DNA here is from genome assembly GCA_008086735.1 of Cheirogaleus medius. Classification (NCBI taxonomy): domain Eukaryota; kingdom Metazoa; phylum Chordata; class Mammalia; order Primates; family Cheirogaleidae; genus Cheirogaleus; species Cheirogaleus medius. The sequence goes on along the minus strand of VBSM01000639.1, from coordinate 2,080,168 downwards.
ACACACATTCATACACACTCACATCCACACATATACACACACACTCACACATTCACACTCACACATTCACACATACTCACATCCACACACACTCTCACACACACATTCATACACACTCACATCCACACATACACACACACACACTCACACATTCACACACACTCACACACACATTCACACATACACACATTCACACACACATACTCTCATACACACACTCAAACACATACTCTCACACATTCACACGTACACACACACACATACTCTCATACACACATGCACACACACGCTCACACACATGCAAACACACACTCTCTTTGTCTCGTTGATGCTCTCTAATAGTTTTAGATTATGAACTCACAGAGGGCACAGGCCAACTTTGAGAGAGTAAACTCATTGCTTCACCCAAACTCAACTCCTTGTGCCAACGATGACTAGACGAAGACTTTGCCGTCTGTATTCTAGATGACGACTTTGCTGTTTGTATTCTAGACCTCGCCGGGTCTGCAGTCATCTTCCTCCCGTCCCTGTTGCTGCAACTCTGGCTTCAGCCACTGCCACGTCTACCCTAGGTTTCCGTAGCAGGCCTCCCCAAGGCCAACCTGCCCTCTCCAGGACATTCTCTACACTATAGTCATAAATGTCCTTCAAAAACACAGAGCTATCATGTCAAGTCATTACTGAAAATTCTATTGTGGTTCCCCACTGGCTCCAATTAAATAGAAATTCCTTAACAGGACCTATAAGATCCTTCATAATCTGTTTTTTTTTTTTTCCTTTATGTCTTCAAAGTAATTCAACCCCATTCCCACCGTGTTTTGTCCTCTAGATGGGTCAGATCACTTTTCGTTCCCCAAATGCCTCGGCTCTCTCTTCACCTGGCAAATTCTGCTCACTCCTCCACTCTGAGGATGCATTTCTTTCCTCCCAGGACACTTTCTCTGCCTTTCTGAAAGTCTTGGGTGGGTGCACCTTCCATAAAGTGCGGTTGGATCCTTATGGTAACAAACTGGAAGTGTCTGTTTCTCTTACTTATCCCGCACCTGGCAAGTCTTTAGAGAGCAGGGATGTTGTTCGCCTTGGTTGCCGCTGTAGTGTCAGTTCCTACCAAGTATCTGGAACACAGTGGGGCCTTAATAAATATTTACTGAGTAAATGAATGAACAGAGAAAGGTAACCAAGAAGAGTTAGTTAAGATTATTTGATTGCAAGCGAGAGAACTCACCTGAAGCTAATTTAAGCAAAAAGGAATTCTGGAGTAGGATGTGGAGTACTCAGGTAGGAAATGTGCAAAAGCCATGCAGATCTAGAGGAGCAAGAATGCAGGCTGATAGAAACAGGCCAGTCACAGAGGCATGCCGGCTATTTTAATCTCTTTTCACTCAGCTTCGGACTCAGATTCAAGAGAGGGAGCACCGGATGAGCCCAGCTTCAGCCACATGCCTCAGCCTGGCGGGCACAGCCCTGAGGGAGCGTGTGCGGCGGGAGAGGGAAAGTGCAGGGAGAGGGCTCAGTGTCAGAGGCCAAAGCCAGCAAGTGCCCGAGAACTTGCAATTCTGAGTTCTCATTAATGGCATTTTAAGAGATTGCAGGTATTGGCTTTTAGATTTAGGTTTGATGGTTTGGGTGGGAGTGGAGAGAGCTGAGCCAGTGCAACACCAGACTGATCTATACGAATGGCGGACACTTCTCCCCCATGAGACATAATGCTGGTTCTATGCAGGAAGGTCACATACAGCCACACCATACAAGAAGCACCAGTAGGAGCACAGAGAACAGCAATGACAATTGAGAATGCATTGAGAGATGGGTCAGAGGATAATTCTTCTACCATCAAAGTAAGATTAAAAAGTGGCTTTAGTAACTTTTTATTTAAGATTAAGATTATACAAAGTTTTTTTCCCCTTTTCCTCTTGTCTAAGATTAAAAGAGACTCAGCAGGTTTAAGTGAAGTGTGAAGAATTTAGAATCCATAGCAAGATGTACGCATTGAAAATAGAGACTGTGTCATACTTTTAAACACATCCTCACGTCTTGCGCTGTATACAATGGAGAGTAGCAACCAGAAGCACACAATTTAAAGTCAAAGAAATTAGGGCTTTGCCATTTGCTGACCATGTGACCTTGAGGAATTAATTTCTCTAAGCCCCAGTTTCTTATCTGTACTATAAATGTGGTAACACAATGCAATTGTTGTTTGGCTTTAATGAGATCCTTTATGTTAAGCTCTAAGAACAACTCCTAGGACATAATAAGTACTCAATGAATGACAATTAAGGCTCAGTAAATATTTGTTAATTATGATTATGGTTTTCTTAATGCAAAGTTATTAGTTAATAAAATATTTTTTCATAATCTATTATAGAAACTGTATCTTTTTCCAGTATTTAAATAAGAAAAGAACTCAGACTTTCCTGGTGTGATTTAATTGGAGCTCTGCTTGAAGGCAGGAGCATGAACTAAATGGAATCTCCTGTTCTCTCCCTTCTCTTGTTGCACCCATCCATCCATGGGAAATCGGCTTCCCGCCTACTGCCTGAAGCATCTCTTATCCTTTTTAAAAGGGAAATTAGACAGCTCAGTAACATTTGGTAGCTGCTCTAGAAAGGAGGCTTTGCCAGACTCCACCATCTTTTTCTGTCTGACTTACTCTGGTCCCCAAATATAGGCTGGCTGTTCTTTAGTATCCTGTATCCATTGGGAAGGTTAAAACAAAACATATGAGACTTGTGAAAATGGAAGGAAATTGAAACCACAAGTAAGTAAAGAGGCAACGGACAGAGATCTGAATTCTTGGTGAGTCTCACACTGTCTGACAGACTTCATCATTTGCTGATTTGGCAGGAGATTTATTCAGCATTCTAAGCCCCGATTTTCTTGAAACTGAGAGACCTTCCAGATAAGCGACTACAGCACTATTTGCAAACCTGCTGCTCAGCACGCGACAGTATCGGAGATGTCCCTCAACATAGTCCCACATATCTTGTTAAGGGGTTCCTGAAATCTCAATTTTTTCTTTTTCTTTTTTTTGACCTTAACAGATCAAGGTAAAATCTCAATTTTTTGATAACATCATTGTTCTCATTATCACCACCCTGAAATTTCACCCTGCCACTCAAGAACCCCTAGTAGGTCCTTGCCCCCAGCAACCTCTTCGTCACCTTCCTCAGAGACTGGCATTCTCAAAAGAAGTTAATAGCTTTATTCTCTGAGAAAATAATAAGTCAATATCTGAGATGACCCAGCTGTTTTTGCAGAGCTGGAAGAGGATGAAGAGAGACTCACAGAAAGGTAGATGCTGCCCACAGCAGTCAAATGCAATAACCAGAATGGCGCAAGAAACGCCAATTGAATGAAACAATGAGGAAGCTCTATCATAGCAGGAGCTGGAGAGAGATGGGAATGTAGTGAGAGAAACAAAACACAGACCGTTCAGCAAGGACAGGACCAGAGGCCACTGCGGCCTGCAGATGTGTGCCTGATGCTGGCGGGAGCAATAGGTCATTCACCACAAATGCTCCATGGACTTCCAAGAGAAAGAGACCAGATGGGTGACTTAAGGCATATCAGTTTGGGATTCTTAAAATTATTCACTAAATCCCATGATAAGCTATACTCATGCGATTTTATATTAATAGGACTATAAAAAAGCAATTCCACCTGCTACAATACATCCTTCCACTTTGGGGAAACTTCTACTTACTCATCAAGAATGAGTTGCAATTTCAACTTCTTTCTGAAGCCTCTATAAAAACTTTTAGGACAACTGTATCTCCATCCTGTTGTGATTTTTTGTTTATTCCTCTTTATTCCTGTCCCTTCCCTGTCACCATGCCTGACCCATGCCCGTCAAACCTCCACTAAGCTGCGACTTTGTTGCTTGTCATCACAATCTCACTATACACTGCCATACCTGTCTCAGAAGGTGTTTACTGAATAGAAGAATAAAGAGATTGGCAGGACTTAGCAAAACAGTTTGAAAAGAGAGTGCACCATTTTCTTCCCTCAGAGCCAAAGTGAATCCCGCTCTCCCAACAGGAGCCACCTCCCCTTTGCTACACCTTTTGTGGACCAGCTGCTTTTCACATTTAGTGGTAAAACTAGTAAATCTCAGCTGTGGAGTACATCCAAACTCCAAATCCCATGCCGAACTGGGACGTGAAGGGCCAGAAACGCCACCAACATTGTGGCTTTCTATCCTTTTCCCACAAATGATAATGTCCCCATTCGGCAACTGCAATTCTTTTAATGGATTTAACCTACCTAAACATTTAGGAAAACCTAGTTTTTTAAGGTTGCTAATTTATCTTCTTTTTATTTCAGAATATTACGGGGTACAAAAGTTTTGGTTACATAAATTGCTTTTGTGCCATCTGAGTCAAAATTGTAATTGTGCCCATGCCCCAGATAGTGTGCATTGTACCTATTAGTTGAGAATGTACCCAACCCCTCCTCCCGCCTCCCACCTGCTTGATTTCTGATGAATGGTATTTCCGTATGTGCACATAAAGGTTGATGGATCCGTTCCAATTTAATGGTGAATACATGTGGTGTTTGTTTTTCCATTCTTGTGATACTTTGCTTAGAAGAATGAGTTCAGTTCCATGGAAAACCTATTTTTGAGGGAAGGTCTATCAGTAACAGAATCAATGGAGGTATTTATCAAAAATGGTCCTCTTTGTTCCTACCCTGGACCTAATTAATCAGAATCTCTGAGACAAAGCCCAAAACTCTTCTTTTTAACAAATTCCTCAAGAGATTCTTATGAATACTAAGTCTGAGGGTCATTATCTTAAAGAAATGAGAACAAGAAAACAAGAAAAGAGAGGAAGGGAAGAAGGAGAGGAGGAGGAGCAGTCGAGGAAGGACATTCGATGACAGGAGGAAGAGCAGAGCTTGCTATGGGCCAGGTACTCAGTGAGAGAATGCAAAATATATGATGCATTTTTAAAAAGAAAGTAAAAGTGTGAAAAGATATATTAACCAAAATATCAATTGGGAAAAACTAATAAAAGAAACATTTTGGAAGTTATAATAATATAAAAAGTCCCTTCTGTTATAATCACTAATTGAAAGTCCCCTGGAGATCTAGAGTTCTGTGATGATCAGTAATAGAAGAAACACTAAAGACAAAATCAGAAGACCTAAGTACAAGTCTGCTCTACTACCAGCTATGTAACCTTAGACGAGTCACTTCGATCCCTGGGTCTCAATTTTCCCAGGAGTTGGTTTAAACTGTGAAAGAACCATACAGGTGTAGTACTGCACTAATTTTACAATTAGTAATTTTTCTGTGTTCTGTAATGTTAATAAAAGTGTGCATCAACTTTAAACATTGCATATAATTAAAAGCACTATATAGATACAAAATATTATAAGGATAATGCAGCTAATGTTTATCAAATGATAATTGTGTGTCAGAAACTATGCAAAGCATTTAAAATGTGTTTACTTGTCCTTGTTAATAATAATTGTACAAGGGAGGTTCTTTCACTATACCCATTTTACAAACAGCAAACTTGAGGCACAGAGAGGTTAAGTGACTCTCCCAAGTTCACACAGCTTGTAAGTGTCAGAACTGAAATGTGAACCAAGGCAATTTAATTTTAGACACTTTTACTCATAACACCATAAGAAATGGACATTTGTACCCCCATAATATGCTGAAATAAAACATTTTAAAAAATAGAATAAAATAAAAAGAAATGGATTTCATAATCAGAAACTCTTCCTAATATATGAATCACAAAACTATCTTCCATGAGTAATTTCAATTTTGTCATTTTTTTTTATCTACTTGGAGTAGTTTCCTTTGCAAATCAATTATCCAAGAACTACTTGACCAGTTCATGACATAACAGTTTGTGCTATCATACTTAGTTTTCGCTATTGTCCCCTTACCCAAGACTTGGTGTCACAAATGCAGAATCTAACCTATGTGGTGTAGGGGTGATCGATTTCCTCAATCCCACATGCCCCTAGCTACTGACTCATTTTTGCTCTTGCTTCAAAACCCAGCTTCGAGAGCATTTTCTCCACATTCTCGTGCCTAAAGATTTCCTGCGGTCTCCACTATTTTAATAAAATTCAGTGGGCATTTTTCATCTTTCATAATCTTTGGGCAGCATTTGATACTATTAGCAGTTCCGTCATTGACATTCTACCCTCTTCTGATATCTCTGTTCCGGTGGCTAGGTCTTCGTGTGCTCTGTGAGCTCCTCCTCGTCTGCTCGTCCATTACAAACCTACGCTCTCCAGGGGCCCCCACTAAACGTGCCCTCCCTGGACTGCTTCACCTGAGGTTCGGGGGTGAATCTGTAGAAGATCTCCCTTCTGAACTCCAGATCTACATAGTCAACTGTTTCCTGGACATCTCGCTTGGATGGTGTCCAGGCACCTCAGATTAGACAGATCTAAGAAAGAACGAACACTCTTCATTTCCCAACCTCTCACCCCTTGAGAGTTCACCATTCCAGTGCCCCAGAGATTGTTCTCTCTTCTTCCTCATGTTCTCCTGCCTGCAATCCGCCATCTGGGCCTGTCAGCTCTGCTTCCCTAGTGTGTAGTGTGTCTCGAGTTGCCGCCTGCCCACGTGCTCCGCCGCGGTCTCATCAAGCCTTCTAATATGACCGTGCCCTTTTCCAGGGCATTCTCCATGCTCCTGTTACAGTAGTTTTTCTAAAATGTCAGTAGGTTAAGGTCTTCTCTGACACAAAGTCTTCCCGTGGTGCACCATGGCTACTGGGTAATTTCTGGCCTGTCTTAGCATGGCATTGTAAGCTAGGAAGCCCACCATTTGGTCCTTACCTTCCTGGCTTCAGTCTATCCTCTTGCCACTCCTCTTTGGTGCATGGACCCCAGGTAACTAAATAAAATGACTTGCAGTTCACCATTCTCTTCATGAACCTTTTTAAAAAATTGCTCTCTCAACTAAAATGACAGCAAAAATCCCCTGCTTTTCCGTGTTGCTAATTCCTGTTCCTCATTTTAAGTTTTAACTCTATTTCATCTTCCAGGAAACTTGCTCTAACTCCCTCCTCCTTACCTCTAGAAGAGAGTAGATGTCCATTTTCTTTACCTCATAGTGGTCCATGATTTCTTTTTTGCATAATGATCTGTATGTTTGCCTTTGTCCCTCACTGGACTGTGAAGTTCCTGAGAGAATGGCTTAGAAATTTTTTTTCCTTGATAGTCTCAGCAATTAGCACAGCACCTGGCACACAGGTGTTTAATAGCTTTAATAGCTGTGGGTTTATTGAATGAATGAAGGAATGAATGCAGAACTGAAATAGCAAAGGGAAGCATTTGGGTACAGTTCCTAAAGCAGGGAACGCCGTGCAACCTGGCAACCAGGTTCCCGTATCGTCCACAGTTGCTAGTATAGCACAATGCAGCGCTATTTACTTTCCCCTAAAAATATAAACTCTCCACAAAGCTGTGTTTGTGCAAAGACCGCAATGAAAGAAGCACATGTTTAAATAGAAAGGTCTCTGGCAATTAGCAAACATGGGACAAATCCAAGATCCACTAACTTTCCCGGGGCTTTTGTGTTTGCAGTTAGATGTATGGAAATGCTTGTGAAGAATGAGATTTCTTCCACACAGAAAAGAAAACAAAGAGGCATTGCTTATTTAAACAGCAGTGCTTCTCATCATCAAAGCTACAATCTAGAAAACTGGAGTCTGGATGCCTCACAAAAAATAATCCTGGGAGTATGGGTCAAGAGTGGGACAGGGATCTTTCGAATTTCCATTCACTCTTAAAAGAAAGGCTTTTCCCAGATGAAATCAGAGGCAAAGATCCAGGTTTGCAGGCAAACTATTTCAGGATCGAATACAGCTCTTATTAATACTAGCACGACAGAGGGGCAGAAGGATGTGATGTGAACAATACGGGTGTCTTTAGAGTCTGTGTGCCTGTGTCATGCATGCGGCTACATGCGTGAAAACACACGCACCCCTACCTTTTCCCTCTTGGGTGCCTCTACTGGGTGAAAGAGAATGGGACTGTGGCCGCGACACCCCCACCTCCCTGTGATAGGCGGGGCAGGCCATTCCCTCTGCTGCCCTGGGCCGAGGCTTCCCTCCGTAAAGTCAGGGGGGTAGATTAGGTGATTTTCAAGGACTATTCAATTCTAACTCTCTGTAATCCTTCTGAAAATTAGTTATTTGATTGTTCTGCCTTTATGCGAAAGAGAACAAAGGCAAAAACACAGGGTTGGTATTGCGGTAAAATTAAAATACATCTTTGGAATGAAAGGACTTGGATTCCTATCCTGTCTTCAACACATACTTGCTGAGCGATCTTTGGAGAATTTCTCAACCTCCCTGAGTCTCCAGCCTTAAAGTAAAACTACACTTACCTGCTTCAAAGGGGTTTTTGTGAAGATAAAATTATAGCTTAAGAGCAATGTCTATTCCTGTCTGTATCCATAGTGCCCCAGTGACTGAGAGCCTAAATAAGGGAGGCCTTTATTATAAAACACATTTTGGCAGAGATAAATAAGAGCAGACAGACATGGGCAGAAATGTGCCTAAATGACAATAATGCTACGCCCAGAGATTGCCACCCACTTCAGGCGTGTCTCGGCTGAGTGCCCTTCCATCTCCGCCATGCAGTGCGACTTTGCATCTGGGGCTGCCAGCGGCCCTTTCTGTTGGAGGCAAGGCCCCAGGCCAGCCCTGCACTGCTGGTGGCGGGGACGGGGAGGGGGAAAGGAACAGGACCGGAGAATCAGCAAAAGACAGGAACACCTGTTGGAGCTGGGTGTGGGCAGCCAGGGACCAGGAGAAGGCATCGATCACCTCATCAGACAGCATAGCCTCTTGTTTGTTCTCATCACGGCCCTCCAAGAGCTAGAGATCTGTCGGGCACCAGCTTTATTTGTGGGTGAGGGTCATTAATTTGAATTAATAGCACTGCACTGGGCTGGGCTTTGTTTTGCATTGTTTCCCTCCTGTGGGCACACAGACTGCTTTGCTGATGGTTCTGTGGGTGGGGGTACTCTGAGAGCAAGTGTCTAATCAGCTGGGAAAACACAATCTGCCTGGGTTCCTGCTTCAGCCAAAGGCCTCTCCCTTGAAAGCCCGGAGACCACACACCACACGCTCTGGCTGTTCCTGTTAGATTTTCCCCGCTCAGGAGCATTCTTACTGTCCCCTGCCTTCTGCCCCTCCAGTCACCATCCCTACCCCAGGGATAGTATTATCTCCCACATACCCCTACTGCTGTACCCCCACTCTACTATGGAAACAAACCCTCCCCATAGGGACGTTGTAAAAATCAAAGACGATACAGGCACAGGGCCTGGCTTAGTGTCTGGCCCTTGTCAGACTTTCAAGGAGTGCAGTGCCATCCCTCAGGAATGGGCCTGGCACGTCTCATCGCCCAGGCCCTGTGGGACTGTATTTGGGCAGTCAAGAACAACAGAAGGCTACCCCCACCCCCACCAGGATCTTTGGCCAGAGTGACACCCAGCAGTCCCACAGAGCCAGTCACAGCCCTTGGAAGCTGAGGAAGTCTGGGAGCTTAGTCATTAGAATCACGGAGTGTGTGAGTGTGCCTGTCAGTTTGCCCATCCCAGTTTCTCTCCACCTCCAGGGGTGGCTGTGATGCTGGCTCCTGCTTGTCCTGCCTGGTGTTTGTGAACAAGGCATCCCTTTCCCCAGGGGAGGGAGAGAGAAAGGCTCAGAGAGCTGAGCTCCAGCAAGCTTCCCACTACCATACCAACCCCACAGAGAAGCTTTCCAACACAGAGCACGACTGTATTCAAATACAGGGCCACTGTTGGGAAATACAGGCTTTCAGACACCACCAGGGCTTGCAAGGGGTAAAGTTGCCACCAGCAATAACTAAAGAAGACAGTTTTAGACACCCCACTTCAATCTTCCTGCTCCAGAGAAAATTTGTCCAAATGGCTTTTTGTGGTTGAACTTCATGAAGACCCAAAGTTCTGGCCAGCCTCCTGCTGGTTGGCTTCTGTGCACAGATTGAAGGGCTGAGGTCCATCCACCAGGGAGACAGCAGAAGGAAGGCAGGGCTCCTGGAGGGTGCCTTATCAGGACTCCTGGCTCCAAGGAACTCCGGCCTTCTAAAGAGACAAGCAGTTTTTGTCACCTTGATGAAGTACAGAAAGGTCTCAAGCATCTGCAGCAGAAAGAGGCCACCACAGGGATCCTGGAACATCAATAATTCAAATATGTCCTTATACAACCATCTCTCAATGCCAGTGCATCTGCTGCAGCATCTGAAAGGGGTTGCCAACCTGTGAAAGCCCATTATGATTCACTGACAAATCCAGATTCCCTCATTCATCTACTGCCACCTCTTTCCCTCCCCTCCCCACCAACCTCACCAAACTGCAAAAAGACCAAGAATGGTGGCTCTAGAGCCAACTGGAAGGAAATCACTTGTAGCAGGTGGCACCACCTGTCCTCATCTAGTTCCAGCCAAAACAATCCACTCTCCATCATTCCAAACTGTGGGAAAAGTTTAAGCAGCTCAGCATGAGCTCAGCCTCATCCAGGCAAGGAGAGAGGAAGAGGAAAGGCTTTGACTCTTGCCATGAGCCAGTTGAGAAGGACAGTAATTGAGCATGGTGTACCCATCTCCCACTTTGTCCCTGGGTTCTAGTAGTGAGTGATCCTCCCATCAAGCTACTTAGTCCACCAAATGCCAGCTCAATGCCTGTGTGCCTGTGCTGCCCAGTGCACGAGTGTCTGACTGTAAGATCTACCACCTGTGTAGCTGCTCCTCCCAGCACAAGGCTGCAGAGCAGCACAGTTGAATAATGCATCTCTATGCTGCACTGTCCAATTCACTTTATTCCTAAAAACTCATCACTTTCTATCTTCATTACAATGTCCCTAAACTTTTAACCCTGGTAAAAATTTCTAAACCAAGATCTTCTACCCGCCCTTACTCCCAAATTAATTTTCTTCTTTATGTCACTTGTTCCATAGCTCGTTGAATCACAGTACTTCCTATGTAATGAGCCTGTAATATTTCAGACTTTCCAGGACACCAATCAGACCACTTATCAGCACTAATTTGCCTCCTGCTCCAGATTCTATTTCTCACTAGTCCCTGTGGAGCCTTCTGCTCTTAAACTAAGAAAGTTAAATGCTTTCTTTCCGTGGAAGAAGGAAACTTAAAGTAATCATGCAAGCTGAATAACTAGAGTCACTGTAACTATATTAAGATGACCCTAAAATAATGGGGGTCTAAATGATAGGAGAATAGTCTCGAATACTATCAAAACCTGCAAGTCCAAACACTGGTTTTCTCCCAAATCCCAAGTGTATGTTGGCTCCCTTGGATCCATGCAGGAGACACATAGGCTGCACCTTCTAGAAATTCTGGGCACATATCCTCATTCTCCAGAGAGGATCAATAACAGCATTAAGTTCCTTCCAAGAGTGCATGCCGATCACATCCTTGAAGCTTGATGTTGGGGTCTTCAATGTAGATGTATGCCTTTAACACTGTTAAGCCACTGAGAAGTCTTAACAGTGTTGTCTGTCACTCAAGTGACAAGAAAGAGTGTAATGAGCTATATTTGGCATTGACTTGGCCCTTATTACAGTCTTATGTGCAGTTTGGGGATTCTAATTTTCCAAAAGGTACAGAGAAATTGGAGGGGGTCCAAGACAGAGCAGTGAAAATGATTAAAGGGGTGGAGAGTAAAAACTCAGGAAAAAGGTTAAATGAATGTGGATGATTTATCAAAGGCATAGAAAAATGAGGGTAGACCACATATCTTGAAATAAAGAAGACATTATTTTAAGGAAACCAGAAGCCAGTGCTTCTGGTTTTTGATATGAGGATACATCCAAGAAAGATGGCCTTAGATGGCATTTGAGAATTAGGTAGGTCCACCTGTACATGTGTTCATTAACTTTTAGAATCATTGGAATCAGATCAAGAGATTATCAGAATCATTTTTCTGGTATGCTTAAGAAAAAATTATCTCCATCCATATCAAGTTATTTAATCTTCATAATTCCAAGGTAAAGAAATTGAGTCTCCCAGAAGCCAATAGCCCAAGATCACCTAGTTGTTAACTTGGATCCAGAACTTGTAATGGCACATCCTGTGGTCTTTGATTTCTACCACTGTTGCCTCAGCCAGCACCCCTACTCCCAAATGCTCCTAGATTTCATCTGGAAGAAGAGAAACTATTCTATGACCTGGCCATAGGGTAATCATCATTCTTTCATTTAAGTTACAACAAAAAATCAGGAGGAAATTCTCCTAATGTGTGAATAATAATTGCCTCCCAATTATTTTTTTTCTTCTAAGCCCAAAAACAATAGACCCAAGTTTGTCAGTCCCTAAGGTTTTTTTCCTAAGATTTTTTATTTGGGTGACTGGGTAAATGGTGAGGCCATAAAATGAGCCAGAGTCAGTCTATCAAGAAGAATGAATACAGTAGTCAGAAACTTGGGTAAACGTTTTCTGCCCTCAAGCTTTAAATTTGAACATCATTGCCTATATTTGGCATTTGACACCCAAGAGCAGAGGTGGCTTCCTCGGGGAGTATATGTAGCAAGAGAATGCAGGGGCAAGAGTAGAACCCTGTGGCCCATCTCTTGAAGAAGGCAAAAGAGGAAATGTTGGCGTGGAGGAGGGAAACTTACAATTGAGACAGCTTATAGCAGTGAAAGATACAATTCTCCAAGAAGACATAACAATAATGATATTTATGCATTGACTAACAAAACATTGAAATATTTACAGAAAAAGTGAAGTAAATGGAATAGGAGACTTTAATAAAACTCTCATAAATTGATAAACCAAATAGACAAAAAAATTAATGATAGAAACTGTTTGAACAATATGATTAACAAACCTGATTTAATGCATAAACTGCATGTCTACATACACGTATACATGTATAAAGAAAAGAATACATATTTTTAAATGCCCATCAAACATTTATAAAAGTATGATCGTAAGTCGACTACAAGGAAATCTCAACATATTCCAAAATACACAGGCCATTTTCTGACCTTAATGTAATAACACTAGATATCAACAACAACAAAAAGATAGAAAAATAAGTTAACAAATACCTACTCTTTTGAAATTGAAAAACACTCTTCTAAAGAATTCTTAGATACAAAATGTAACCAAAATAACATTGGAGACCATTTAGAAGGATATACTGAAACACTGAGCCAAAAGCACTCTCTAAAAAATCAGAAGAATTTAGTGACAAAAGTCGAGAGACTAGAGGATCAAGGAAGGAATCATCAACCGCAGCAAGCCTACCAAAAACACAGACTGAAAGCGCTCACTGGCTTTAGCAATAAGAAAGATGCTGGTGACTTTGCCAGAATAATTTCAACAGACCAAGATACCTTTACTATTTTAATAGAATGATTAAGATGCTATCAGTAGAAAAAAATGTCTAAAAGGTGATAAAATAGTGATGTAAAGTTTAGAACATTCTTTTGAAATGTTTAGATGAGAACAAGAGAGAGAAATACAAGAGTATCTAGATTAGGATTCAGAATGGACACAGACTTGTTTAATTGTTTTTGAATTGGAGAGACTTGGATATGTAGACAGGGTAAGGATATGGGACCATTAGAAAGAAAACATAAAAGCTTTTAGAGAGAGAATGGTAAGTGTGAATGGATGTGGGATGTGGCACCAAACCCAGAAAGACATGGAAGGGGGTGTGGAGAGTCACAGGTAGAGGGGCTGACCTGGAACAGGAGATGCATTTCATGTGCTCAGATTGCAAGAAAACAAGTAAGGGTAGGTGTGGACATATGTAATTCAGAGTGATGTGCAGGATGTTACTTGGTTGGTGAAGGAAGGGACAAGCTCATCTTCTGAAAGTGAATGGAGTTGAGGTTGATCAGGCAATAAGATCTAAGCCCATAAGAATAACTGCTAAGATAATTAAATACTAATTTATAAACATTAACTCATTTAATCCTATGAAGAACTAAGAACTTTATGAGGAATGAATGCTTTTTATTTTTTAAATTTTGATAGAGTTAGGGGTTTTTGGTTACATGAATTAATTGCAGAGTGGGGATGTCTGGGTTTTTAGTGTACCCATGATCTGAATAGTGTACATTGTACTCAATAGGTAGTTTTTCTTCCCTCATGCCCCTCCCAACCTCCCCACTTCCGAGACTCCAGTGTCCATTGTACCACTCTATATGCCCCTGCATGCCCATAGCTTAGCTCCCACGTATAAGTAAGAACATGAAGTATTTGGTTTTCCATTCCTGCATTACTTCACTCAAGTTGCTGCAAAAGACATTATTTCATTCCTTTTTATGGCTGAGTAGTATTCTGTCGTGTCCATATGCCACATTTTCTCTATCCAATCCTCCATTGCTGTACACTTAAGTTGATTCCACATCTTTGCTATTGTGAATAAACAAATGAGTGCAAGTGTCTTTTTGATACCATTACTTCTTTTCCTTTTGGTAGATATCCAGTAGTGAGATTGCTGGATCAAATGGTAGGTGTACTTTTAGTTTTTTGAGGAATCTCTATACTGTTTTCCACAGAGATTATACTAATTTGCATTCCTACCAACAGTTTATAAAGCATCCCCCATTCACTGCATCTGTGCCAAAATCTATTGTTTTTTTACTTTTTAATAATGGTTTTCTGACTGGGAAAAGGTGGTATCTCATTGTGGTTTTAATTTGCATTCCCCTGATGATTACCAATCTTGAGCATTTTTTCATATGTTTGTTTGCCATTTGTATATCCTCTTTTAAAAAATGTCTGTTGATGTCTTTTATCTATTTTTTAATGGAATTCTTTTTTTTCTTGCAGATTTGTTTGAGTTCTTTGCAGATTCTGGATATTTGTCCTTTGTCAGATGTATAGCTTGTGAATATTTTTTCCCATTCTGTAGGTTGTCTATCTTATGTTTAAAAAACCCCTTAAGACTCCTCAAAAGACTCCTAGACTTGATAAATGAATTCAGTAAATCTCAGGTTACAAAATGAATGTACACAAATCAGTAGCACTGCTGTACACCAATAACAACCAAGCTGAGACTCAAATCAAGAACTCAATCCCATTTACAATAGCTGAAAAAAAAATATCTAGGAATATACTTAACCAAGTGAAGGATCTCTGCATGAAGAACTACAAAACTCTGATGAAAGAAATTGTAAATGACATAAACAAATAAGAAAACATCCCATGCTCATGGATTGGAAGAATCAAAATTGTGAAAATGCCCATACTACCTAAAGCAATCTGGAGACTCAATGCAATTCCTATTAAAATACCAGTGTCCTTTTTCATAGAATTAGAAAAAACAATCTTAAATTTCATATGGAACCAAAAAAGAGACTGAATAGCCAAAGCAATCCTAAGCAAAAAGAACAAATCCGGAGGTATTACAGTACCCAACTTTAAATTATACTATAAGAAAATAGTAACCAAAACAGCATGGTATTCATACAAAAGCAGACTCATAAACCAATGAAACAGAATAAAAAACCCAGAAATAAAGCCAAATACCTACAACCAACTGATCTTTCACAAAGTAGACAAAAACATACACTGGGCAAAGGACCCTACTCAATAAATGGTGCTGGGAAAATTGGATAGCCACATACAAAAGAATGAAACTGAATCTATGTCTCTTACCATATACAAAAATTAACTTAAGATGGATTAAAGACTTAAATGTAGACCTGAAACCATAAAAATCTTAGAAGAAAATCTAGGAAAAAACTTTTCTGGACATTGGCCTGTGCAAAGAATTCATAACTAAGTCCCCAAAAGCAAATGCAACAAAAACAAAAATAAACAAATGGGACTTAACTAAACTAAAAAGCTTTGCACAGCAAAAAAAAAAAAAAAAATCAACAGAATAAACAGACAACCTACAAAATGGGAATACGTTTATTATTATTATTGCCATTTGTAAAGGTGAGGAGTCACAGGCACAAAGGCACAAAGATGTTAATTAAGTAAATCATCCAGGCCATACAACCAGTGAGGTCAGGACTTAAGTCCAGGAAGCCACGCTCTTAAATGTTATATGTTATAGTACACTACATAGATGCTAAATTAAGTACAAATCTTTTCTTTCTCTCTCTCTCTCTCTCGCTCTCCCTGCGGAGGATTTAAGCTTGGGCACAAAATAGATGGGTTTATAAAAGCAAGCATGGCTGATGAAATGAAGTGTTGTGCATCATCAACAGCCGCACTGGAGTCTGGAGTTCTGTTGCTTCTGTTCACCGCAGCCTATTGATCTCTGCTGGAGAAGTCACCGCAACCTGGCCCAACATGCCATCCCTCCATCAGGGGTAATTTATAAGCCTGTTGAGAGAGGCTGTGAAACTGATGAACCCAGCTGGCGGGTGGAGCAGGCCCCATGATTGATTCACTCCCAGTTCTCCTGCTCAGCCATTTCACCCTGATCAGGCCACACGGCCTCGTGCACCATATTCATCCATCACCCAGTAAATATCATCAACGCTGTAGACCGCCAGCACCATCTTTTGTATTTTGTTTTCTGTTTACTGAGATCCTGAAAGCTCGCTGTGACTTATCTCTGTCCCTCCCTTGCATGCCAGCTCACTGTGGCCATACCTGGGAGAGGCCAGTCCAAGAGAGACACTAGTGACCCTTCCGAATCCAACCTGGGGAGCCTTCTGAGCTGAACCTTTCTAACTAGGACATGGGGAGTGGAGGTGCCAAAGGAATCCCGCAGCTGCTGACATCTGCTGCACAGGCGAGCAGGCATTTTTAAACTTCTTCCTCTGGAGTAGCCTTTCAAAAAAATGCTCTATGTGTCTCAAAATACAGTGGCATATCTTTCTGTTTTCCCTGGAACAGGCTTTATATGTCACTTATAAACAGCTACAAAATGCTGTCAGGAAGCCAGCGGAAGTTTTGTGAGAAAAGAATCATGCACATTGTCACAGAATTGTACAGAAAACATGTGCAAAGAGTGAAAAGGGAGAGTGTAAAGAAAGCATGATGTTTCATCCATAAATCATAACCAGACTGGTGTTTCAGTGCTACTCGCTCTTAAAGCCAGAAGTTAATCTTATCTTGTGTAAGACTTCACAAACGAAACAGTATCTGGACCAGAGAGAAATAGGGTGGCAATCTCCCTGTTCTATAAATTTCCCGGTACACAGCCCAGATCCCCAACCAAGATGGAGGAGCCCACTCCCTGGGATTCTCACTGCTGAGCCCCTCCCTAGGAACTCCCCTAGCCAACAGGAACAGGAATGGCCTTGCTGAGTGGTCAGCACAGTAGGACAAAGGCCTGGGACCTTTGCCTCCCTGAGGGTCAACTCTGAAGGCCACCTCAGGTCCTAGAACTCTCGTGGGATCAGCTGAGGCTTTTGTGGAGACCACAGAGCCATCCCCTTCTCACGGTCTGGCCCTGCTTCTCTCCCTCCCTTACAGGGCTGTGCCCAGATCACACCTCAGGGTTCACTTCCCCAGGAACCTGACTCACAGCATTTAGGAAATGGGGTCTGCAAAGCTGAAGGTTGACTAAGACACTGAATGTATCAGAACTAATTACAACAATGGGGATAATGGGATGTTTTCTAAACCCAACTAAGAAGAAAATAATGACTGTTTACCATGAAGCAAGAATGGTGTAGGTCAAAGAATATAACTTCTCAAAAGTGATTTATTAACTGTTTCACACACTGGCCGGGAGTTTGTGGGATCCCTTCCCCCATCCATCTCCTGGCCTGTCCACCTGAGACCGGCTCCAGGGACAGCCACTGGCCATCTTTCTCCTCATGTTCACCAGGTGTCAGAGAAAACATGCTGATCAAAAAACATGGAAAAAGAAGGAAAACAATAGAGGAAGTAGAGAAAATTCTAGGGAGGGGAACAGGAGAAAAGAAGAGGGGTGATAAGAGATAGTTGGTTGAGAAAAGGAATAAAAGACATCCCTCTGCCATGAGGGCCACCTGGAAAATGTCCCATCCCATGCTTCCTTGGCCAGGAAGCCAGGTTGACTGCAAAAAGTAACTGAAACTGGCCACGTGTTACGCTTGATCTTACAAGGAGCCACTTGGCATAACGAGATGGGTACTATCTCTCTCGTGTGCGTGAAATGCCTGTGTCCGCGGCCTTTGAGTTTGCTCTCGCTCTTCATTGACCTGTGGCCGTCCTTTCTAATACCAGATTTCATGCTTTCAAGCAGACGCCATACTGATTCAATTCTGAGCAGCTCAATGGTACAAGAAATGAAAGAAAGTACTAGAACACATGTTAAACACAGCAATCTCCTCCAGAGAGGGTGGTGCTTTGGTGATAGCTAGGGGTAAGAAGGGAGAAAGAAGGATAATCAGTTCATGCTCCAGAAAGAACACAAGGAAGCAGTAGCCAAAATGACTGAAATTCTGGTCAGCAGGTATAAATTTAAAGACAAAGAAATAATTTTTATGTCTCCTTAGACAATCTCAATTACCAAGAGTTTGCTTCTCCCAGGGAGGTGCTGCTGGAACAGCCGTGGCACTGGAAAATGACTGCACCCTCCTTCCTCCGGGTTCCCAGCAGTTCTCAAGAGCCAGCGCTGCGTGGGCAAATGAGAACCCCAGCCTGCCCCCTCGGTCCTCCCGCAGGGCTTGAATTTCTTCCCACGTCCGCCTTCCCAGCCAGGGCTTTCATTACACTTGAACCAGAGAAGGTTCTTGGAGGTGGACCTTGAGTGAAGAAATCATTTTCCCTTGGTTTTAATGTAACATTCGACTATCCATGTTACACATTCTGCCAGAATTTGTGTTGCTTAGCCCTTGGTGTTTACAGATCATATGTACGTGATATTCACCGCCATTAAAAAGTAAGCTTAGTATGTTATTTAGAAGTGAGTTCTATTCTATTTCCTAAATGCACTTTCCTCCTCAATTTAATTCCTAAAATATACCTGACAGGTAACTTGCAGTCTGGGGATGTTGCAGAAAGTGGGATCTAGGAAAATTACACTGAAAATTATAAAATTCTGCCCATCATCCTTCTTCCCAAGCTCTCAGTCTCGGACTCCTCCTCACCTTGGACAGAAACTGCCCAGCAGTAGTTAAGAATTGCTCACCAAAAATCAGAGGCAAATAATGCGGAATTCACCAAGGCAGCAGGTCCATCTCCAGGGCGAACTCCTACTTGGAGTCCCACGCTTTTTGCATCTGCTGTACCACTGTGCCTGGTTTAGTCACATCCCTCCCAGGTGGCTCAGTTTCTCCAAATGTCAAGTGGAGGCAATATTAAAAGCTGGTAAATTAAATAATAAGGGAATGATTCCTGGATGCTTAGGAAAAAATGTACCATTGTTATTATTTCTGAGATTAGTAGGTTCTTAGTGTATTACATTAAAACATTAATTCACTGACCCACCTAGACTTTTCTTGGAATTTCTCAAAATATTAGTTTTTATGTAAATAGTGTAGCTTCCTTCTATGGAGGAGAAAATAATATGTTCCTGGGAGGAGAATGGAGACAGCCTTAGCAAGGGGGACACGGCACAGCTAGCACGATGCACCGCAGACAGCAAGACGACGGGGGTGCACAGCAACATCACAGACCCTGGATAGGCTTGAAGCCACAGAGAAGCCACCAGGACCCCAGCTCTGCACCACATGGACAGCAGAGAGGTGAGGGAAAAGTATGCACCAGGTATGTTTATTCAAGAGAAAAGAGGAGAGAAGGAAAATCAGCTACTTGCTCCTGCGTCTCGGGCCTATCCAGATGCAAAGTGGCTTTGCTCCTCCTGACTGAGAGGTCTGCTCAGAAAACCTTCCAAAGATGCCAGTCCTGGGAGGACTGAGTCACTGTCACACAGGCTATGGCCTGTGGGAGTCCTTGTGGGTAGCAGGGCAGAAACGACAGTAACGTATTACCAAACTTCCTCTGGCAGGCATCAGAAATCTCTTCTGGACTGCGTGGCTTCTTTGAGCCGCATGGCAGCCCAGCCACGGAGACTGTAGCTGAATTTCCTATGCTGTTCCCCAATCTCCACGTCTAGTGCAGCTCTGTCACCAGAGCCACGCTCTTGATTGTATTCTTCCATGCCTTGGTTCTGCTGATGTGTCTGCTAAATGGAACAGTTAATTCAATAAATCCCACTTCATTATCAAAATTCTTTTTCTCCAACCATTCTGTTGGCCAGGACTTTTCTCTTATTGTGGTTGCATTCCTTTTGTTACGAGAATCACTATTATTCATGTTAGTCATATTACTAATAATGCTCTATCTCATGGCAAAAAGCATCACAGTTACAAACTTGCTGAAAATCATCTTATCACAGTGTGCCTGTGTCTCCAAACAGCAAACCCTGGCAGGAAGCCATGAAAAGAACAGAGAAAGGTTATTGTGCAGCCCATCAACCTTTGGACTTCATGTGTCAGGAAAGCACATTTCCTGAGAACCTCGGGGTACAGGGCAGTGTGACAAGGATGGGAATGCATGGGCTTACTCTGAGACCCCACGCACCTCCAACCCAGGAAGCCGAGCTAGCAGTCGAGATGCTGGGGAGATGGAAGCCTCAAAGCCATGCTGCCAAGCAGTATTGCTCCACCAAAAATGAAAAGGAAAGAGCAAAAACAAAAATTTCAAAGCATCTTCAGAGCTCTGGAAGAAGTTTGGGGTGAAAAGAATGGTATCTCAGGACTTTGTGAAGGATGACAGGCATCTTCCACTCTATGAATCTAAGCCAAACAAAACCTTCAGAGAGTTCAAGTACAATGCTGATGTCCAGAGCCACTGGGATGCTCCGTGGGGTGGGTGGGACAGTGGGGTGCCAGGGGACCAGAGAGTACAAACTACTTTGCAGGGACAAATAAATAAATATGTGTTGGTGGCTTTGCTCTGCTGAGCCCAGGGGTGAGGAGAGAGACGCAAGTTAGTAGTCCTGACTGCAGCTTGAATAACTCCCCGTGTAGCCCGGCAGCCTTTATTCTGTGGGAAGTTGTCAATGCAACTCTTGGATGGGCAGGTTTGTTATCAGCAAGTGGTTTACAGCCCCTGGGCTGTGCATTAATTAAAACAGCTTTGTGCCCGGCCTCATTCATTAGCACGCTGCTTCCTTAATCACTGCCTCTTCAGCCACCAGGACAATCTATAAATCTTCTCAAATATGAAATAATGAAGTGGAATGGTTCAATTTATTACAATGTAATAAGTCAGGGTAATGGGGGGGTGGACAGGGCAGCACCAGGGTGGGTGGCCTGCCCGGAACCCTCCCTCCTCATTGCCCGAGGGGCTGGGACACGTAGCACTCCGTGCCCTTTGCGTTCTTCTCCAGAGGGGCACAGACCCTGGGAGAAAGGACGGCTGGAGGGGCAGAAATGAGCCCAGAAGGTGCAGGGCTGATGGCTGCCTCCACAAAGCTTGGGTCTGTGGGTCTGAGAGGGGGCCGGCAGGGACAACCTCCCCCTCCTGCGATGAGGCTGCCCAGGCAGACATCACAGGCCCAAAGGAACATGGCGAGGGAGGGTAGGTCTCCTGCACAGAAGCCAGGACCCTCCAGTCCACACGGGGCCCCACCCTCCCTGCGTCAGAATCACGTGCAGAGCTTTTAAAAACATGGCAGACTGCAGTGGACTCTCTAAGGTGAGGCCTGGGCATCCGCACTTAGCAAAGGCTCCCTGGTAAGTGTGACGTGCAGCCCCATTGAGAGCCACGTGCTCCATCTTGTAGGACTCACTGGGGTGCTGCTTAGCTCCCAGCCTCCTCCTAGGGGGCTGGTTGATCAGTTTGGGGGTGTGCAACCAAAGAATCAATACTTTTATCTAGTTCCCAAAAGATTCCTAGGGTAAGACACTTTTGGAAAACACTAAGCTGCCTCTAAAAAGTCTAGCCTTGGTGTCTTGTCCCCTTCCTCCTGAGTCAATGACGTTTACTCTTCCTCCACTGCAAGACACGTGGTGGATGCCATTTATGTGACTGACACACTTCCACAGGGAAACCAGATTTTTCCTAAGACTGTGATAAATATAATAAACTACATGACTGTGTAATTTTCTGCATGCTAACTATAAACTCCTTCCTACTTTCATTCACTGATTCTTAACAACCCATATGCCTAAAGCTCTGTCTCCAGTGGCACTGGTGGCTCATAAAAGTGGAGTTCCCAGCTCTGTCCAGTCCTCCCCAATTCCCATCTCTGAGATGCCCTGTGATCAGAAACAAGCAGCATGGCCCGCCTCTTAGATGAAATCAATGAGATGCTTCAGACCACAGCCCTGCGCCAAATAGAATCAACCTCACACTAGCCCTTGGAGGCCACCATTCATGAATTCATTCTCTCCAGAAGACCCCCCCGCCATGGCTTCCAGGAACAAGACCCCAGGTTTTACATTTCTGTGCAGAGATAGCCCAAAGCCAAAACCTGAGGAGTGGCCAGTACTGGTTTGAAGAGGAACCAGCTGAGTCGCAGCAGCTGCCTAGATGCAGGTGTTTGCTGCCATGCTGTTGTGCACTGTCACTCCTCGGCTTCCCAGGCATGTTCAGTCGCTGCAGACGTGAAGTTCCAGTCTTCTGGCTCTCCCTGACATCCTCCGGGAGGAGGGGGGCAGCTCTGCAGCTCCATGGCCAGGTGTCCTCCACCTGGCCTCTCCAACCCACGTTTGGCTCTAGCTTCCCGGAGGAACCTGGAAGGACGAGGGCAGGAAGGAGCCAGCACTGTCTTCCTTGGGGTCATGGGAAGCAAGTTGGCAGTGTGCCAGGGGTAGGGGGAAGCCTGGGCTTGGAACTGGGCAGCACAGGCCCCTACAAGCCTTTCCTTGATGGCGTTTCCCTGTCGGAGAGAGACGTCTCATGGAGCTGGGAGCCTGGGAGCCTACACGTGGCCCCAACCCATCGGGATCTAAATGTCATTCGGTCGGGAACCTACAGGAACAAGATCTATAGCAAATAGCATTGCTGCTTGCCACAAGGGCTGTCAGTCAGCCCACCCCACACGCTCTGCCTCTTTTCCCCTCCCTTTTTACTGTGTAACATGGTATGGACTGGATGGTTTTGTCCTCTCAATCAATACTCATAGGTTGAAGACCTAACCCTAATGTGATAGCATTTGCAGGAGAGATCTTTGGGAAGGAGTCAGGTCATGAGGGTGGAGCCCTCACGAATGGAATTAGTGCCCTTATAAGAAGAGACAGGAGAGAGCTGCGTGTTCCCTCTCCCCACACTCTGTCTCCCCCTCTCTGTCTCTCTTTCACTCTCTCCCCCCTCCCCCCTTCCTCTCCCCACCATGTGAGGACACAGGGAGAAGACGGCCATGGCCATCTGCAAACCAGGAATCAGGTCCTCACTAGACACCAGATCTGCCAACGCCTTGATCTTGGACCTCCCAGCTTCCAGAGCTGTGAGAAATAAATGGCTGCTGTGTAAGCCACCCAGTCTGCAGTAATTTGTTATAGCAGCTCCAGCTAGGACATAGCACTTATCACCTGCTCATCTGCTCTCACATTTACGGATTTATTGCGTTTATTTTCTATTATCTCTTTCCTCCTGCTAGCAGATAAGCTCCACAAGGGCAGGGATCATGGTTTGCTTTGTTTACTGATATGTCACAATAGCTTCCAGTGGCGCCTGGCACACAGTAGGTGCTCCGCAAACACTCAGGGAGTGATCATGGGCACAGGAGGGGCTGGACAGTGGGAATGCGAGTGGCCCACCCCCTTTCTTGCCTCAGGAGAAGGGAGACATGTCTTCTCAGGAGGGAAAGTGTGTGTACTTTTCACGCCTCTGCCTGTCCTGGGCATTCAGACGGCTTTGGACTATCTTTGTTTGTTTATTTTTATTGTCGTTGGTTTTGTTTTTGTTTTTGAAATTTTAATACAATTCAAATCAGCACGTCTGGTTCATTTCAGCTCCTTCACTGCCCAGCCAGGGTGCAGGGACTGCTTCAGTCCCTCTGCCTTCTCTTTGTCTGTGATGACCAAGGTATAAATGTATCTGCTGCATTTAACTTTAAACTTCACATTATTCTTATTTTTCTCAATCTTGGAAGATTTGGCATCCTTCTGCCTGGCTGTGAGCAGAAAGTCCTTGATTTCCTCAGTGTTTCAAAGCTCAGGGAGAGGGCGCGGCCTGTGTACTGCCTGAGAGACCTGGACTGTCTTCATGATCTGTGAGCTAAGAAACCATGAGGTCACCCCGCCAGCCAGCCCCAGGCGGCATCCCGCCACTCTCCTCAGGAAAGACCCTGTCTTCCCGCTCCACGTTGGTTAAGGGCATTGAGCAGTCAGACCCCCAGTGAAGTACTGGTTGTTCTTGCTTAACAATTATAAATCATAAAATATTGCATAAAACCCAATATCAATTTTAATACTTTAAAATGATTTATTAATATGCTCCCACAGTGTTTGCAGCGTCTGTTATTTCTCATGTCCCCACAACTCACTGCGAATGAGGAAGGGGAACTTGACAAGGTGAGTGAAGAGACAGAGGAGGCTGGCTTGATGGGTGGGGTGTGAGGAGTGACATCAGCACCAGCTGAATTAAACGAGAAAGGACATCAGCACTCCGGGTCACCGGGATGGGTCCAGGTAATTTCTGAATATTCATGAGCCCCTTTTGCCCTCTCCCCTTTCCAGAAGAGGCCAAAAGATCACAAAGCCTTCTCTGAAGGCTTTTCTAACCCCCTCTCCTTCTGGACAACCACTTATTCTGTTGATCTCCGCTGGACTGTGCTAAGTACCTGCCCATAACATGGGACGCCTGACACAGGAGACAAAGAGTCTGTTCATACCGGGTGGACGGATGGACAGATGCCTGGGTCCATTTGCAGGTGTACAGGGCTCCTTCCCCCACGCAGTCTCTCTGCTTCCTCTGCCATCTAGCACAGATCCAGGGCCATCCTCAGACGGGCACCGGGCCCAGGATGACCAATCCTGGGCAGTGTGGGACTCAGCCAAACAACTGCAGTTATCAAGAGGACACCCCACTCTTGGTAGCTCTCGTTTAAAGATAAGAATTTCAAAATCAAATCTGAAAGACACTCAGAAGGGGAGTGGGCAACCCCTTTGCAAGCCCCCTGCCCACTCACTCAAGCTGAAGGGGGCGGTGGTGTTTCCAGTTGTCTCCCTGCCAGAGAGGAGTGTAGCAGGGACTGGAAGCTTGTAAGGTTGTCAAGTGGATTCGAACACGGCAGGTGCTGTCTCCAGAGCTTAGGGAACGGGGGCCGTGCGGCCTCGCAGTTTCAGCTCCCGGACCCTGGAGCGCCTGCCCTTGCCTCACGTCGGGCCGGGGCTGTGTGGCTCGGGCAGGGCACATAACCTCTTGTACCTCCATTTCTTCAGCTGGAAAGTGGGAAATCCTAAAAGTCCCTCCTCACAGGGCGGCTGTGAAGACTGGGTGAGTGAATAAGGCAGAGTGCCCAGAGGAGCTCCCGGCAGGCAGTGCTGTGCGCATGTTTGCCGTCAGCAGCCTTACCAGTATCTCACTTGGAGTCAGGCGGTCCTGGGTTCGAATCCTGATCGGCCCTTTGCCGGCTGTGCCGTAAGCCTCGGGGTGATGAGGTTGTTTGGGCTCCCTGTCTGTAAAATGGGAATGATTACCTCATATCCAAAAGCAGTTGAGAGGAGTAGATGACAAGATGCACATAAAATTCAGGATCTGACACGTTGTTAGTGCTCAAAAATAGTACTAACACTGATTATGACTAATATTAATCATTGTAGTTAATTGTCGTTCGTGTTTTTGGGTGGATGACCCAGGTTTAAAGAGCAGACGGCCCCTTCTTATTTGACACAAACCTCTCAGCTGCCTCTTCCTCACGGACACATGCATGTCTGTGATCCCGGATGGCATCACAGAACAAAATGCACAAAGGAAGACCTGGTCTCCTGAAGGCCACCAGAGTTTGACCTGCCTCAGGCCTGCATTTCTCTCCACTAACTATCAGAGCCAAGCTGTTTAGGGTTCTTTCATTCCCCTCACTTCCTGCTTCCAAAACACACAGACCCGAGGCAGAATGTGGGGACAATTCCTTTGTTCCTCCAACCCCACAAAAAGGCAAAATAAATATATTGAGAAATAAGGAAAAGATGCAGAGACAGGGACAGAAATGTGACAGGGAAGTAGGAAGAGGGAATGGCAAGCAGAAGGCAGGGACACTCCAGGAGCAACACACTTGGCTTCCATTTGTGGAGAGACCCGCCAACCCAAGGGGTTGCCATGTGAATACAGGTGAAATTGTATCACCGTGAGCACAAAGCCAGCCACTTGCTCACAGACCTATTAGCTGGTAAACAGCAATGTTCTGTTAATTCCAGCTATTAAAAACAGCTTAAAGAGAAATCAGATCTCATTTAGCAAGGATTGCAGGGGTCTTCTTGGACTATTTTAAAGTTTCATATTCATCTAAGGAAACAGGCTCTAATTCTCCAATGTTGGCTTTCTTGGAGGCAATCCCATTTCCAAGCTTATTAAACATCCATTTAAAGGGACGAGGAGGGTTTGTGAATGCCCCCCCCCCCCAGACGGCAGTGGGGCTATGAATGATTTTCTAAGTCAAGGGAAGCCACAGGGACAGGTGGAACATTTCCTACAATTTGCATATGAAGCAAGATTGTCTCTGCTTTCCTCCGACTGTAAAAGAAGTTTGCATAATTTGGGAGGGGGTCTTTACACAGATTCAGTTCATGAGGTCAGGTTATGCACGAGCACAAAGGCAAGTGGTCTCGCCATCCCTGGAGTGTCAAAGGAGGCTGTCTGCGCCAGTGGGTGTCAGCTGTCTGCACCGTGGCCATGTTCCCTCGCAGAACCCCATGAACTCTGAGAGGCTTCTTTTGGGGAAGCACTAGCATCAACAGTCTGAGGTTAGGAGAGCTGAGTTCTTTTACAAGCTATCAAATGTATGAATGTGTTAGCTAACACTTGCTTACCTGATTCTCAATCTATGCCTGTCCAGTAGCTAAGAGCTAAATAAGCCTAAAAACAAAAGGATGACCTTACAAGTCAGCCAGCTGGCAGATGAGAAATCGAATCAGGTTCTCCATGTTCCCGGTTCGATGGCCCCACAACCAGCTCAAATTATTTGTCTTCCTTTCCTTGGAAGTATAATTCTTTGTCTCCAAATCCTTTTGGTCTTAGACATCTCAGAACAACTCTCCTGAACATGAGTGAGCAGGCTTTGGCCTAATTATCCTCTGCAACTACTGGCGAAGACCAGATTTTTATTCTGTATTTTTATTGATCAGAAACCAAACTTATTAGATCTTTTCAAGAATGATGCTGTTTGAATCCTTCCAAAAATAGAATGCATGCCTCCATATTCCCAAACTTCATGAGCATTGCAATGCTAATGGGTCCCTGAAAATTACAGGCAATGGGTCATTCTCTAAGCATAAGATTCAATACACCCAAGTAAAAATGTCCCCTAAATCCCCTTTAATTACCATTCACTTCCTGTATACCTCCTTTTTCATCATTGCTGATTACAGATACATCCATGTCTGAATAATATCTTCCCACTTTATAATCAGACAACTACCACTTACTCTGATAACCTGAGACACTCTAAGTATGATTTTGCCTGCAGAATACTCAGTCTGAATTTGGTCTCTTTTCAGGGGGTAGGCAAATTACCATACCCTTGGAGGCAGAAAGCTGACTAGAACAACATACTAAGAAGATGCCCTGCCCAAGGTGAGTCTCCAGCACAGCTCTAAATACTTGCTACTGAAAGTCCCCATCCCAGATGCTTCCCAGCCTCAGGCTCACACCACGTCTTCCATAACAAGCCAGGCTGCTCAAAAGGATCTATTTTCATGATGAGAATGATTTAAGTTTCTTAACTTTATAATATCGCATGGCCCTCTAGTTTAAAGATTGCCCCTCCTATAGAGTTTCATCTCATTGGATTCAAACAGAAACTTTATTAGAGAAGAATTATTAGTGCCCCTAGTTTACAGATGAGGAAAAAGAGACCAGAAGACCCACCCCTGTCACTGCAGAGGAAGCAGGCCCTCTGGAATTGAACTTAATTCCATGTAATGGGCATGACGTAATGCAGGTCGTAACGTGGAGACGATGTGGGTGCCGGAAGCAAGCCTAGCATGAGCCAGAGACTGAGGTTCTAGCCCTGAATCCACCACCTTGCAGTCACCATGGATATGGAATCTAAATTCTCCAGGGTGGTGTTTGCTCTCAACTTGGCTGGAAATTGGAGTCGCGTGGGGAGCTTTGGCAAAACTGATGCCTGGGCCCACCCCCAGCATTTTGATATAATTGGTCTGGGTGGTAGGAGTTTTTAAGGCTCTCCCAAGTGATATTTCATGCAAACATGCTTGAGAAGCCACCGCTCTAAGGCCTCAGTTTCTCTGCCTGTGAAAGGACAGTGATAATGTGCATCCCATAAGATTATAGTCCTGCTAGCAAAATACAAGATAGCCTGTCCGGAAAAATATTGTGGAAGGAAATGATCTCTACATTTTAAGCGAATCAAAGGAGAATACAGGAGTGTTTCAAAGCCACTCAAGATTGGCCCCCAAAATGGTTTTCTTTCTTCAGGGATCTAGGAAGCTTTAGAATCCAAGCTATATCAACCAATAGGAAAACTTTGAATAGAAAACTTTCCTCTAAATTTCCTAGCAGAGCCAGAGTTTGACACAAAGAGGACCAGTTTCCAGACATCGCTCTATGAACCAGACACTTTCCAGGCCCTGAGCTCTGCTCGCTCGTTCACGTGGTTTGCTGGACTTTGTGCCGGGTGCTGTGCTAGGTGCTGCGGTGGACAGGAAGGTGAGGCATACCTCTGCCATCACGGAGCCCACAGCCTGGACAATCCCAACCGCCCGTGTTGTCATCAAGCAATGGCCAATAAATGCTCAGGGGCATCCCAGAACTGGGAGACACTTAATTTTCCTAAGAAGGATTGCTTCACAGGAGAGGAGGCATCTCGCCTCGGTCTTGAAGGAAGAGTACAAGTTTGCCGTAGAGACAGGGTTATATCAAAGACATAGAGTGTTCCGAGACTAGTATATTCAGTAGAGGGTGAGAACTCTGACTGCTTTGCTAGGGCATCTAGACTTCTTATTCCCATTTTACAGTTAAGAAAACTGATGCCAGAGAGTTTTAAGTGACAAGCTCAAGGTCACATACAATGGAGAGTTAAATGTGGCTTTTGAGCAAGGAAATAGCATGATGATAATTTTCTTTACAAAGCTAATTCAAAGAACAGTTGGAAGAAGAGCTGACGGCAGGGACCCCAGAAGTGCAGCAGCACAGGGGAATGATGACGTCAGATATGAGCTAAGGTGTTGGCTGTGAGGTGAAGGAGAGGCACTGGATCCTAGAGACATGCCTGGGCATCAGGTGCTGGTGATGATGGTGGGAGAGAGAGGGGTCTGGGTTATTGCACAGACACAGTCTGCAACACTCCACCCCAGCCCAGACTCTGTGGACCCAAAGCCTGCACGTTGATCATTCTGCATGGACACCAGTCCCGTGTGCTTGACTACCAGTGCTTCCTAAACTTTGAGATTGATGCAAGTTGGTAATCACTTGAAAATTTCCAATTAAACGTAAAAAAAGAAAAAAAACAAGTAAATCTATTCTTTCTTTTGACTGCTCTATTGATTAAAATGAATGTCTGTGCTGGGACCGCTGAACCATGAAAAGCAATCTGTCTTAGATGGGTAACAGATCGTTAGAAAATCATTGGGTTGAAGGAAAGAGTCAAGAAAAAAAATTTGCACAGATCCACGTGTGGGGGTGTCAGTGTGCCTATCTGCAGCTACATAGCCGGGTATAGATATGTGCATGTCTATATATAGGGGACATATGCCACATACTTCAATCAGCACCATGAGCCAAAGGCACAGGCAGGATTCCTGACAGAGTGGCACCCTGATGGCTCTGCAGACTCTGAGCCAGCCTTCAGGGTGCACATGGGCGGGACAGGGGAGTGAGGGGCTATTCAGATAATAAATTCAGCTCTCAAGCAGCTCCTATCTGATGTGTGAATTTGACAGAACCTACAACATTGTACTTCAAGACCATTCTCTGAGAAATTTGGAAAAACAAGTGGCATTAATATGTATGCTTCTAATTTCATCAAAATGTTAGTTTTTGAGAGCTGTTCTACATACAAGAAACCTTTTGCTTAAGAAGAGAGAAAAAAGGAAGATAAGAAAGAATGAACTTTCTCAGTTGCTATTCTCTACCCCCAAATAAAATATGCTACGGTCAGTTCTGCAAGGTACACCCTAGAGTTTAAATCATAATCAACCCATCTGTAGAAGATTCTGAAATGAAGTGTTAGCCCTCCACAAAATCCCCTTCAACAGGGTTAGCATGGAAAAAAACAGGGAACCTTCCATCAAAACAGACAAGTGAAAATGAAAGGGGAGGGGCTCTTCTCCCTGCTAGGACAGCTTGCTCTGTCACGTGTCCAGGAGCGAAGGTATCCAGATCAGCCCTGTGGCCTTTCATGAATGGCATCTACACCCCCTTCTTCAACATCTTCATCTCTGTGGTCTGACCACGCTCCATCCCAGCCTTATCTCTCTTCCCTTTCCAGGGGCTCTCTCTCCCACCAACATACAGGACACCTGGTTTCAGAACACTATTTTGGTTTATGCGATTGCTGGAACAGTGGGGCCCCTCACTGGGGCCTTTAGTGACATCATCTCAGCCCACGCGGAGGGAGGGAAGCTGAGCACAGTACTCTCTATCTTCCAGATCACGTCTAAGGGAATGAAGATTCAGCTGGAAAAGCTTTTTGAGTACTCTCAACCAACCACATCTCATAATGGAATTCACGTCTTCCTTACTTGCTAGCTATGCAGCCTTGAGCACATAGCTCAAACCATCTGGGCTTCAGCTTTCTTACCTGTAAAATGGGATTAATAGTTACTATGACGGTAGCTGTCAATAGCACTTAACAAATTGATTTATACCCTTGATAAAGTTAAAGATTTTCTGAAAATCTGGAAGCAGTTTTTGATCTGCTGTTGTTTAGCATCTGAGATATGTGAGCTGGCTGTTCCCCACCTCCTCAGAGGCTAATGATGAGGCCAAGTTGACTAAATGCATGTAAAATTTTCTTGGAAAACTACCTGGTACAAAGTAAGTATTGCTATTCATTTTCTTTGTTCAGATGCTGAAGAATAATGATAGGAACTAAATTTTCTCACAAAGAGTATGAAATATCATGCCAGCACTGATATTATTAAATATTCAGTATTAAATACTAAGTCAAGAACACAGTACAGAGATATAGAGAGTGAGAAAAAGGACCTCCCTAAAAAGTGTTGAAAATGAAAATGGGCAATGTTTCCAATGGAATTGGAAGAGGAGACCAAATGACCCTGTAAAACTTCCCTTTAAGCCAGGTCCACATGTGCATCCTATTTCTAGGGACTCTGCTGGTGCTGGGACTACAAATGGACATGGACCCTGCTGTGGCCAAGCAGGTTAGTGAGGGTGACACCAAAGGCTGAGCAGTCCTTGGCCTAGAATAGGCACTCAGTACTTAATGAGTGAAAGGAAAGATTTGAGAATGAACGAATAAATGAAAACTATGAAAATAATGCATACCAATCACTTGCATAGGAAATGCTTTTGAGAAAAACTCTACTAATAAGGAAGTCCATTACCCTTTTGAGCTCAATTAACCTTTTATTTCAATGCACATAAATAATTATTTAATACTCATTAGTAGGTATATAGAGGGTACAATAAATACATGGCATTTCTGGATTCACATAGAATATTCTAATTCCCAGAAAGTTTTAATGCATCTCACGTTGGAGAGTGTTTACTCCATTTATGTTTTTATCCTTCCTTTCTTTGTAAATTTAGGGGGTTTTCATAGATAAAATTTGACTTAAAAAATAGTGACCTCTAATAATTAAGTTTCTAGAAAGTATAATAAGAACCTAAAGAGTCTATGAAAATATATTAAATGGTACATGCATAAAGGATTAATTGGATGCCTCTTTTAATTTGCTTTTCCCAATCAAGATGTGCCATCCTCCAGTTTAAATAGCTGTCAATAGCACCTGCAAATTGATTTATCCCTTGATGAAGTTAAAGATTTTCTGAAAATCTGGAAACAGTTTTTGAAACCTTGTTGTTATTTAGCATCTGAGACTTATGAGTTGTTTTTCCCACTGTTTTTCATCTTAGAATTCTAGTATCTGCATAAATCTGGAGAACAACCTGCCTTTTCCTTAAATATATGAACACAGAAAACGCAATGGAAGTTGCTCATCATGCACTCAGGTTGGACAAAGTTTTACCATAATGAAGCTAAATGAAATTCCCAGATTGCTCTGGTGGAGAGGAATGCCTTGATATTTCACTTGTGGAAGTGTCTCCATGACAAAAATAAAGTTGTATCAGCCTCAGTACAGGAGAAATCAGAGTTTCTGCTTGCAGCAGCAGAGGATCATTCAGTAACACAGAGGCTTTCAGGTTGTATGTAAAGCAGTCTTGCTGGATGGGGTTTGGTGGGATGTGGAGGAGGCTTGTTCCTAAACTCTTTGAATATCTCTTCTCAGTCCTTCTGTGTGTGTGTGTGCGTGTGTGTGTATGCTTGTGCATGCACGTACACATGAGTGTTGACTTCAGGTACAGAGAATTGCCTTAATCATAAGTCTTATTTATGGGCACACTGGTTCATACATAGCCCCATTTGTGTGCCATTCTTCACCCCTATTTCCTTCTGTTCCACAGGCAACCATCTGAACATCTTTGAGAGAGAGAGAGAGGAGGAGAGGGGAGGGGAAGAAAGGAGAGGGGAGGAGAGGGAAGGGACACAGACATACATAAATAGACAGTTGTGTGTGTATATACACACACGCATATTCCTTTATTTATATACATTCTTGTAAAACATGTTATTTGATTTGTTTACATGTATTTTACTTTACCCATATTGTATTGCGTTATAGACCTTGCTCAGTTTCTTTTTACATTGAACACTGTGGTTTTAAGATCTAGCCATGCTGTGCTGGGTAGAACTGTTCTGTTGCTTTTAAATGTGTCATGGTAATTCACAGTGTGATTCCATCTTGCTTTATTTATCCATTTCTCCATCGACATACATCGCTCCACTACCATGAACAATGCTGTGATGAACATCCTTGTACATGTGCCTGCAATGGCCCGGAAAAAGCTAATCACTGCCAATTATATGGGACTATCAATTTTATTTAATTACCAAAAATTTTTGGCATCTCTTTGCATTGCTTATTTGGTTTAATCTGGTTTCATCCCATACAAATTTGCTACTCATATCTTATTTTTCTGTTGGAGTTCTTGTCTTTCTCTTGCTGAGTTGCAAGAGTTTCTAGGTGTCACTCTCTAGATTTAGGTCTATGATTAATCTGGGGTCCACCTTTGTATATGGTTTCGGCTAAGGATCCAATTGTATTTTTCCTTATGTAGTAAGCCAGTTTCCCCAGTCACATCTATTAAAGAGACAGTTTCTTCATGATTGTTTTTTAGAACCACCTATAAAATTTATTAAATAAATTTGGTTCTATCTCTGAGGATCCTGTTTTTCTCCATTGGTCTATGTGTATGTTCTTACACTGGTGTCCACATGTTTTAATTACTATGACGTTATGGTACATCAATAGCAATACTCTTATTTTTAAATGGACTTAGCTATACATGGACTTTTTCCCTCTCGAATAAATTTTAGAATAAATTTATCAAATTCTTTAAAAAAAAATCCAGCTAGTATTTTGATTGGAAATATGTATTGAATTTACAGATTAATCTAGAAATATTGACATCTTTATTATGATAAATTATATTATTCAGAGTATGAAAGTATTTAGCATATATTTGGATTATTATTATCTACATACCCACAATAGATATTTATATTCTTCCATAAATGCCTAGTGTGTTCTTTACTAATTACTACATATTTTGGGTTTGTTTTGGCTATTATAGGTGGTATCTTAGATTTTAAAAATATTCTAGTTGGTGACACCTAGTATACAGAAATGCATTTGATCTTCTTAAGTTAATATTATATCTGAACGCTTCATTTGCCCTTACTTTTAATTATAATGGTTTAATTCTGTTAGTTTTTCTTTACACATGATCATATTATCTGCCAATACATTTTCTTATCTTCCAATCATTTCCTTTTTGATTTATTTTTTGTATTTATTCTTTTCTAAAAAGCATTTTAACGCATTTGCTTCAATTCAGACTAATTTGAGGTTAGTTTAACTCACAGTATTGGCTATCTCCCCGAGACTCAAATGGTGTCTTCTCTTTTTGAGACATCTCAACACCCCCATTCATTTGGGAGAGTCCTGTAAAATTTCCAGAGATTTGACTAAAATGCCTATCTCATTCTGTGGATGGGGAAATAAAAGCAGCTAAAAAACATTTATTAAAGGAATACTGGAACATTTTTTTTCTAAACCAAAGAGTAGAAATAAATTTAGATGTGGAGGTGTCGTTATAGCTATTTCCTGAATGCCTGTGTGAGGGGTGATTGCCGCAGTTGAATTGTGTATATATAGATAAATACTGTTTTTTCAACGTGCCACATCCTCTTCAAACCATTTTCTACATATTACCTCATTTCATTTAACAGACCCTTGAAGCGGGTATTTTCCCCATTTCACAGGTGGTAAAACTGAGGCAGAAAGAGGTCGAATACTTTGCCAGAGGCCACACAGTGAGGGAGAGCCAGAGCCAGGACTCCGACTGCAACAGGCTGGCCCCAGAGTCTGTGCCGTCAGCCCCACAGCCACCCTCTGGGTGCCAGGGCACGCTGCCATCCTCAGAAGGAAAGTGCCGGCACTTTCAGTAGCAATCAGTGGTCAGCTTTGTGTCATCACCTTTATTAGCCAGTGTTGTTTTAACCTCCTTTTTGGCACAGTTAAGTAGAATGGGAGAGATTCCTTCATTACCATGACCTTGGTCTCAGCTTCTTTGTTCCCTTCAGTCCAACCGGTAGACCCGCCAGACCAAAATAGTTAAGTCCACCCTGAGTCCCAGAGAACACTCAACCACAGAAAAAGAGAAGGAGAATGGCGGGCACCGCGGCGACGCTGTCGCCCACAGACAGAGCGCTGAGCGGCTCCCCACCTGGAAGAAAGACACCTTGCTAGCTTCTCAGACTCTGTGTTCCCAAGAGAAGCACTCAAAACTATTATTTTGCATTGAGTACTGAAAGATCCCAGATTAGATGCATTTATATTCAAATGGGACTACCCTTTTCCCACCCCCTCCCTCAAAAACTCCAAGTCCAAAATGCAGAGACTAACATTCTGGTTTATAAACATTGTGGTTATAGATACCATTGGTTCTTTCTGCTTAGATAATTGAGAGACGGCTAGATAATAGTGTATTGTCTGTTTGCTAAAACCAAACAAGTCTTTTAAATTTTGATGAGGCGTATTTCATGGTACAAGAATAGGCAGAAAGTTTGCAGCTAAATTTGGCTCTGAATTGGAAGCTTTAGGTACCACAGGTTACGCTGAACGAACAGGCCGATCGCATGGCTAAAGCCTTGCTGAAGGAACGGGGCTCTGGTAAAGCTCACTGTCTCCAGCTGAAGAGTGTGAAATGGGCGTTTCTTCACACACACACACACACACACACACACCCCTCCTCACATGTTGTTTCCTCCTGGTGGATCAATGAGTCTGGGTTTTGATGGAGTCTCAGACACCAGAGTGTCTCTTTTCAAGCTATCACTGTGTTCACAACTGCCAGAAATAAGTCGCCTCAGCAAACTGGAATCATGGCAATTTTGTAACATATAAAATTGATTTATGCTTACAATCAAAATGTATTTCCCTTGATAATTTATGCTCAACAATTTAACATAATTATTTGTGCCACTATTTTAACATTTCTGGCTCCCTGATTGTCAACCCTGGAGTACAAACACACACACACACTTATACACAAAATAAAAAACACACTATCCTTCAAAGGCAGGATTTAAAGAAAGAAATCAATGTCATAGCAGCCTCTTTTGTATTTTGTTGTGACAAGACTGAATTTAAACAGCCTAGGAAGTCAAAACAGCAGGAGAAATATCAATACATATTAACTTAATCAAGAAGCTCTGCTCTGCCATCCTTGTCTAACACTCAAATTATGCTTCCACTGTAAGGACCACGTCGCTGTTGGCAGCTTGTAACTTCTCCACAAATATTTGTAGTCTTCAGCGGTCTTCCAAAATGAAGGATAGCTCTAAGCTTCCAGACATCTTCTTTGCATCTGTATGAGATTTTGTCACAACCGTTTTAAGAAAATCACTCCCCAGGCAGGCTAGGATTCACTCGTTTGAATTCACAATTTTAAAACGTCTTTTACCCACTGGATGCTTTTCTTCATATCCCCTGATGGCATTTCAGCAGAAACTCCATTACCTGCATAAACCTTTTTGAAAAGAAAATTTAATAAAAGACATGTTAATGCAAATAAATGTACAATGTCCCGCCCCCAGTGAACCCTGGGTGTGCCACACAGGACTTTGAAACAAGCATCTGATTAAGCCACCAGGAATAGCGTAGTGAGACCAGAGCACCAAGTGGAGAGACACGATGGACTTGACCTTTAAATGAACACTCAGTTGCTATTCATTCATGCCAGAATGTTCCATTCTTTTTCTTCAAAAAGGTAATTGGAACAGACACTCCAATGCTCTCATTAAGTACATAAAATGTTCACTTTATCATATACAAAGGTGATTCTGCTGGCCTGTGAATACGCTGAGCTGTTTCCAGAGTAATAACAAGCGAGTGTTTAGCCATTTCCACTCTCCAACTCACTGCTCTCGGAGATAAGGCTCTGTGACCTGCAACAAGACCAGGGGGAATCTTCTAGTCACGTAAACAAATGGAGCTCAGGCTCCCCCTTAAGCATGGACCGGTGCTGATATTCAGGACAGGCTACATGATTCTCAGGGCCAATTTTACAAAATGAAAATGTGGACTCCCTTGTTCAAAATTTATTAAGAATTTCAAACGAAGGGCAGCAGGGCATTAAACCAAGCACAAGTCCAGAGAGTCGCAG
Source organism: Cheirogaleus medius (assembly GCA_008086735.1). Taxonomy (NCBI): domain Eukaryota; kingdom Metazoa; phylum Chordata; class Mammalia; order Primates; family Cheirogaleidae; genus Cheirogaleus; species Cheirogaleus medius. Next base: position 2,043,193 of record VBSM01000639.1, on the reverse strand, counting down.
GCCCATGATGCCGGCCCGGCTGTTACTTGGATCTTTCCCTTAGAGATATGATAGGACGTTGCTGCACTGCCAGTGAGGGCCCAAATGAACTGTCAATAAAGAATCCCCCCACAAGTAGCTCTGCCGAGGGAAACTTCCTCTGCCCACGCAGAAAAACAGTCAAAACCATTGTTTCCTCCTGTCTTGTGTCAAAAGAGGTCCAACACAAGACTGCCTTTGAGAAGCAAATAAATGCACTTAAATTCTGAAGTTCCCAGTCTCTCTCTAAAATTCTCTCTTTTTTGGAAGACAATTTAAGTGTTATCCCAGTGCTAGGACTTCTGGGGAAACATAGGAATAGGTAACCCTGGCTTTCTCTGTCCTTGCTCAACAGTTACTTCCCAAGGGAAGAAAAAAATGTACCCGCATTGATTTCTAAAGCAATACTATGAGAATATCCAACTGCATGCCGTTTTTCATATAAATTAAATATTGGAACAACTGGGACTTGACAACCATTACCCTTTAAAATGGCACAAAAAGAGAAAAGAGTGCTTTTATTTCTACAAAGGATTCTCTTGAGCCAATCATGTAAGAGCAGGTTTTGTCTAAGTTATTGTTTGCTATCACCAAAGATATAAGAGAACCAAATTTAAGCTTGTCCTGTTGACTTTTCTTCCCAACAATTTAAACTTGCCATACTCTCTTCACAGTTTCTTTGGCTGTGCAGAAGCTTTTTAATTTGATCAGGTCCCATTTATTTATTTTTGTTGCTGCTGTGATTGCCTTTGGGGTCTTCTTCATAAATTCTTTGCCTAGGCCAGTGCCTAGAAGGCTATTTCCAACGTTTTCCTAGAGAATTCTAATAGTTTCACACCTAAGGTTCAAGTCTGTTACCCAGCGTGAGTTGATTTTTGTGAGAGGTGAAAGGTGTGGATCCTGTTTCAGTCTTCTACATGTGGCTATCCAGTTTTCCCAGCACCATTTATTGAATAAGAATTCTTTTCCCCAGTGTATATTTTTGTCTGCTTTGTCAAAGATTAGTTGGCTATATGAGGATTGTTTTATATCTGAGTTCTTTGTTCTGTTCAACTGGTCAACGTCCCTGTTCTTTAATTACTATAGCCTTGTAGTATAGTTTGAAGTCTGGTAAATTGATGCCTC
>VBSM01000639.1:1987937-2041950 GCA_008086735.1 Cheirogaleus medius | reverse complement strand
TATGTATACCATGGAGTACTATTCAGCTTTAAGAAACAATGGTGAAATAGCACCCCTTATATATTCCTGGATACAGCTGGAACCCATTCTACTAAGTAAAGTATCTGAAGAATGGAAAACAAGCATCACATGTACTCACCAGCAAATTGGTATTAACAGATCAACACCTAAGTGGACATATAGGAATAACACTTATCGGGTGTCGGGTGGGTGGGAGGGGGGAGGAGGGGATGGGTATATACAAACATAATGAGTGAGATGTGCAACGTTTGGGGGATGGTCATGCCTGAGGCTTTGCCTCAAGGGGGGAGGGGGGCATGGACAATGTACGTAACCATAATATTTGTACCCCCATAATATGCTGAAATAAAAAAAAAGAAAAAGAAAAAAAATTAATAAATAAAATAAACTTGCCATACCACTTGGTGCTAGGAATTGTCAACTTAGAGTGGAAAATTCAGCTTAATTTTTTCCAAGGACCATTTGTAGCAGAAGTCCAATCTATATAACTTTGTCAAATATTAAGGTAAAAATATTACCTACAAGTCACCTTCTATTAGTTGATTCTGTCAACAAAATTCAATGTTAACCGAAGTTCCAAAATATTTCCATGTAGTTGAGAACACATATTCTAACCAATGTTCAGACTGATATACTCCATCAGTAACTGTTCACCGAGTTCCTACTGGCCTGATGGCATTCTATTGAGTACTTTACATTCTAAAATACACAATGTTGGAAAATAAGTATGGGACAAACAATGTACATTTGAGGTACTTACAATCTAAAAGAGTACTGAATATATAGATAAATAACCATAATATGGAGTTTAAAGAAAAACAGAAATGAATGTCTCAAGAAAATCATAGGTTTGCAGTTGTGGGAGGTCATGGGAAGATCTTGCGAGATTTTATGGAAGAACTATGAATTTAATTATTCCTTGAATGATGGATAAGACTGTGGAGCATTTATGAAGGAAGGACCTCCCAGTGAGAGGACACAGCATCAGCTGTACCATAACCATCTGGTCTACCTAGTAACTGGCTAGGTAGTGGCCATCTGGTCTACCTCTTCCTCTTCTTATCTGTAATTTTCCAGAAAAATCTATACTCACTGAATTCCCTTCCTCCCCTCCCTAGCCTTCAGTAATTTGGCTTCTGCTCCCACTTTCAATTGAATATATTCTCAGAAAATGTCACTTAGGAGCTCTTAAATGTCAAATGTAATGGGCATTTTAAAATCCTAATCTTATTGGATTTCTTTGCTGCATGTGATATAATTAATCATTCCTTCCTTCTTGAGGCTCCCATGACACCACCCTCTCTGGCTCTCCCTGTACCTTGGATGGTTTCTTCTCTGGCCCCTTTGTGGGCTCATTTCCCTCCATCTGCTCTGTAAAGGCTGTCATTTCCCAGGGTTCTGTCCTCCACCCGCTGTTTTTCTCACTCCACATGCTCCCTGGGTAACCACAATCTTCTCATAATTTTAATTACCATCTATATGCTGATGACTCCTAAATCTATATTTCCAGCCCTGGCCTCATCCCCTGAGCTTCAGATGCATATAGCAGAACTCCACTTCAATATCTCACAGGCAACCAAAACTCAACATGTTGAAAATGAAAATCATTCGTTTTTTCCCTAAGAAGTCACCTTCTCTTGCATTTTCTGCCTCTGCTGGAGTTTGCTGATCTTACTACATATTTCTCTGTTTCCTCCCTCCTATCCTCCCCAAGACCCTAGCTCAGTACCTTATCAGCCTTGCCTATGCTACTTTGAGAGCCTCTCCAACTCAAGTCTTGAGTCCTCAAAACCACCTCTAAATGTCCTCCAGAAAGAATCTAGCTGAGCTGCAGATCTGATCACCTTGCTGTCTGTTTCTCTGTGTCTCTGTCTCTCTGCACACACACAGACACACACTTGCACGCCTTTCAGTCTTGCCAACAACATATTTCTTGGGAATAAGATTCAGGCTCTTGAATACAAGGCCCTTTATGATCTGTCCATTGCAGGAGAGAGAAGAAATTCTGAAATAGTCACTTGGCAGTTAATGGGGAACACATGAAGAATTTCTGGGTAGCGCCAATGACCCAAATGGACTGAGAGAACATGATTTCTGTAGTGGCATTTGCCTGGCAAGATGTCTTCAGCACAGCATGGAGGATAATTACAGAAGCACAGAAGGAACCATCCAGGACTGGTGTGGTGGAGTGACAGAGAGCTTAAGGTATCGTCCAGAGAGCCACCAGAGTTTTAAGGAATATTTCCTGGAGTCCAGGCTTGATAGAGAGGGGAGTGGAAAAGGAGAAAACAAACAGGCTGGCAGAAAATAAAAAATAGAGGCCGGGCGCAGTGGCTCATGCCTGTAATCCTAGTACTCTGGGAGGCCGAGGCGGGCAGATTGCTCAAAGTCAGGAGTTCGAAACCAGCCTGAGCGAGAGAGAGACCCCGTCTCTACTAAAAATAGAAAGAAATTAATTGACCAACTAAAAATATATAGAGAAAAATTAGCCAGGCATGGTGGCGCATGCCTGTAGTCCCAGCTACTCAGGAGGCTGAGGCAGAAGGATTGCTTGAGCCCAGGAGTTGGAGGTTGCTGTGAGCTAGGCTGACGCCACGGCACTCTAGCCCTGGCAACCGAGTGAGACTCTGTCCCCCAAAAAATAGTGGAGGTAAAAGAATGGCAGTTTCAAGGAGCCTTAAAGAGGAATGGAATGAAGGTGGCAGCAAAGAGAAAGTAGTCAGGAGAGGGTGTGCTTAAAGAGAAATTTGGAAAGGGGGCACATCTAGGGAAGCATGTGATTCTGGCTGTGGTCAGCTTGAGTGCAGGGCTGATCTGAAGTGAAGGTAAAAAACACTTCCCTGAAGCTCAGGTAGCCATGAACTTCTGAAGTTGCATAGTAGGGGTATGTCCTTACTAGACAAAGAGCCCCTGGAGCTCTGGGAGTTCAACGACTATTTATATGTTTAAGGTTCTCTTCCCCAGGGTCTAGCAGCATGCCTGGGATAGAATAAGCACTCAGCAGATGATTTAATGAGTGCAAAGCCTTGGAAGTGGGGAAGTCTGGGACATATGCAAGGAGAAATATAATCCGGCAGGTTTAGATGCACAGAGATAAACAGCACTGAGAAATAACACGGGAGCCAGATAATGGATGCCTTGAAACAGAAGGCCAGGAAAATTGGGCTTTATTTTGTAGTCAATTGGAACTCACTGAAGGTTTGGGACTTGAGAGAAATGGAATATACACTATATTAGCAACAATTGATTAATATTTATGGCTCTAAAGCATGGCATAATCCTATCTTTTGAATCATCAAAGAAGGATTATATTGTACTCACCATAGTAGTTCTGTCTTGATAAGTATATTGTTTTCTATTGTCATTCTTTGGATTGTTAATGTTCTCTCTCTATTCAGATGGTGGTGAGTCATCAAATGCTTATTGAATATCTTCTATAATATATCCTAAGCCCTAGGCTAGGCACTGTTACAAATGTTATTTTACTCCATTCGAGAGATTAATCTGATGAACCAGAACATCAGATTTCCAAACTATATTGGATAATGAGCATAATATTTATATTTCATAGGATCTCTTATACCAAAAGGTCTCAAAGCCATATACAGAACTTATGTAAAGTACTTTTTTTTTAAAATTGAAATTTCTTCAATTCAAAGGCAAGATATATAAGTAGGAACAGAAATTCACCATCTATAAATGGAGTAAATGAGACTCAGAATGATTTAGTAATGTATCAAAGGCCACAAAGAAGGAGGATAACCAAGCCAAAGTCAGAACTCTGTCTGAGCTCATGCACGGTATTCTGTTAGCTCCCTGATTTAGATGTAAACTTTACCAGCTCTGAAATGTGATCTCTGTACAAGAGACAAGTGGAAAATTGGCCATTCAGCAAAACACAGTGTAAGGGAAGGAGGCTGCTGGGTGAGTTCCATCATTTATTACCACGCTGGTCCTAAATTTTCACACCTAATTAATCAAGCTTGCTCTGTAATCACTTTTCAATGTGTGGTGTTGGTGGATTTTACAGCTGCTGTTTTAATGAGCTGCTGTTTCTTTTGACATTTGGAAATCTAATCTGGAAAAATGATTCAATGACTTGTAAAGACCTTTCATATTATATGTTTAGCCATGTAGCTTTCCAGGGTCCTTGGAGCAAATGAGGGTCAGCCTCACTTCCTATATAGCTGCTGTTCATAGAAGGCCAGTTCCTACAGAGTTACTCAACAGATTTGGCTGGCAGCCCAAGGAGCTAATGAAAATTAATATTAGTGATTGCAAACACCTAGGAAATAAATGGGAATTTGCGATTTGACTTAGGAGAAGATGATATTTGAAAACGAAAAGCTCCCATAAAACACTAAAAATTTGGGAGGCCATCCCATCTCAGCAGAGAGTTATCAGTGTAGAGAGAAAGATACACTCAATGCAAATAGGAAACAACTATCAAGTTATAGAAATATGTCAGCTACCAAGAGAGAAATAGCGTGAGAAGCAGTATTTCCATTTGCAAGGAACATTAATTAATATTCTATAGCCTATGTAATCCTTGTAATTACTCCTCTAAAATTGGGGTGTTTTGCTGAGAAAAGAGATCCTAGAGGAAATACACATGTCAAAATTCATTATTCCTGAGCGCATGACACATATGGATGAGGCGCACTTGGCCTTCTTATTCCCACAGCAAATCCCACCAGAGTTCCAGGATTAAAGACTGGCAGTCATTGCTCTATCAAGCTGTTCATTCTCAGGGATTTGTGATTCTCCAGCCAGAAGAGGCAATCTGGAAACAGGACAATTGCCTGTGAATTTTGCAGCCACTCTACCCTAATATCCTGAATGAGATTAATAAACAATTGTTCCTTTCAAATCTCACAGCATTCATAAACTGCTCTTGTCATGTGGCTCTCTCCAGCCAGTGTGCTGATTTAATATTTCCCGGATCATACCCTTTTCCTTCTCCCACCCTGAACTATTTGCCTGTCAAATTAATTGGTAACTATTTGCATAGTCTATTTCTTCTTTCTTCTTTGTGTTCTTCCTCAGTTCATCAACAAGTGAAAAATTCTCGGCTATAAAATCAAACAATCAATTTTGGTTGCTAGGAGGGAAAACATCAGTCCAGGAAAATTGGAGCTGAAGGGTCAGAATTTGCTAATGTCATTTCAAGCTCAGAGCTCATAAGTATTCTGAGGTGCAAGGGAACTTTGCAAATAGTCTGAAAACAAACTGAATCAAAGAACTGGTTCTGCTGTAGAGGGTATTTCAAAATGGCACCACTGAAAAGCAAGGCTAGAAATAATACATATAATATCCTGTTTCGTGTTCAAAAAGGACACAAGCACACAGGTCTCCACAGTAAATGCATATACTGTCTCTGGAAGGGAACCCGTGGCACTACTAACAGCCCCTACTCCCAGGGAGAGGAGCCAGCTGCTGATAGGCAAGGGAAGGGTGGAGGTTTACTTCCTACTCTGCATATCTTTCGGCACATTTTAAATTTTGTCCCATGCACATGTGACTTATTAGAAATAAAAATCTGTTTTTAAATGGCCATTATCACACCCACACCTCAGCCCTCTAGTTCTCTCAGTCCCAGCTCCAAGACTGAAGAATGCATTTCTTTGCCAGAAATGCCCATCATCCCATTTTCAACTTCCGCACAGTTCACGCTCCGGACTCTGCCCATTCCTAAGCTTCTCTTTAGGGATAACTTTGGGATCATCTAGGCAACTGGTCGCAAATACCAGACCAAGAAATAGCTCAGAGTAATGCAAATGACCTTTCTAGCATCTCCCAGCTTTCCAGAGACACAGTTAGAATCAAGATCTTTTTATAACAAGCCACTTCATGGATTTCTAACTTCTGATCTAAAAGGAGACAGTTACAGCATGCTGGTCTGAAAACATTCCTTCCAGGTAAGTCTTTTTTGAACCCACCCAAAGTGAATTGCTTCTTTTTTTCCCTGCAATCCTCATTCCACCCCACATCTCCACCACCACTCCACTCCTTAGATTGCTCTACCATTCCCAAGAACTTCCTTCCCAGCACAATTAAGGAATCTGGAATTAAACATTTTGTTGGTTGGGGGCTCCCAATCCCAATCTGTCCCAGAAGAAATTAGTCTCCAATCAAGGGCTTTAGAATGGCACCAAGGAGAACTCAGAGCAGCTGTGCTCCTCGACGCTGGTGGCGGCTGCCACTGTGTGCACTGATCTGTAGGGATTTCTGAGTCCCCCCTAACAGCTCATGAATTTTATAAACTACCCTCATTGTAACCAAACCATGAAATTGCAAATTTAAACTTTGTCAACAAACAAAGACCTAGAGAAGGCTAACACAGCTCTGCCTCCCCATTGACCTCCGAGCCGCAGGCCTGGAATAACAAACTGTCCCTCAGAAGGCCCCCAGAACCCAGATGTGGAGCAGAGGGTTCTGGCCAGGCAACAGCCTCACCCACGCTACCCCAGGGAGGCTCGGCTTCCTGGGCTGAAAACAGAGAGTGGGAAATTGCAACCAGCACAGAGTCCCTTCAGGCCTTTGTCTTCTCCAAGTGCTTGCGGAAGCCTCCTAACTAGTCCTCAATCTCTCTTCCCTGCATTCTGATCACATTGCCCTGCAGATTTGAAAATCTCATTAATGGCTGGCTACGTCTGAGGTAAATTCAAAACTCCTTCTCATGGCATACGCCTTCTGTGGGTGGGATGCTGCCCACCTGATCCACCTTGCCAACCGAAAATCCCCACACCCACCAGGCGAACGAAGCTCAAGCCCTTCCCACAGCCCCTGCCACCCTCACAGCCGTGTGCTGCCATGCCTCCACTGTACCATTGCCTGTACCCCCACTTTCTGCCCACAGCACCCCCATCCCACAGACATGGCACCCACATGTTCAACAAATCCCAACTCACCTTTTTATATCTAAATCAAGTATCTCCTCTGGGAAGTCTTCTGTGATTTCAGAGCTTTTGCACTTGCTCTCTTACATTGGAATTGTGTGTTCCGTGTACCCTTCTCCCCAGACCATGCATTCCTTGATGGCATGGCCTTATTTCACCTGGATTCTGAGAACTCCACACAGTAGCTGCTAAGTTAACAGCACTAAATAACTATCTGCTGAAATGGAATGCAATGGTTAACGTTCTGGAGTCAGACATCTGTGGGTGCAAAGCTCACTTCTGCCACTTCATAAGTAGCTCCAAGGTGAGATAATTAACATCTGAGCATCACTTTCCTCATCTCTAAAACCATGGTGGTAATAACTATTTTGTAACAGAAGTAACAGCCTGAAAAAGGGTAAAATGTATTACAAGTTGCCTCTTTAAAGCCCACCCCTCCACTCTTTATAGGAATTAAAACCTGTGTTCCTGCCCAAGTCCAGTAATCAGAGGGGCAAGGAAGTATTCTTTGTTCTTTATACGACAGGAGATGTATAGAATTGTGAGGCTGAGGTCAAGAGATTGTCTTCGCTGGAGATGCTACAGTTAAACAGCAATAAGTGAAGCTGAAAACTCCCTCTGTATTTCTGCTTAAAAGAAGGAAGATGGTACTTTAAGGCAAGAGGCTGCCAGCTTCCTCATTTGCCAGCAAATTAATAAACTTCTCTTTCCTTCTCCTCAAACTACTTGTCCTCATTCTTCATTTGGCCACTGGGACAAGTACTGAACTTTTGGTAACAATGTCACAGAGTTGTAACAACAAATGAGCTAATAAAGATAACATGCTCAGCAGGTAGAAAGCACTTAGCAAATGTCAGTCCTGCTGCTATGCTCAGCTACATACTGGCTGTGAAATCTTGGCCACATTTCTTCTCCAGCCTAAGTCTCGGTCTTCTCCTCTCTAAAATGGGGATAGTAATACCTTCCAACAAAGTGTATTGTTGTGTGGATTTAATGTCAAATTCTCAAAGGTACCTAGCAAAGCACCTGGCACATGGTGAGAATTTATAGTTAATATATAGAAGGACTCTCAAAGGACCTGAGAGCCTCCATGTTCGGGCTTTGTTTGTTAGAGGTGATCCCTGCCCCAGAAAGAAAGAATTAGAGGCAGAAACAAGAGCTGGACTGCAAAGGGAATTTCTTACAGGCTGTCATATCAGCTGTGAGAAGCATTTGCTATTTGTAGCACCCCCCATATATTCTCTTCCCCCAGGCAAGTCAGGGATGTTTAAATTCAGATCAAATGACAAGTTGCTTGCAAAAGAGAAGGAATAAAGAAGCTAAGAGACATCATCCACAAAATTAGTAAGTGGGCAGAGAGAACCCTGGCCCACGGTTTCCGATCGGCTGTGATTGTGACCTGGGTCTGAAACGTCTCCATGTTCCTGAAAGTACCAATTCCTCTGCTAGGGGAGGTGAGGAGAGCTCCTCATTAAGCTAATGGACCACTAATTCATTTCCAGGTGAAGAGAAGGGACCCGCAGAGCTGCCTCATTTGCCTTGTCTAGAGGGTCATTAAAATGAAGGGTGGTGGGCTCTTGAGACAGAGCCAGCTGTGACAGCTGCCATCTGTCGGGAGGGCAGGAGGAAACAGCAGAGGATTCCAGAGAGAGACAGGCTGATGATGAAGATTTTTCACTGACATGAAGCAAGCATTGACCAGACTCAGGCACAGAACACACCAAGATCTTCATGGCAAGAATGCAAGGTACCCATGCTGCAGCCCCCAAATAACCTTGGCTAGCTACATATTTGTGCAAATGTCCCTCTAGAGAGGCCTGAGCATGTAAGCTTGGCCTGTTTCCAAGATCCTGCCCAAGAAGGGCTTCTTTCCTATTACTGGGACTCTAACATGCTCCTTCCTTTCATTCTTAGCAGTATCCTTTCTAAGGATTTTCAAGAATGTAATATCCTTCTTGCTTTTATTCACACATTATGTTATCATGTGCATTTCTCTTGTCAGTAATATTTTTCAAAAATATTTGAATAAGAACATACTATTTTATTTAATGACTGTGTTATGGGTGACACCTCACCTCTTATTCAACTTTTTCCATGTCTTTGCTATTTGTACTTTGTGCTGTGACAAACATCACTGTTCATAAAGTCTGCACACACCTTATTTTCCTAGGCTATGTCCTCAGAAGCAGAACCAACACTCTATGAATCCTCGTCTTTGTCTCATAAACCACAGTGAGCCATGGCTACCACAGTATTGCAAACATAACACAATAGCAGAAAATCCAGGTTGTACTTGCCTGTGACTCCATATGACTTGTCCAACTTAGGCAACTTTCCTAACTTCCATGCTGCTTAGTTTCCATCTCTGTAAAATCGGTATACTAATTCCTACCTCACTGAGTTTTTGAGAAAATTAAACCATTAAATGAGAAAACCTACATGAAAAAAGAAAAAAAAACAATAATATCTACCTCATTAGGATATAATGAGAGGAAATGAGATAATAAAAGTACAGTTTCTAAAAAAAAAAAAGATGCAGAGAAGAAAACTGACAAGATTTAATACCAATTCTTGACTTTAAAAAAAAAATCTATTAGAAAATTAAGACTAGAAAAAAAACTATCTCTTATCTCAATAAGAAATATTTACCAAAAATAAAAGCCAATCAAACACAAAATGGTGATACAACAGAAGACTTATCAAAGTAGAGAAAGAAGCTCACTTTCAATATCACCAAGCAGCCTTGTAATGGAATCCCACACAGTCCAATAAGATAAAAAATAGAATAAAAATACTGGAAAGAGGTAAAACTGTTAATATTTGTTAAATATATAATTGTCTACATTAAAAATCCAAAAGAATAAATTTTAAAACTATTAGAATTAATTGACAATAGTTCATTAAAATGACCATATATAAGATCAACATCAAAATCATTAGAATATCCAGCAATATTAAATTAGAAAATTGTAATAGAAATAATGATTAGAATAGGAAAAATTTCATGAAATATTTATAAATAAACCTAACATGAAATTTGTCACAACTATAGGAACCAAACAATTCAGCTTTACTAAAGCAAACACAGACTGAGATAAGTGGAGAAGGAAATATTCCCCCTCACTTAATCTATAAACTCAGTAAATTCAATCACTTCCAAATTTCCTATAGAGATTTTTTATGAAATTTATAAGCTAATTATAAAATTAATCTGTAGGATAAAAGTGAAAGAATAGCTAGTCAAACATTGAAAAGGAAGAACAGTAAATAGAGATTTGCTTGACAGGACACACAAACATTTTATAAAGCTATAGTAATTAAAATAGTATGAAAATGCCACAAAATATTCAAATTAATGAGTGGAACACACACTCATGTGGGAATTTAGTACATGATACAGGTTATATTTTAAGTTAGTGGGAAAGGCATGGATTCTTTAATAGCATTGAAGCCATTAACTATCAATGAGAGGGGATTTAAGTTACATCTCTAATTGAAAACATACAGAAAAAATAAATTCCAATAAATGAAAAAGCTAAGTCTAGAAAACAAATTGTATGAATATTAGAAACAATTGTAGGATAATATGTCTGTAATTATGGAATAAGAAAGACCTTTCGCCCTTTGAAACAGAGATGCTGGGAATTAAGTTGATCAAACTCCCTGGTTGGTGGTCGGTCATCATCATGACCTGTACTACATTTCTGCTTGTTGTGTTTTGTCCCCCCACTCATTCCTGATCAGCATTCCACTTCTCCCACCCCTCACAGGCACCCACTGCAATGAATTTACATTACATTTTTTACATTAATGCTATGAATGTGCACAAACAGCACTGAGCTATAGATATTGTTGTGTACATTCTGTTCTCAACTCTGTGCTGTTAGCTCCTTCATGCCCCTCACATTTGGCCTATTTAGTCATCTAGAGATGGACACTTAGGTTACCTTTAACTCTGCTGCCACAAAGAAGGCTGCAATGAGTCCTCTAGAACATGCCTTTTTTTCCCAAGATAATACCAATTGTAAGATTCACTAACAGAGTCTCTTTTGTAAATTTTTTTATTTTTTTTATATCAGCATATTATGGAGATACAAATGTTTAGCTTACATATATTCCCTTTGTCCCACCTGAGTCAGAGCTTCAAGCGTGTCCATCCCCCAGGTGGTGTGCACTGCACACGTTAGGTAGGAATATACCCATGGCCTCCCCCTCCCTCCCGCCTGCCTGACACCCAATGAATGTGACTACTATATGTGCACTTAAATGTTGGTCAGTTAAATCAGTTAATACCAATTTGATGGTGAGTTTGATGGTGCTAGTTTTTCCATTCTTGTGATACTTCACTTAGAAGAATGGGCTACAGCTCTATCCAGGATAATACAAGAGGTGCTAGATCATCATTGTTTTTTTGTGGCTGAGTAGAACTCCATGGTATACATACACCACATTTTATTAATCCACTCATGTACACTGCTGGTGGGACTGCAAACTAGTACAACCTCTATGGAAAGTAATATGGAGATACCGCAAAGAGCTACAAGTAAAACTACCATTTAACCCAGCAATGCCATTACTGGGCATCTACCCAAAGGAACAAAAGACATTCTATAAAAAAGACATCTGCACTAGAATGTCTATAGCAGCACAATTCACAATTGCAAAGATGTAGAACATGCCTTTTTACAGATTCAAGCATGAGTTTCTGTAACAGCGGAAGGGAAACTTAGCACAAGTAGCTCCATTTTGCTTCTGACCCCCTGCTATAATATCCTTCAGGTTAAAAGCTTCCGCTTAGCTCTGCATGTAGGCTAGACAAAAGGTGACAATTAGCCCTTCTCCAAAACTAACAGAAAAGCAGACATACAAGTAATGACACTATGTTAAAGATCTGTAGGAATTCCTTGACCTTCCTCCTCCAAAGTTAACTAACAAAGAGCAAAGAAGTTTTACAACTTCCTCAGACCCTCACTGATGCCCAGATGTCTGTAGTCCTCAGTTACCTCTTGCAATAACCACCTCCCCCCTTTCCCATTCCCTTAAGATTAAAAGGAAGCTAAGGCTAAAGTTCATACTAACAGATAGTTCTTTGGGACATTAGTCCTCCATCTTCTCGGTTTGCTGGCTCTCCAAATAAACGCTGCTTTCCTTTCCCCTACCACCTTGCCTCTGAACTTATTGGCTGTCCTGCAGCAAGTGGTACAAACTTGACCTCAGATACCTTTCTCCAGTGTACACCAAGGAGTGTGACCACCAAGCCCTACAATAACCAGAATGGCTGCAACAGACTGGAGTCCTACTGGCAATACATGAGTTTTCCCATTTTTTAACATTCTTAGGAGTGCTTACTATTATATAACTTCTTAAAATTTTTGATAATCTAACAGGTATAACATATCTCATTGTCATTTCCATTTTCATTTTCATTTCTCGAATTGCTAGTAAAATTGAATATCCTTTGATTCAGTTTGCTAGCTATTTGGGTTCCCCTTCTGTGAATTGCTGTTTACATCCATTGCTTATTTTTCTATGAGGTTTCCCAATATTTTTTCTGGTTGACTTGTAAGAATTCCTTGTATGTATTATATATTCATCTGTTATCAATTTCTCTTTTATTTTGCAATTATCTTCTGTTAATCTGTCACCCATCTGTTAAAGTTGTCTATAATTTCCTTCATTGATCAGAAATCCTTAATATTTATGGGGTCCAAAGTCTAGTTTTTTATAGCAAACATCAACAGAAAAGGCCAAAGAGGAAAGACAATCAATACAGCTACAAAAAAAAAAAAAAATTCTGTGCACCGGAAGACAAAATTAACAAATTAGTTGCACAGTAAGAAAATACTGTGACATATATACTGATTTACATCATATATAGTGGACAAAGTATTGTTATCTACTTTACATATAAGCACCGACAGTTCAAATAAGCAAAAGAAAACTAACCTAATAGAAAAGAACAAATTCTGAGACTAGAAGATGTGCAGAAGGAGAAATATATACATCTAATAAACATGTGAAAAGATGCAAATTAAATCAAGGAGATGCCATTTTGTAGTAATTAGAGTGGGAGGGGAAAAAAGCAAAGGTATAGGGATTCTCATATAGTACTCGTGGAAGTATAGACTGTTAATTCTGTCTGGAGGGTAGTTAGATGGCATCTATTCAGATTTAATATGTGCATAATCGTCTACTCTGATATTCCACATATGTGGGTTAATGTTTCCTGCAATGTTGTTTGTAAAAGAGAAAAATTAAAAACAGCTAAAATCATCATCAAGAAAAAAATAAACATGCTATTACATGTACAAACTATGAACTATTCTGTGTGAGCTAAAAGGAAATAGGTCTTGTGTTTTATATGCACTAACATGGAATGATCTCTATGATGCATTTATTGTAAAGTAACAAAATCAAGTGTAGAATATGTACATTATTTATCACTGACTAAGCAAACAACCAAGAAACATCCACAAAACACAGTATGTACAAATGTTATATAAATACATAAGATAAGATGTACGAAAATCAAATCTAAAGATCTAAGGTACAACATGAAGGCTATAGGTAATAAAACTATACTGTATTTGGGATTCATGCTAAATGACTAGACTGTGGTTGTTTTGCCACACACAAAAAATGGATAACTATGTGAGATGATGGCTATATTAACCATCACTATAGTAACATCATTGCTATCTACATGTATCCCATACATCATGTTGTATATTGTAAATATACACAACAAAATTTATTTTTATTTTTAAATAAAAAACACATAGGAGAGTTTTGGAAAAATCTACACCAAACTCGAAGTTTCCTTTAGTGATAACAGTTGATTTCAGTAGAGGGCCAATATAGACTTTCACTTTTTCTGTGTTAGATTTTTTTTTAACAATAAGAATATTTTCATGTTCTACTTACATGAATAAAATAAACTTTAAAATGATTTTAACCAGATTAAATGAGATGATTAAACGTAAGTCCTATGTGAGCTGAAAAATACCATAAAATAGCTCAGCATAATTAAGGAAAGATATAAAATAGAACAAGATTTAATCAAGTTTTAAGGACCTTCTGACATTAAAATTCAATTATTACAATTACTCTGAGTTCTCCAACTAAGGCCAAAGTAGAAAACTGGAGAATGACATTCATTTAACTTGAATTCTAAAATTCAAGATTATAAATTACCCTAGTTCAAGGGTCAGCCAACCATAGGCCCACATTCAAAATCTACTTTGCAGCCTGTTTCTGTATGGACCTCAGGCTAAAAATAGATTTTACATTTTCAAATGCTTAAAAAGAAGTTAAATGAAGAAAAACATTTTATGATATCAGAAAGGCATATAAAATTCAAATTTTAGTGTCTATAAATAAAGTTTTATTGGAACATAGCCATATTGATTCGATTACCTATTGTCTATGGCTGCTTTCGGACTATGGGGCAAAATCCAGTAGCTGTGACACTGTATGACCTACAAAGTCTCATATATTTACCGTCTGCCTCTTTACAGAAAAAATTTACTTATCCCCTACTCATGGGTCATCCTTCTGGGTGCACCTAACTGGGTTAGGTGCAACCTTCTGGGTTAGCACCTTACTTTTTGCATTAGATCAAGCTTGGCACAAAAACTTGCCATTCACATTTGCTCCCCACATTGAAGATGCCAAAGACTTTAAATAGCTATATAATGCATAAACATTATAAATGTCCCTCAATGCTCACATTTCTTTCTCATTTTGCAATGTTCAACTCATTTACTCTGTGTCTCTTTTAACATAGAAAAGAATTATCTGCTGAGGGGGAGCGTAACTGGTTGTCAGTTCTGTATCTACCCTTCCCCAGTTATCCACACTAGGGAAAGTCTCACCATGGTCCTGAGCAATTAACCCCAAGTATCCACTATACACTTGGAGGGGTAATATGATACTTGCAATGATCCTGTAGCAAAAGCCAGCTCTAGCAACAGCTTTTCATTACTGAGGGCCATGGGACTTCAGAGAATCTGATGAAACCGGAGGCCCCTCCTTATAATAATGCAAGTATGTGCATACAAAATTCGGACTAACATTTTAGGGAGATAATAAGTGTTCTGAAGCCCATCCTCAGACCTCTAGGTGCCCATAGATCCACGATTTAAAAGCCTTGATCTATAGGGATTACTTGTAAAGGGATGGAAATAGTCCTGCCTTTCTCTAATTCCATAAAACTGGAGTCTCCTGCTTTGAGCACATAAGAGAAATGCAACACATACAACAAGGCACTGAAGAGACTGCAAATCCTCTCTGTCCCACCCCTGCACTGTCATCACCCAGTCCCCTTTCCTGGCCAGTCCTCTCTCTGCCAAGATAGAGACTGGGAAATATTAACTATCTTCGGTATTTCACTTGTGGCGTGAAAAGGGAAAAGATGAATCCAGGGAAGTGTAATAATTAGATATAAATAAAACTGCCTAGTGATAAACTGATTTAGAAGATTATAAAAAAGGGCTAATTTTTTAAGGAAAATTTGACTGGAGTGTGTATATCATCAAACTGCAAGACCAAGTGAAATAATTTTTAACCAGATTAAATGATAGTACCCAGTGTGTCCAAACCTGGCTGTTTATCAGCATCATCTTAGGAAGATTTCCCAAAAAGCAGATTTATGGTCCCATCCCATACATACTGAATGAGAATCCCTGAGAGAGAAACAGACAGAGAATACATGCATATACATAGGCATATGCATAGACATATACATTTTTAAATAAGATTCCCAGATAACTCTCCAGCCAGCACAAGTCTGTAGACATGCACGAAGAAAGCACTGAAAACCACAGTTAATGTACAGACTAGGGTGGTTTGGTAAAAAGAGTAGTAAGCAAAGAGTCAAATAACTTGAGTTCCAGCCCTGGCCCGACCATTGATTGCTATCTCTTCACTTCTCTAGCCCCCACTCTCTTTATCTGGAAAAAAAATGTACTAAATGATATTCAAAGGCCTTTTAATTTCCAAAATTATATGACTTCTTATCCAGCATCATCTGTAAGTCCCACTTAATGGAAATACTGAATAAATTATAAGCACATTCTAGAATATATAAGTCTTAAAGCTTTGGATGGATGCTCAAATACAATCTGACCTCTCTACATCTGAAGAAAGCAGGTTAAGGAAACAGCTGTAGTGGGATGGAAAGAAATTTATCAAGTCTGGTGCTTTGAGGTCCAACATAAAACAATAGGGTGGTATACCTAACAACAGAATCCCAAAATATATGAAGTAAAAAATGACAGAACTAAAAGGATAAACAGACAATTCGATACTAACAGTTGGAGTCTTGAATTACTCACTTTTAACATTGTATAGAACAATTAAATGAAAGATCAATGAGAAAATAGAAGACTTAACACTATAAACCAACTAGACCAACAAACTTCTATAGAATATAAAAGCAGCAGAATATGGAACATTCTCTAGAATAGACTGTATATTAGACCACAAAACAAGCCTCAATAAGTTTAAAAAGATTGAAATCATGCCAAGTATGTTCTCTGATCACAATAGAATGAAATCAGAAATCAATATCAGAAAGAAATTTGGAATATTCATAAATACGTTAAAGTTAAACAATACAATTATAAATAACCAATAAACCAAAGCAGAAATCACAAGGGAAATTAGAAAATACTTTGAGATGAATGAAAACGACACGACATATCAAAACTTATGAGATGTGGTGGAAGCAGTGCTTAGGGGAAAATTATAGCTATTAGGAATTAGAAGGGAGATTTTATGAATAATTGTATGTCAACAAATTAGATAACGTAGATGAAATAGACAAATACACAAACTACCAATACTGCCTCGAGAAGAAATAGAAAATCTGAAAAGACCTATAACAAGTAAAGAGATTCAATTAGTAATCAAAAAGCTTCTCAAAAAGAAAAGCTTCACTGGTCAATTCAATGAAATGTTTAAAGCAGAATTAATATAAATCCTTCATAAACTCTTCCAAAAAATAGAAGAGGAGGAAACACTCCCCAACTCATTTCATAAAGCCAGTATTACCCTGATACCAATAACAAAGACATCCTAAGATAAACTATAAACCAACACCTGTTATTAAGGTGTAAAAATCCTCAGCAAAAATCTATCAAACTGAATCCAGTAACATATAAAAGGAGTACGTGCCATTATCAAGTGGAGTTTATCCCAAGAATGCAGCGTTAGTTTAATATATGAAAATCAGTCAGTACACTACACCATAGTAATAGAATCAAGAACAAAAACTATAGACATATAAAAAGGATTTGGCAAAATTTAACAACTTTTAATGATGAAAACACTCAGCAAAATAGAAATAGAAGGGAACTTCCTCAATTTGATAATGTCATATATAAAGTACTCACAGCTGACATCATACTTAAAGATGAAAGACCAGTGCCTTCCTCTTAAGATTAGTAAACAAGACAAGGATGGCCTGTCTCTCTACTTCTTTCAAAATTGTACTGGAGGTTCCAGCTACGGCAATAAGGCAAATAAAAGGAAATAAAAGGCATCTAGATTAAAAAAGAAGAAGTAAAACTATCTTCATTCACAGATAATGTGATCTGACACACAAAAAAATCTTAAAGTATCTATTAAAAATCTATTACAACTAATATACAAGTGTAACAAAGTTGTAGGATGAGATCAATATGCAAAAACAATTCTATTTCTATGCACTAGCAATAAACAATACAAAAGTTAAACTAAGAAAACAATGTCATTCACAAAAACATCATCAAGAATAAAATACTTAGAAAAAAAAATTTTTAAGTAAGTGTAAGATTGTACACTGAAAGCTACAAAACATTTTGAAAGAAATGAATAAAAACCTAAACAAAATGGAAACACATTCTATGTTCATGGACAGGAAGATTTAATACTGATAAGATGATAATACTCCCCAAACTGATTTACAGATTTGATATAATCCCTATCAAAATCTCAGCTGCCTTTTGTTAAAAAATTGACAAACTGCTCCTAAACTTAATACAGAAATGCAAGAATAACCAAAACAACCTTAAAAAAGAACAGTAAAGTTGGAGGACTCATACTTTCTGCGTGCAAATTTTATTACAAAGCTACAAAGACAGTATGATACTGATAAAAGAATAGACATAGAGATCAATGGGATAGAATTCAGAGTACAAAACTAAACCCATACATTTATGGTCAATTGCATTTTGACAAAGGTGCCAAGACAATTCACTGGAGAAAATACTATTTTTTTCAATAAATAATGCACGGAAAAATGAATATCAACATGCAAAGTTGGACCCCTCCCTTACACCATATACAAAAAACATTTCAAAGTGAATCATAGGCCTTAATATAAGAGCTGAAAGTATAAAATTTTTCAAAGAAAACATAATATCCTTAGATTAGATGATGGTTGCTTAGATATAACACCAAAAGCACAAGCAACAAAAGAAAAAAAATAAATTTTACTTAACCAAAATTAAAAAATTGGGGGCTTCAAATAGTCCAATCAAGAAAGTTGAAAGAAAACCCACAAAATGAGAGATATTTCCAAATAGGGTATTTGATAAGTCTTGTACAGAGAATGTATAAAGAACTATTATATCTCAACAACAAAAAGACAAATAACCCAATTTAAGATGGACAAAGGATTTGAAAAAAACATTTCTCCAAAGAAAAAAACATTTCTCCAAATGGCTAATAAGCACATTAACACATGCTTAACATCATTAGTCACTAGAAAAATCAAAATCAAAACTTCAAAGCCACTAGGATGGTTCGAATAAAAGTCAGATAAGTGTTGGTGAGGATGTGAAGAAATTGGAAACTTTATACATTGCTGAGGTAATGTAAAATGGTGTAGCAACTTTGGAAAACAATTTGGCAGTTCCTCAAAAAGATAAACATAGAGTTACCATATGACCAAGCAATTCCTCTTCGAGGTATATACCAAAGAGAATTGAAAACATATGCCCACACAAAAATCTGTACAAAATGTTTATAGCAGCATTATTCATAATGGCAAAATATGGAAACAACCCAAATGTCCATCAACTGATGAATGGATAAACAAAATGTGTTATAGTCTTACAGTGGCATATTATTTGGCCATAAGAAGGAATGAGAAACTAATACACCATAACGTGGATGAACTTTGAATATATTATGCTCAGTGGAAGAGGCCCAATGCAAAGGCCACGTGTTGTATAACTCCAAACATGTGAAATGTCTGCAATAGGCACAGCCACAGAGACAGAAAGTAGATTAGTGGTTTCCAGGGGCTGAGAGAAGAATGAATAGGGTGTGGCTGTTAATAAGTATGGGGGCTTCTTTTAAGCATCATGAAATGTTCTGGAATTATTATAGACAGTGATGATGATTGTATACTATGTTATGAATGTACTTAAGAAAAACAATTAAAAGGGTAAATGTTATGCCATGTGAATCATATCTCAATAAAATTGTCATAAACGCACCCCCACCCACACTCATGCACACACGCATGCACACACACAGTGTGGCCGGCAGTGGCTTTCTGGCAGCAGCAGAGGAGCCTGCTTGTCCAGCCAGCCCTGCCCAGCCTGCGGAGACAGCTCTCAGAGCTCAGGGCTGACAGAGATGAGATGGGGACGTTCCAAAACTGGAAAGGTGCTGTGAATGGAAGCAGCAGGTTGGGAAATGGAAAGCCCAAGACGTGTGCACAACACAGGACGAACTTGTGCCACCCCTCCCTGAAGGGACTAACTCCTCTCCGAGGTGTCGTTTTAAATATAGATGGGTTGACAGACGCATAAAAGACTATGCCAACCACCACCTGTGTTCGACCCACATCTTACTTCACAAAATATTTTTTCATTCATTAACTATTAACTTAATCAATTTTCAAAACATCCCTGAGGTTATTATTCCCATTCAAATTTGTGGAAACAAGGTTTTGGAGGTTTTAGAGACTTGCCTCAGAAGACTCACTCTGGGGCACGAAATGGACCCCCAAACCAACGCTGCCAAGGACCGCGACTAGCAGGAAACAGACGTGACGCTGGAAAGTTATGATTCCAGTGATTTTATAAATTAAGCCACTTTTCTCCATAGCTTTCCAGGAAAGGATTTGGGCCATCTTCCAACTGTTAATTCAGCTCTTCTGTTGCTACTGCTGCCGCCGCCCTCTGGAACAGCCGATGCCCGCCTGGTCAGAGCGCCTGCTCCGCGCGCGGGCCGAGCAGCCCGGCAGGCCCGGCCGCCCAGGTTTCCCGCACGTGGAATACGGCCTGTGACGGCGCACAGGAGCGGTGGTTCTGCCCGTGAAGAAAGGTCCCTTGGGGTGAGCACCGGCCTGCATCTGCCCCTCCAGGCTCTCACAAAGGCGTTGTGGTCACTCTGCCACCACCTCCCATATCATTCCATTTATTTTGAGGGCCAGGAGCAGCAGCCTTGAGCCAGGAGGTTAAACGGACAGAGGAGGTTCAAACACAGCAGGGCACAGGAGGAAGAGAGCTGGCCCGACTGTCCCAAGGAACAAAAGTTATGACCTCTTTTAGAAAGTCGAGGGTCCTAAAAAGGGCAGTTAGTCAGCCTTTCCACAGGATTAACCCACCGGAGATTCACTAACATTCCATCATTGTCATTGTCACCTCAGGAAAGGAATGGAGTCATTCTCCCCATTTTGTGTAAGAGAACTGAGACACAGAGGCTGAGACACGTGCACAGGGTCACACAGGAAGTTGCAAAACTGGGCCGACTTTATGAAATACGTGGGATTCAGGGATAAAAACCTAGCCGGGTGGGATCAGGCGGATCGCGCACCATGTCTAAGTCTCCGACCCATCATCTGTAAAATTGCAGCTGCCTCATGATCTGGCAGGTGCGCTCCAGAAGGATTTCATGAAACCCGAATGTGACAGTACTGTGAATGCACTTTGAGCGTCGTAGGTTGCCAAGTGCTGGTGATTATTATTCTTGCTCTAGGGTTTGACAGCCGGTGATTTCTTCCTTCGGAACTACCCTTGGAAGTCCTTGAGTAAGAAGAGAAAAAGCTACATTTATTGAAAAATAGTTATAGGCCAGACACTGGGTAAATCTTTCCCACACATTATCTCATTAAATCCTTTACAACTGTGCTCAGAGAGGTGTTGTGTTGTGCCCATTTTGCAGAAGGGAAACCTGAAGCCCAGGATCACTCTGCTGCGAAGCCGGCACATCAGCACGCTCTCTTCCTTAGCCTGAGGCCGAATCCTGCCCATGCGCTCATTTGTGTATCGTCAGGGATGCTCTCTCAGGGCAAAGGCACAGTTGAGTATTATCCAGACTCTTTCAACAGACTCTGAATGGCCCAAAATATTTACTATCCGGCCCCGTACAGAAATGTTTGCCGGTTCCCGGCCAGTAACAGCTAAGACGATGGGCAAGGGCACCCGGCCACCCTGGCTGGAGGATCGGTGCCCTGTGTGAGCAAGGAGAGCCACTCACCTGTGTGCCGGGTTCCGGCCTCCCTCTGTAGGGAGGGATAGCGCAGCACAGCTTCCTAGGACTGTTGTGAAACGACTTCGCAGGAGGCTCCAGCCCTGTGCTTGGCACACCTTGCACTCAGCAAACATGGGCGAGGGCTAGAAGTGCCACATGCTGCCCTGTCTGCTGCCGCCCACGGCTGTCTCTGCCTTCCTAGGTTTCCATCACCACCAGCCTCAGGAAATGACTTGGATGGCTTCTTCCTTCTGATCCTGGACTACTAGCCATGGGGTTTTTCTTTTATTGCCCTATTCCTGCAGGGCACCACTCTCCCCGGGCTCAGTGTTAAGTGTGGTGGAGCAGCAGGGTGGGCGATTCCCAAGGCTAACTGCCAAAGGGGGTTCCAGCAGGAACTGGAACCAGTGGCGGGGAGAGGGCCGAGTCAGTGGGGGGACGGGGAGTGGGGCCAAGCTAATGCCCTAGGAGCAGAGGACAAGCCTCCAGCTTTCTTGGGAACCTTGGGAATGTTTTGTTCAAGAACAATCTGAAGCAGAGGCAGGCTGGTGAAGCTCGGCCACCATCTATTTTTGACTGCCTAGTCTGTTCTCCCGGGGCCTTTAAAGACAGTGGTTCAAATACGTTTTTCAAATAGAACTGCCCTCCTTTGAAAGTAGCTGTGGTCTTTTAAAGGCAGCATTAAGAGTGTTAAAAATCAGATTGTCTAGTTCCAACCCTGCAAAGATTCCCTGGGTAATTCAAAATAAGATTGGCCTCCCTGGCTCTAAAGACTCCTGCCGTCAGCACCAAAGGCAGGAGCCAGGAGCTGAGCCACAGACCATGGCGCAGGAGCTCGCACCCAGCCTAGCCGTCCTCGGAGGGCAGAGCAGGGGTTCTCTGTCTGTGTGGCAGCGCAGGCCCTCGAAGTCCGGGAGGGATGAAGAGAGGGCTACGGCCTTAGGTTGACCAGACCACTGGCGGGAGGGTCGTAGACATGCAGCTGGAACGCCAGTCCCGAGGATGCGATTCTCAGGGTGACGCCTCCTTCAGGAGCTCTTTCCTGAGCTGACTGCTAATGGAAGACAGCTAACAACTTCCCAAACAAAAACATTCCCCAGATTCTCTCCAAGAATCTTTCCACACTACTGCAAACTGACATTTACTGAACACCGGTGTTTCAGGTGTCATGCCCGGCCCTCGGCTAGGAAGTGGTGGAGTTAGGATTTGATTCCAGGTTTGCCTGCTGCAACGCTCCAAAATGTTTTGATTTACTCATCCTACCTTTGCTATATCCCCATATGGTGACCCCAAGTCTCACCCCTTCCACCTGGAACAGGTAAATATAGGAGGGGTGTGTGGGACCTGTGCAGGGCTCTCGGCTCCCTTGCTAGACCTGGACTCTTAAGCTGTGAAGTGAAAGAATTATGGGCAGGATGGAGCCCTGGGGAAGAAGTGGCAGAAGAAACATGCACTTTATGTGATATTAGTGCCTGCAGAAACGCCAAATCGAGCATTTGGCAACTCTAAAAGAATTCAAGAGCAACAACTACAAGGAAGACAAAGCCTCAGTGCACAAAATCTCTAGCTATGCATGTTAGTTTTCAGGTAACTGAGACCAAGAAACTCTCATCTCTAGTTATCCAGATTTTTTTAACCCAAGTGGAGGTTAAGGGGACTAAGATTTAGTTGTGCTGCTGGCCCCAAATTCACTCTTCTTAGTCTTCAGTACATTCTACCTCTTTAGATGTAGGGGCTTAATGAGCAGAAATAGAATGTCACAGGATGGACCTTCAAAGTCACTGAATATTGTGATCCTGGGGTAGGCTGGACACAGATCTCAAAGGGAGAGAGTATGTCATGAAAACAGAAGGATCAGTAAGTCAGGAAACAAGCCGACACAACAACCAGAATAGACCAAACTGAAAAGCTCAAAGAGGACTCTGGGTATTCTGGGTCCCCCCCCAGAACTCATCAGGGGAGCCCTTTGGTCCCCATCCCTGCTCAGAGGCCAACAGCTTCACAGACCTTGAGCCTCCCAAGGGACAGGAAGAACCATTCCTTGCCTGGGTGTAAAGTCTCTGCTTCTCATTTTCAGAAAGCTTTCATAGACATTAGCTAACTAATTTTGTTCCACACAACTTGACACAACACCAGAGCTTCACTTGGAGGGAGAGATGTGTCACTTTATCAGCAAGTATTGATGGAGCTGAAAATCTGTAGTGGTCAGATGGACAGGGTGGGAGACCACATGAGCATGGCAAGTTCAAGGGTATGTGATGAAGTGTGCTCCTTTTCAAGACTCATGAGGACTAGGGTTTTCTCACCCTCCTATCCTCCCCTCTGTGAGGACAAACACCATGGCAAGATAATGCCCAGGTCCTGGGTCTAGTCCTGGCTCTAGTCCTGACATATGGCCTTGGACGAGTTTCTCAGTTTCTGTGGGCCTCACGCTCTTTGCCATAACACCTCTGACATCCCATGACTTCCTATAAAGTGTCTGTTCTCGTCCAGGGTTCTGGACACACCAGACAGTTGGGAGCAGCAGGAGAAGAGGATGACATTGGCCAGTGTAGATGCCCTGTGGCCAACAGAGTGTGTCCCAGTGACCGGCCTTAAAACTTCAGCCATGATTAATGTCATCTGGTGACTTAACTGGGCCACAGGGTGCCCAGATATTTGGCCAAGCATTTTT
Source organism: Cheirogaleus medius (assembly GCA_008086735.1). Classification (NCBI taxonomy): domain Eukaryota; kingdom Metazoa; phylum Chordata; class Mammalia; order Primates; family Cheirogaleidae; genus Cheirogaleus; species Cheirogaleus medius. Next base: position 2,017,887 of record VBSM01000639.1, on the reverse strand, counting down.
CTGGGTGTGTCTGTCAGGGTGTTTCTGGATGCAATGAACACTTGAATCAGTAGACTGAGTGTGAAGCAGATTGTCCTCCCTAATGCAGGTGGGCCTCATCCAACCAGTTGGTCTGAATAGAACAAAAAATCTGACCCCCCCCCAAATAAGAGTAACTTTCTCATGCCTGACTCCCTTGAGCTAGGACATGGGTCTTTTCCTGCCTTCAGACTCAAACTGAAATCTCAGCTAGTCTTGGGTTTTGAGACTGCCGTCCTTCCATGCAGGCTCTCATGGGTCTCCACCTTGTTGACTGCAGAATTTGGGACTTCTCAGCCTCCATAGTCATGAGCCAATTCCTTATAATAAACACACACACACGCACACGCGCACACACACACACACACACACACATCTGAAGAGCCCTGGCAAATACAACCTCCAACAGTGTCTTAGGTGTATATGTGTTGGAGAAGATGGCTGAAAAATCCTGCTGCAAACTATTCCCACCACATCCTTGTAGGCATTAAAAAATATTAAAGATGACTTCATAGGGTTAGTCACAAAACTATGTGAAAATACAGTTTTGTAGAACTCAGTGTTGGTCAGACGTTTCTTGAGGCCATATGCCACATGTGAAGAACCGCAGCCTAAGCCTGGGACTTGGAGAGGTTAGGAGGAAAGCCACCACCATAATAAAGTAGTGAAAAGAAGGTCCTTTAAAGAAAGATTAGGGCAAATGAGTGAGAACAGAAGTCTGGGGACAGATTTACAGAATTAAAGTGCAAGAAGGATTATGGTTTGAAGTGCTTTTCCACATTGGGAGCAAAGGCAGGGAAGCTTGGTTTCAAATGAAGATGAGAGGCAAGTCTTCACATCAGGAGGAATCTTTTGTGAGATTCCTTTAGGTTTGTAAGAGAAAAATAGTATAAAAATTACTCACAGTCTCACAACTCAACAGTTTGGTGCGTATCCTTCCAAAGCTTTCTCTAAGCACAAATCTCTCTCTCTTTCTCTGTCTCTCTTTCTCCTCATGCTTCACACAGTTTTATGTTCTATTTCTTTCACTTACAAAAACATCATGAGCATTTTTCTAATCCATCAACTACTTCTGTGCACCATAATTTTTAGGCAGATAAATGTCATTTTATCATACAGATGTATCACAATTTATTTAGCAACTTCCCTATGTGTGGGCTTTTAGACTTTTTCCAATATTTCACTATTTTCAAGAACACTACGATAAATAGCTTCATACTCAAATTAATTTTTACCACTTCCTGACTGTTTTCTTAGAATAAATTCTTAGACGTGGAGTTGCTGTCTCAAAAGTTATAAACCTATTTAAGGACTTTGAAAATTATAGCTAAACACCCTCTGTAAACAGACCATTTCCACTCTCACTAGCAATAAGGGAGTGTTCCCAATTCCCCATGCTGTCACCAATGTGAAGCATATTTCTTTTGTTTTGTCTTTGCATGAATGAATTCTGAGTCACAGAATATCATAGAAGACTTTGTGCATCAAGCTGGCCCTTGAGTGAGTGGTAGGATTTCAATCAACACAAAAGTTGAGAACAGGTATTTCAAGGCAAGAAAATTTGCACAGTTGCTTAGATGCTGATGCTCTTTTTGGAGAATCCAGAAATCTAGGTGTATTGAAGTGTGTTGGCCCTGGAAACGCAGAGGGGGATTAGACTAAAAAAGGCAGGCTAGAATGGAACCACAGAGGGCCTTGAATGACATCCTAAGGTGCTTATATTTTATTCTATGGCAATTCAAAGCCATTAGCAGTTTCTGAGCAGGGGAGCGATGTGTTTTTGCATGCTATCCTGAGGGTGCCAAGAACCTGCCAGAAGGTTGTTAAGTGGCAGGATTGGGTTTCATAGTTTTGACAGTAACCAGGAGACATGTCTATTTTTCCCACTCTGGTGTGATGTTGGGGTTGGAGCACTTCGCTAGTGTTCCAATATGCTTCCCATTAAGAGGACAAAACCCCAGCTGAACAAATCAGAAAGGGGGAGAGAAGAACAAACGTATGCAGACCAGGCAGAACAGAATGCAGCCAGGCCTGCAAGTAGCATTTGATAATTTATCTTAGTCCTTATTTCTCTCATCAATATTTTATGTCACTGGGAAACTCCAGCTTCATTTTCTGGTAATGAATTTATCATGAGACCAAGAGCAAGTTGCTGAAACAGATGCCTGGGGAAGCCGGGAGAGGGGCAGCTCCGAGCCTCTGCCTGCTGGCTCTGCTACCCTGCAGGCCAAAGGGGCCACCAGGCCAAGCGAGAGAGCCCTGGCCCTGGGAGTGGGGTTCCCATCTGCTACGTGGAGCACTGATTTCCCAAACAAACCCTCTTCAGAAAATGTCTTCCCTCCCTGGGAGGCTGAGTAGCGTTGGGGAAGGTTAGTCAACACCACTGATTAATTACGCACTGGGCAAAGAACCCCGTAATAGAAGCGGGGGAAACACAAGTATTCAAATATAAGCCCTTGTTGCTCAGAATTTGGGATCTTTGTGCATGTCCAAGTGCTTGGAATACAGTAGACATTCAAAAAACGCCCTCTGAGGTAGGTGAAGAACTGCCAACAGCCACCCGTTGAGGATTCTGGTGTCTAATTTGTGCTCTAACTCCGACTTTCTGTGTGACTTGGGTAAGGCACATAACACAGTCTAGCCTCAGAGACATTACTTTACAAAACAGAAATAAATAATAATAATAGCACTTACTTAGCATTTACTATGTATGTGTTTAAAGTTATATATATTCAATTAATTTTAACAATAATCCTGAGGTAGATACCATTATTTTTCCTATTTTACAGATGAAGTTTATGCCCAGATATGTCAAGGACCTTGCCCACAGTCTCAAGCAGGTTTTGAACCCAGGGTCCTTGGTCTTAATCACCACACTATACCATCTCTTATCACCTCTCTCAGCTACCGCTCCTCTTGCTGCAAGTAACCAAAGAAAAGATTCACATCGCTCAAGCTGGCTTAAGAAATAATGGAATTTACTGGCTGGCAGAAAACTCAAGATATACTACTGGTTTCAAGTATGGTTTGATGGAAGGCCTCAAATTACATTGCCAGGACTCAGTTTCTCTCTATCTTGGCTGTACTTCCTCTGGGGGGCTCCACTCTCAGACAGGCTGCCCTGTGTGGATTCAAGATGGCCGCAGCCATTCCGCATGCTACACTCTCACAGCATCTAATAAGTGAGAGAAAGCGAATCTCTTTCCTGGTATACCCAGCAAAGTTTCACTGTGTCTCATGGCTCAAATCAGGCCCTGTGCCCCCCCCATGCCATCTAGCAGCCAAGAGAACGCAATGCATTCATTGGAAAAGGCCTCGGTGGCATGCCCTAGCCCCCTCTGAGCACCCAGGCTCAGTGAGGGAAGAGGAAGTTTCCACAGAAAGAAAGCAGGATATAGTTGTCAAAGAATAGGCAATGGATATGAGGTAGCAAAAGCAACAGGTGTTCACTCTATACTCCTTCCTACCCCAAGACAAATATTGAAACGCTGATGGAAAGACATCAGTTGATGTGACTCTGTCAAAAGGAAGATGAAAGTCCAAAAGCTAACACAGCACCCAGCATCCTCTTCCTCACTCACCTCTCTCAAGACCATCTATACCATTTTCTGTCCTCAAACACACCAAAAGCCTCTTGCCTCAGGCATTTGTGGTTACTGTTCCCTCCATCTATAATGCTTGTCCCCTTGAGATCAACGTGCCCATCTCCCTCAGGGCATTCAGATCTCTGCCCAAATGCCAATCTTACCAGAAAGGACTTTTCTGGCCATCCTATCTGTCACTCTTGGTGCTTTAATTTTTCTTAAAACATTCATAAGCATCAAGAAGCCTACACATCACCTGTTGTTTACTTGGTTTTTGTTTGTTTCCTTATGAGAAGTTAAGCTCTATAAGCACAGGAGGCTTGTTTATTCAATGTGTATTCCTATACATTGTAAGTATATGACACATAGTAGGGACTCAAATATCTGTTGAATAATGAATGGATGAGGCATTAGAGAGTTTCTTTGGCTATAGGTGGTGCAACTCAGCCTGCAGCAGAGAATCTGGGAGTGAAGGAGTAGAGGGAGAAGGCCCAGGAACACATGCCAGTCCCCAGGTGAGCACCTCTATAGCCCTTTGTGTTGCTAAGGCAGCATAGTACAATATGGCACTTGTGTCCCTGAAAAGCTGAAGACATAGATCAGGAAGAAAGAGAGAAAACAACAGGTTAGAAAGGAGGCTAGAAAAATGGAGAATAAGAAATGGAGACAAAGAAGCAGACAAGGCACAGGGCAGGGACTGGAAGTATGCCACCACCAGTTCCTATGGAGTACCATCGACAGCATGGTTCCATCTGTCTGATCCAAGCCGTGAGGATGAGGAGGGTCCTTTGCTCCTTCCCTCAGACAAGAATTGTACCATCACAGAATAGTGTCTTGAAAAGGATCTGAGGAAAAGGAAAAAAAAACTTCTGAGGAATGATAATCAAATTCCTGATCTCATTGAGTAGGTGCTATGATTTGAACATTTGCCCCTTCAAAACTCGTGTTGAAACTTAATCTCCAATATTGGGCAATATTGGGAGGTGGAGCCTTCTAAGATGTGATTGGGTCATGAGGGCTCTGCCCTCATGAATGAATAAATTCATTCATGGATTACTGGATTAATGGGTTATCATGGGAGTGGGACTGGTGGCTTTGTAAGAAGAGGAAGAGAGACCTGAGCTAGCATGTTAGTTCGTTCAGCCCCCTCACCATGTGATGCCCTGCACTGCCTCAGAACTCCACAGAGAGTCCCCACCAGCAAGAAAGCCCTCACCAGATGTGGCCCCTTGACCTTGGACTTCTCAGCCTTCATAACTGTTAAGAAATAAATTCCTTTCCTGTATAAATTACCCAGTTTCAGGTATTCTGTTATGAGCAACAGAAAATGGACTAAGACAGCAGGTAAATCTGTTTTCATTGAGAAAACTGAAATAAAACTATTATTTATCAGTGACATTTATTACACAGATTAATTGCCTAAATAGATCTAAATTAGAAAAATAAGATTATAATTTCAGACAATCATAACATAGGACACTCACAATTTCAGAGAAATAAATGCAAAAGTCAGTATATAAAGCATATGGGATAATATTGATTCATTTTCCTCCCTTTAAAATTAAGTTTTAGTCATTTACCATTTACCATTTTCCCATAGTGTAACCTCTGATATCTATTGAATAATAAAAGTTCATTATTGCAAGATAACATTATTGCATGTATTGCACCATTTGAAGATCATAAATATTCTGCAAACAATCCCTTCTCATTCTATGAGGCAGAAATTATGTTCCCCACTTCTCATTAAATTTCTGATGAACTAATAAATGATTGAAAAGTACTTTGCAAGGATGGTGTATTACACACAAATGTGGGATGCTGCTCCTTTAGCCAGTCTCTACATTGGCATCCAGACTGAATGTTAGGGGTAGAGTCCTAGGTGACCCAGACAGTATTGGCCAAAGGGGGACAGGACCCCAGAAAAGGTAGTGAGCATATGCCCACAGCCTTGGCCCTCCTCCCACATCAGAGCCAATCTTTTTAAGACTGCCAGACTCACATTTCCTTATCAGCCCTGTGGCTGGCATACCAGAAGTCTACCCTTCTCTCTGCAGGAAAGAAAAAATGAGAGAAAGCAGACTCATACTCCAGCCACACTCGTTAATTCTGCTTCCAAATACACACAGCCACCTCTCTCATTGTCATTCATTCCCAGAACCCTTCAAGGCCCAACTCCAGGGCCTCCTGCTCTGCATAACAGTGAATGTGAACTAAATGGGCCTGGCACTTACTTCACTGCACCCTCGCAACAACCCATGAGGGGAAATAACATTATCCCCTTTACAGGTGAGAACATAGAGGCCTAAAGTGGTAAAGAAGTTGGTCCCCGGTCAACAAAAATCAGCCATGCTTGGGCAAGAGCCAGGCTCTGGGCCTCTCCACCCCATAGACTTCAGTGACCACCAGGTAATGCTGTCTCTGAACAGCCGCCACCTCAAGTGATCAAGCTCACTGTGAGCATTTTGAGCAATTAGTGTCTCCTCAATTGCTTTGACAGTTCATCATAAACTACCTGTGCTAGCTCAGCTATTGTTGTCTTGAACTATTGATCGTCTCCTTTATTTAGATATTTGTGCCTCATCTCCCAGACAAGCCTGGAGGCTCTTTGAAGAAATTTATCTTTGCCCTAGTACCGTGCCCAGCACCTATAAGAGACTTACCAATTACATATTGACTGTTTTGTGAATGCTCACGGTGGCAAATGCAGGCTGCATTCAAGAGCTTTCATTTCTGCAGGGTCTTCACGAGCATCTCCCCACTCACAGGTCAGTAGCTCTGTCATCAACCCTACAATCTCCTTTGACCCCATAAATATATACAATTAGTATTTGTCAATATAATTAATTAATTCTTTAAAAAATAAAAAAGCCATCAATACATAATAACTTAATAAAACTAATTCTATTTAAAAATAAAATCCTGAGTCATAACCTCTTCCCAACCAATACCTTGCAAGATCAGAGGTGTGGATTCAAAGTTTCCATGGTCTGTGACATGCACTGTGCGGTGATACCTGTGAGGTCCCACCATATGCCTCTTGTCTCACAGTTCCACAGGGAACAAAAGGGGTTTAAGAGCTGTTTTTAATTTTTTTATTGTATTTTAAAAAGTATAGCATAAAATGTACTATTTTACTCACTTTTAAGTGTACAATTCAGTGGCATTGAGTCTGTTCACGTTGTTATGCGGCCATTGCCACCATCCATCTCCAGAATTTTTCAACATCCCAAACTGAAACTCTGTATCCATTAAACAATAATTCCATATTCTACATTTTACTGTTTTCCACAGTGGCTGTACCATTTGACATTTCCATCAGCAATGTACAAGGGCTACAATTTTTTTGATGTTTATTTTTGTTGTTTATCTTTGGTTGTTGTTGTTAATAGCAGCCATCCTGATGGGTGTGAAGTGGCATCTCTTTTTGGCTTTCAATTGCATTTCCCTAATAACTAGTAACGTTGAGTGTCTGTTCATGTGCTTATCGGTTATCTGTGCCTGTTTTTTGGATCAATGTCTATACACATACTTTGCCTGTTTTTTAATTGGGTTTTTTGTTTTTTTCATTTTTGAGTTGTACAAGTTCTTTATGTATTCTGGATATTAATTCCTTATCAGATGTACGATTAGCAAATGTTTTCTCCCATTGTGTGAGTTGCCTTTTCACTCTCTTAATAGTGTCTTTTGATACACAAAAGATTTTTTTTATTTTTATGAATTCAAATTTATCTATTTTTTTCTTTCTTTGCATGTGCTTTTGGTGTCATAGCCAAGAAATAATTACCAAATCCAATGTCATAAAGATTTTCCTCTATGCTTTCTTCTAGAAGTTTTATAGTTTTAGGTCTTACAGGTAGATCTTTAATCCACTTAGGGTTAATTTTTGTATATGGTATAAGGTAAGAGTCCAATTTTATTATTTTGCATGTAGATATTCAGTTTTTCCAAGACCATTTGTTGAAAACACTGTCCTTTCCCCAACAAATTGTCTTGGCACCCTTATAAAAAAAATTGTTTGACCATATATATGAGGGCTTATTTCTGGGCTCTCTATTCTGTTCTATTGTTCCACATATCTGTCTTTATGCCTGTACCACACTGTTTTTAATACTTTATCAAAACAAATTATACAAACAAAACATTAGTAAATTTTTAAATCAGGAAATGTGACTTCTTCAACTATATTCCTTTTTTATTTTTTTTCAAGATTGCTTTGACTATTTGGGGTCCTTTGAAATTCCATATGATTTGGGGGATATATTTTTCTATTTCTGCATAAAACATCATTGGGAGGCCGCTATGGATTGCACTGGATCTGTATAGGTGGTATTGTCATCTGTACAATACAAGTCTTCCAATCCAAGAACATGGGATGTCTTTCCAGTGATACTTTTGTAACCATAAAAAATATGACTCTTGAGCAAATGAAAAGTAACTTACACCAAAAGTTTTTTCAGGCCATATATAATCAAGTTCTGGAAGAGTTTAGATGAAACTATGATGACAAATCTATAACCAGATATTAAGAGAAAATTAGACATGACAATGGTGAACATTTTGAGAGAGCTTACATGAGCAACCCTCACAACTATCCTGTGAGGTAGGAAGTATTATTTTCTCCATGTTACAGATGAGGAAACTGAGACACAGAGATGAGTAACTCACCCGAGATCACACAGTGGAAAGCGGTGCAGCTATGGTTCTAACCTGGACAGCCTGGCTCCAGGGAGCCTTCACTCCCGTAGTCTACTGAATAATGGTGCCCAAATATATCAAGTCCTAATCTCTGGAACTAGTAAATGTTATTTGGAAAAATGGATTTTGCAGATGTAATTAAATTAAGAATCTTGAGATATGAGAAATACCCTGGATTATCTAGGTGGGCCCTAATACCATCACAAGCGTCCTTATAAGAAAGAGAGAGAGAGAGAGAGAAAACATAGACACAGAAAAGGAGAAAGCCAGGTAAAGGCAGAGATTGGAACAGAGTCGAGGTATGGATGCTCCCCTAAAGTCCCCAGAGGAAGCGTAGCCCTGAAGGATTTTGCATTTCTGCCCTTCAGAACTGTGAGAGAATACATTTCTGTTGTTTTTAGCCACCGAGTCTATGGGTATTTGTTACAGCAGCCGTAGGAAACTGATGTCACTCCTAATCAGGGTTATGGCGAGTCTCATACTGGGTGACTTCATCCTTACCTGCATCAGGTAGAATCACAGCAGCTGTCACAACTCCTCACAAAAGGATGGTGGTGAAGAGGAGATATAAAGCTGGCTGGATCACTGGTTATGCCCGTGGTTCAACAGCACTAGATACTGTTCCGAGCACTTTCTCACTGATCGTATCTTCCAACTGTCTGCCCCCACCTGGTATCTTTGCACACAAAAGAAAAAATGGGGTCACGTATCTGGTTTCTAAGTACGAGAGCTGAAGAGTGGCTCCGTCTCTCACTTCAGAGCAGGGCTCTCCCCTCTGCATCGCACTCCAGCTCCTAAAGAAGAGAAAAAGAATAACAAGAGGGAAACCCTAATGCTTGTGAAGAGCACTTTATAGTTTACAGTGCTCCTGGGTCCATATTATTTAATTCTCAGAACAATGTAAGATTACTCTTAATGTCCCTGTTCCATAGGTGAAGAAAACCAAGGCTGAGAGAAGTCTCGGGATTTTCTCCAAGACACAAAGGACCAGGAGTGGTTTGATTTTTAATCCAGGGCCAATTCCCCTACCACACCTGCTCTAGTATTTTGCATACACAGAGGCCCTGGCAGACATACGCAAGTGCCATACCCAAATGCACACACTTTTTTTTTCATTTAAAAATAAAAATAGTCTTGATGTAAAGTTAAAAATGGGAGGATGATTTGCATGAGACCCTGAGCTCTCAATTACACCAATTACTTTATAATTACAGGCAATGCCAGCTTGGGTTTTTCAAAACCTACATCTATTCTTAAAGGATCTGTCAGGAAGAAGGCTTCTTCTCAGGGAGAGATTCCAATTAGTATGCATGTTGTATGCAGAGAGAGCGAAAACCTGCTGGAGCTCTGAGGAGAAAAGAGACAGGAGCTTTAAATGTCTTCAGCTCAGCAAACGGGCCTGTCGGTCCAATGGGAACCCAGGACCTCTGAAAGATCCCCTAAGTCTTGGCTCTGTGGGAGTACTATGTCAGGGCAAACTCCACCTGAACCCTCCTGTCCCCGCCTTCCCCCTCCCACCTGTCTGTTACCCCTGCAGCCACCTCTTGAGGTGGGTGGGGACCAGGTTAACCTGCAGAGCTTGGATTTCTCATAGCGGCCCTTACAAGCTGCTGGGGAGAAACAATGGGACGGGTCTACCTCAACCCCTCCTGCCGCAGCCATTGCCTTGTCATTCTTCCGCTCAGAGTGCGCTGAGTAGCACGATGGCGCCATCTTCTCCACCCAAGGGGGTCGTAGTGCAGAGAACTTTCTTGGAATGGGAGTGGAGGAGTGTGCATACGCAGTCAGTGAGCCCTGCACTTTCACGTCTTCAATTTTCCTTCTCCGGGGTTTGTCTCCATGCCCCAGCTTCCACACCACCAGGTGGGACAGCGGAGTCTTCAGATACCCAGCTCAAGGGATAGTTTGCTCCTGCGAACACTGATTTTCCGCTGAGTTAGAAAGGCAATCTCAGAAAGCTGGAACACCAGGGAACTTTAGAGATCCCTGAGGCCACCTCCGCATTCTGTGTGGAGGGTGTTTTGACTCTGCCATGTGGGGCAGGGTGCGTTTTAACCCTAGCTGTCCAGATGGCAGTGTTGCCAGGTAAAGTCACTGTTCCGCAAAGCGTGCATCCCTGCCTGTCACTAACTGGATAAGGAGAGGAGTATCTACATGAAAAGGGAACTTAATCTGCTCCGGCAGATGGAGCTCACCTGTCCTCTGACTGCCCTGCTGGCAGGTGATGTGGTGGCCTCTGAGTCCACTGGGGACTTGGTGCTCCGTGCTAGAATGGGCAGAAGGGCCTGTTTCCTTCTCTCTCTAACAGGAACCACTGCCTTCTCACATTATCAATCTCCAGGATTAAACAAACTTTTCTAGAGCTATCTGGCCCATAACCAAAACCTCATTTCTTCCAAGGTCAACGTTACTCTACCACTCTGCGTTTCTTTAGCAGGAACGCCTCCAGTGACAGTTTACAAAGTCATGCCTTCTCAGTCTCCAGGGTATACAGCATTACCAAGGAGACAGTTTCCACTCTATCCCTCCACATTCTGCTTTCTCCATGTCTACTCTTTAGAAAACTTCCAAAAAAGAAAAAGAAAAGAAAGTCAGAAGAAAGGTAACAGGCATGGATTGGGGGAGACTGGAGTTCTCAGTAGGGTTAAGCCCTGAGTGGCTCCTGTTACCCAGAAACTACGCACGCCTGCGCTCTCTGTTGAGGTCTTGCTCAGCACTGGTGTCTCTGCCCTCCTCCCCACTCTAAATTCCAGCCAGACTGCTCAGAAATGAAAAGCCTTCCCTGTTTAGATCGCCAACAACTTCTCTTCCTCTTCCTTTGTTTCCATAGCATGATGTCCCTCTATGAAAATGGTGCTTCTCATCCAGCCTTTTCGAGCCATGTGTCTTTGTCTCACCTTCCCTGCTAATTTTCTGTGTCCCCCCACAAGCACCAGGTACAGAATCACTAATTCAGGTTCGATCACCTTTACTTTGCACATGTCCAAAGTAAAACTTGAAAGGTTGACCCTTTTCCCCCAAGGCCACATAACTAATAAGAGGCAGGACAAAGAGCGGAAAGTGTGAAGGTGGGACAGACATGTGGGGTTCCCATGGCTTCTGGATTTCTCAAATCCCAACTCTGTGCTCCACAAGCTGTGTGACTTGGAGTGATTGTTTTAACCCATCTGTGGTTCCGTTTCCTCATCCACAAAATGAAGGTAGCCATAGTGCCTATCTCATAAAGTTGTGAGGAGGAAATGAGTTAATGCATGTAAAAAGATTAGAAAAATGTCTGGCATATAGAATATGCTCATGAAATTTTAGCTACTTCCATCAATCTTCCTCCCGTTCCTCTTCAGCCACCAAAAGCTGCCTCATCCCAGACACCCATGGGCTCAGTGCTTGGCCTCTTCCGGCCTTCTCTTCCTTCCTCCCCCTCTCCCAACACCCTACCACTTACTCACTCTAGAAGTCAAGGCTGACCATTAATTAGCAAGACATGCCCCCCCATTGTCACCTTCTTTTTGCAAGAACCCCATGTCGCCACCTTCTTCCATGAACACCCCTCCGCCTTGTGCCTCTAACCGAACCCTGGCCCCTCCTCTCTCAGAAGGCTCCTCTGGCCCCTGAGCCCTCCCAGGACATGTCTGCCCTCCTCCTCAGCCTGCTCCCTCTTCCCCTTCCTGCCCCTAAAAGGACAATGTTAGGATATGCTGTCATCTGACTAAACCACCCACCGCTGTCCTGGTTACTGTTACCTAGGGGGCCGGTTCACCTGACTATCCCTCATCTGACACCACTCTTTTCCTACTTAGGTGATTTAATATACAAATAATCGTGTTTCCAATGCGCTGAGCTCTGTTGTTCCATGGAGTTTTTCCTATAACTTATCCAGCGAGAATGAGGGCCAGTACCAAGAACTGCTGTCTGCCCAAGCATGATTCCAAACATCCCACATTCTGAACAGCACCTTCCATGTTTCAAGTCTACTTCCTCGAAACCCCAACCCCAGCCCACTCTCCCCACCCCTCCCACGTCAGTGCATTGAGTCTGCAGCCTGCTCCCTGCTCCTGCCCCCTCACTCCCGTCCCCAGCTGGAGTTCCATGTCAGTCACATGCCGCACCCCTCGCCCTTGCTCTCGCTCTCAGCACTCCTGCCCTCCTCCTCTCTGCCACCATGTGCCTTCTTGCACTCTAAATCACAATCTGGTTTTGTCCAACCAATCACATTTGCACACTTTCATGTTTCAGAAAAGCACACAACTCCACTGCCTGTTGTGACTCACGATCAGTGGGCTCGAGGGGCCCGCGCGGCTGTCGGTGCTCACAAGTGTACTTACACACGCGCTCCGCTGCCCTGCGCGGGGCCAGCTCGTGCACGCTCAGCCTTCCCTGGGAGTATCTGCTCCGGACCTCACTCGCAGCTGATGACCTTGTTCCTGTTTGATTGAGGAAACTGAAACATGAGAAGACTATCCACAGCCTTTACATCTACCTGCCTTCCAGTCTCGGTACGTTTACGCCTCCTCCTCTTCTTGTGCTGTGAGCGACTCTGCTCCTGTCTAAGGCACTTCCACCTGGCCGCTAGACCCATTCCTCCTCATCTGTTCAAGGACAACGCTCTGGCAATTCTCCCTCCTTTCTCTTGCAGGCTCAATTTTTCTCACTCTGCTGGATCTTTCCCACCGACATACAAACATGTTGTTATTATTCCTGTGAAGAAAACTCTCTCGCTCATTCTTTCTTCTCCAGCTACCCCCATTTCTCTCTTTCACTAGAGCCAAGTTCCTTGAAAGCCTTGTCTATACCTATTGTCTCACATGTATCTCTGCACATTCTCTCTTGAAATCGTCTAGTTGGCTTCCACTCTCACCTCCTTACCAACACTGCCCGTGTGAAGGCCACAGATGCCATCCATGTGTCTAAAGCCAATGTCAAAGTTCATTCCTCATTTTATTTTATTTTTTATTTATTTATTTATTTTGGGGTTGGTCAAGTGAAGCAGTGGGAGTGGAGAAGGAACAAAAGAATCTGTAACTGGTTGTGATCAATTAGCTGTAAACACCACTGCACTTAGACCAACTCAGCCCTCATTTTCTTAACCACTTCGGTGCGGCGCTCACCGGCCGCGAAGCCTCGCCCACAGCCGGCACTCACAGTCCACACGGTAGTTTGTGCTGTGCATTGACGACGGATCCGTTTTGCTCTTGTGTGATGAGGAAAGCTTTAAAGCACTGAAAGCTTGTTTTACTTTACAGGCAGCTTTAGGAAAATAACTATGATAACTCCTACTAAGGACTTGTTAAAAGGTCACAGATTCGTAGAAACTTATTAGCTGAACGTACATACTGCAACTACAGAGATAAAAGTAAAAGCTTTTGGCTGTCGGCTAAAGTCGACGCTGGGCTGTGTGCGTTCATCTGTGGCTGACAACTATAGTCGACACTGATACCAAAGTGGTTAATGATCTGTAGTATTTTCCTCTGCTGATCACGTTTTCCTGCTCAAGACTTTCTTGGCACAGCTCACTGGTTCACATGCCCACCTGGTTTCTGACAACACTGGGACCATATTGTCTCAGTTTCCTCCTGTGGCTCCATCTCACCTCACCTCCAATCACTAGAGTACTCCATCCACCTCTTTCCTCTCCACTCCCACTCCCTGCGTTGGGTCACCCTGTCCCAAGTTTTCAACATAATCTTTGTGCTAATCACTCTCAGATTTGCATCTCTAGCCCAGACCTTTGCTCCAAACTTAACTAGTATATCATATCACCTGCCAAACACTCCTATAAGGATGTCTGATGGACACCTGAAACCAAAGATGCTTAAGGCTGTCCTCTTGCTGTACCCAACCCTGTGCTTCCCACTTTCTTCCCAATATCAATTAATGCAACTTCATCCTTTCAATTGTGAGGCTAAAAACAGTGGAGTCACCTTTGGCATTTCCCTTTTTCTCATCCCCACATCCAATCCATTAGCAAATGCAGTCATCATCCCTTTAACATACACAGGGACTCTGACGCTTCTCCACTCTGCTGCCACCATGCCAGTCCACGCCCCAGGATCTGTCCACACTGAGATTACTCCCAAACCTACTGGCCCAGCCCCCACCCTGACCTTGTCTCTGCAGTCTCTTCTCAGCACGTCTGCCAAAGTGATGTTGAATAGGCCAGACCATCCCAGCTCGCTGCTCGAAGCCTCCACTGAGTTTCCAACTCAGTCCAAGTATCAGTGGCCCGCATGATCTGGATCTGCCCTCCCCTACCCCTGCCTGCTGCAATGTCCCCCCAACACACACACACACACACATGCACAAACTGGCCACCTCCCTGCCCCTGGGCCACCACGGCATTCCCTTCTCTTCATACCTGCACTCCTGCTATGTCTCCACCTGCAAGGCTTTCCTCCTAAATCTGCTTAGCTCTGATAAGCCTTTGCCTAAATTTCACTGAATGAGGACTTCTCTGGACATCCTATCTAAAACTCCAACTCTATATTTTTCTCCAAGGCACTGCTCCCTTTCTAGCATACTGTATATTTTATTTATTTATCTCATCTGTTGACTGTCTCTTCTAGAACGTGTGTTCTGTGAGAGAAAGGAGTTCTGTCTGTTTTGTCTCCTGCCACTTCCCACGTGCCTAGAATAGTGCCTGACACATAACAGGTGCACAATAAGTTGTGGCTGAAGAAATAATCGATAGCCATTATTATCTGTTTGATATCAATACATCCAGACTAGAGCTCTTGGTTTCCACCAACCCCCACCACACACACAGACACACACACACACACGCCCCTGATTTATGGCCCAGTAATCCTCAGTCAAAGCTAGAAACCTGAGATTCATGGCACATGCACTGACTCCAGCTCCTGAATTTTTCTTCCATCCTCCATCCTCTTCGCCCTCTGCCACCAAAGCTCCAGTGCAAACCACTCTCCCGCTGCTGCAATCGTGCCCAGCCTCCTCTCCTGCAGCACGCCTGCCCCGTCCCTGCTCACTGGGCTCACAGCACGTTGTCTGAGGCACGTTTCTCGAGCACCTGCCCCTTGGGCCGGCACACCTTCTCCCGACAGGCCTTCCCCAGTCCTTCACTGGCTGGTTTCCTCCCTTAGGTTTCGGTTTAATCTCCAAGCGCCTTCCCTGACCACTCTGTCTAGAGCAGCTCCCACCCACCCACCCACCCACACCCTCCCCACCACTCTTCCCTTCACTAGCTTATTTCCCTCCAAGCAATTATCAAACTGCAATTACCTCATTTCTCTACGTACATGTTTCTTTTCTGCAACCCCATTGAAACCGCAACATCAAAGGCTGGGACTCAGCTCGGAATAAGTAAATGGTAGGCCCGCAAGTACAGGGGAGGGACGGAAGTGAGTTTAAAAGGGCTGCAGTCTGTGGAGCCATCAGCTGTCCCTCCCTGCCCTGGGCGCAGCTGCTGTGCAGAAGCAGCCAGGAGGAGGAAGCAAGCATTCCCGAAACATCTGGCCACCAAACCGAGTGATCTTGCTTCCTGCTCTTCTAGCCCATCCTTAGTCTTGGTCTCTGGCAGTTTCTCTGCCTCCGTTTTGGGGCGGTGAGGAGGCCTCCAGCAAGCAGCATCGCCCCAGACAATATTGTTTGGGAAGGCTTAAGAAGCAAGAAATAGCTCATCCCAAAATAACCTCGGCTTGGCTTCCAGCTGCTCTGAACAGCTGGATGCTTTTTCCTAGCCAGATAGCTTCTGTCTCTACACTAATAACATGGGGAGAAACCAAACACATCGAGCTATGCTAAATGGGGTCGTTGTTGTTAATTCCCTTAGGAGGATAAATGCCATCGCCATTCTCCATGCAGCTTTTCAGCAAAACGTTCCTAAACTCTGTGCTTGGTAGCGATTGGGCGCCATCGAAGAGTCATGAAGGGGACTCCCTTGCAAAATGTATCAACTGGCTGTGCTGGGGAAAGGTAGCACACGTTAGACAATTAGCAAACAATGTGATAGAACATAATTAAGCACTAAATAGTGTCATTCCGGTTCAGAGAGGATTGAGGTTAAGAGTAATTAGGAACGGCTTCTTAGAGGAGTTTCAAGCTATGTTAGGAAGAGTCAGGAAAGTTGAAGAAAAGGAAGGCGGTCACAGAGTCTCAGAGGCATGAATGAACCTGGACAGACACAGCGGCCTGACTAGTGTTTAGGAGTGGCAAGAGCGGGGGTTGTAGAACACGAATACTTGAGTCTTAAATTTACCACTTACACAGTGTGTGTGAGTACAAAAATCACTTAACCTTTCTGAGCCCTATTCCTCACTTGCCAAATAAAAATATGTCTACAGTACCTCCCTCCCTTCCTCCCAGAGCCCTGTGCGAACCAGAGATGAAGGGGCAGGGGAGCTTGCAGGAAGGACGATGATGTCATCCGCGCACCCCCGGAGGCGGGAAGGCAGCAGTGGAATGTGCCAGCCAGCCCAGGCCCGAAAGCCAGACTGAGAGTTAGAAGCACCTGCCTTGGAACCTGAGCAGGGAGGCTGCGCAGCTTGGGTGTCAGAATGCATGCTTTGGGGGGTCGCCTTTCTTTTCTCACACTGAATACAAGACAGCTGGTGATCCAAGGCCACATGCTAACAAGCAACAGTGGCTTCTTGCTCAGTGAGTAAAAGGTTTTATAAAGGACGTCACCCCGGGGTTGAAAGGGCATCTGGTGCTCTTTCAGGACAGCTGCTATGCCCCAGAGTTACACTCTCCTTGCTCCATGGCCGTCTTATAGCATGGTCTCTGGAAACAAGACTTTGGTGACTTTCTGCCACAAGGCTTTGTTCCCTCGTAAGCACCGCCGTCTGTATTTAGAGTCTGAGAAACCCGCCGTCTATTTGGCATTTTGGCCTCCCCATAGGGAAACACGACCTTCTGGACGCGAGGCAGGCCGCGGTGTGGGGCCGGCGGTGAGCAGAGGGCCTGGGGAGGCAGAGCGAGCAGAAGCGGTGGGAACCGGCTCAACACCCCATCCCCCCTTTTCTGAATATGCTTCCTGAGGTCCTCAAAAGACTTTGCCCCAATATATGTGTTGTGGGGTCCCAGTGGCTGTTTCTAGTGCTTCTTCTCTGCATGGAATGTGGCGTCGCCTCCTCAATGGAGAGAGAGTGCTGAATTTGACAACAGGCAAGTCTGAGCTCAAGTCCTGGCACTGCTGCCACTTACCAGGTGCTCGTCTCGAACCAGCCACTGCAAAGCCCTCCTTTCAGTCGAAGCTCCCTCCTCCGACAGGGGAGCTTGGTCTCCTTCAGTGTGTCTCAAATCTAGCTCATTGTCAGAATCACCTGAGATGCTCCTCTGAGCACAGATTCCCAGGCACTCTGCAAATTCTCGTTCGGTCAGGCTCAGATGCGGGCCTGGTCATCCGTATTTTAACATGGAACTTCAGGAGTCACAAAGCTTGGAAACCACTGGGTTTTCCAAGCTTTGTGACCTTCCAGTTGAAACTACTTGTCCTGAAAAACCAGGGAGGCCTTCTCAGCTTGGGTGCCAGGGAGGCATGCTTTGGGGAAACACGTTTCTTTTCTCGCATTGAGCACAAGCCTGCTGGTAAGCCCAGACCCTCAGCCCCCGGCCCCATTCCAGTGTTCGCTGCCCTCTGACTGGTTAGACAGGGAGGCCTCTGCTGAGTACAGAAGGAAAACAAGCTGCCTCTCTGGTGAAGGCCTCCCTGAGCCCTTTCCGCCCCCTTAGCCAAGCTGAGTTAACTGATGCCCCCTGCACGACCTTGTGCTCCTTTGGGGACAGGACTAGTGCTCCAGTCGGTCGGTCACACGCTCCTCTCCCCCAGTGTGGGAGCTTCTCAAGGGCAGTGGACATGTCTTATTCGTTTCTCCACCTCGGCACCTGGCACAGGGCCTGGCGTGGTGTAGATACACAAATGAATTTGGAGTGACAACGCCCTTAGTTTTGTAGCTCTGTGTTCTTTCCATTCCTTCCACCTATTCCTGTGCCTGGAACTGGCAAGCCAAAGGTCAGCAACTTAAAACATGGGCATTGGCCCCAGGCCTAGGCCATCCTTGTATCACCCGGTGTAGCATGGCCATGAAAGGGTTAGCTGCCTGCTCCCCGCCTCCAGCCCTGGCCCAGCCTGGACTTCAGCTGTCGGTCAGGGTGGGCGGAACAGACAGACAACCTCCTGGACAGAGTTATGACTCAGTCTCGCATTCTGAGCCATGGCCGGAGAGGAAAACCAGCCACTCCCCAACAGAGAGCTGGGCCTCCACTCTGCAGCCCTGCTTGTCTTGTCTAGCTCTGCCCGGTGCCCCCCTCCCCAGCCGGTGCCCCTCCTGAGAGAGGAGTGTGTTTAAGATTCCTGGCACGAAGTATAAGAGGCGATTCCAAGCATCTTGCTGCAGAGTGAACTAATCCTACCAGGTTAATTCTCCCCCTCAGTTCATTTCATCATATTAGAGCCGGCAGGCACCCCGTGATGCTTCATTACCTGTGCCACTTGAAGGCAAAGCTTTCTTTTAATGAGCTGAGCAACGTGGGGGCCCCCTGCTATGCATCCCAGCTGATGTATTTGTCCTGAAAAGGGGGAAGCCCTGAGCTCCCCAGCCTGTCCATGGGTCAAAGCTACTACGAAGGGGAATGAAGGGGGCTGAAGAGCTGGTATGCTTCTGTGCCCAGTGAGGTCAGAGGGGGCAGAGGGGGCAGAGGGAGGTGAAAGGAGAGGGGCCACCCTTTCCCCATCCCCCTTCCTGCGCACTTGGCAGCTTGGGAAATGCTTAGTCTATGTCAAAGGCTCCAGGACTGGAAAGATCCCACTCCCAGCCTGCTTAATCCAACCTCAATCATCACTCCCTGTTTTCCAACAGAGATAGTGCCATTTCCTCCAAAAAGTCTCATTTCCAGGGCCTTTGAAATTACCCCAGGAAAGAAAGAAAGAAATGGAGTTTTGCGCTGGGAGTGGGGAAAAGAAGCTGCTTGAGTGTGCGTACGTAGGCAGGCAGCTGGGTTTGGGGTCTGCAGGCAGGCGGGGGCTGGGGAGGCAGCGCCAGTGCTGCACGCTGGTCATCTTCTCCCTTAGATAGCTCGCCCCCCACCATCCGGCTGTCTGTATGAAAGAGAGCTCCCCTAATTAATCAAACCCTCTCCACCTTGGTAAGTGAGGGCTCCTACCAGGAGACAAAGCACTGCGGCAGCTAACAGAGGATGGCCGGCTTGGCACAGAGGACCGGGATGAGGCGGAGGGTCCACCAGCAGGGCACAATCATTTCACCAGCACGCGATTCCCAGAAAGCTGGGCTGCCAAGCACACTCTCGCTCTCTCACTCACTCTCGTGCTCTGCTTTGTTTAATCTGCATTTCATCCCCCACCTCCCCTCTGCACTCGGGCCCCCTACCCTTGCTGGGTGGCATTTAATCTGCTACCGTCCATGTGCTCCTTTTCATGGGCTCGTGTCAGTGCACATTTCTGCCTTTCCCTGCACTTCTCAATGACTGCTGCCCAAAGGGAGGAGGAAAGAAAGAAAGAGACTGGGGGGAGAGTGAATGTGGCTTTGCGGGGGCTGCCGCCGGCGGGGACCGCTCCCCAGATAAAAGGGCCTGTGCATGCATTGCATGAAGGAAAACCTCTGAGCGTGAGTGCAGGGAAGAAAGAAAATAGCTCACTGAACACACTATGGTTTCCAGCATAAAAGGGCTGCAGACAGCAGCCCTGCGAGGCTTTGCTCGCTGGGGGAACAGCAAATAAATTTCCAGAAGGAAATCTAAATAAAAGTATTACTAAAAAACAAAACCAAATGGGCTCTGGGCACTGGGCAGGAAGTCAAGAGGAGTGATGACACTCTATGCGCCTTTTACCGTGTCTGCTAGGACTAGCATGTCTGCTAGTCCCCTGTCCAGTCCGCACCTCCTGCTCCTCCCAATTTCAGTCTAGGTGTACAAACTTCCTCTCTTTGCTCTTTGACTGTAGACGAAGATGCCTGAAGAGCTCACCAGAACCCCTTAAGGCCTCGGTCCCTCTTCCTGTAAAGGGGTACTGTGAGGGCGTCCCCCTGCACCAAGGGACTTGAGAGGACAGTGTCTGGGTGCAGAAGCGCTATGAAGCACTACTCTAGCAAGGGGGATCACGTGGGGTTTGTTGCCTTTGAGAAGGGTGAGGTAAGGAGTGGGGAAGGTTGTAGTAAAGTATTTGAAATTGCAGGTTTTGAACTTGCACAGCTTTCCACAAAAATCACCCTCCCCGTTCGTATGCTGGTGACCGTGCGTCAGCCCCCTTGGCCCCATTGGGGTGGCTGTACTCGCTGTTCTCACCTCTGCTGATGGCTGACATGCTGCTTGTCAGACATGTCAGACTCTCCTCGGCCCTCCCTTCTGTTGCTCCTGGCATCCCTTCCTCCAAGCGTCCTCAGTGAAAGGGGTGATTAATGAAAAAGCCACGTGGGCATCGCATTACTAGATTAAATCCTATACAGAGCAGCACCTTCAAGATTGAAGACTCTGCCATCAGCACCTGGGTCACACCGGGGCCACTGCAGGGTTTCTGCTGGCATGAGGAATGGCCCAGGCAGGGGGCAAGGAGCCATTCATAGAGTCATCAAATCACAGAAGGTTGGAGCTGGATGGGGTTCCAAAGGCTGTTGGGTTCATTTTCATAAGTGACTCAAATCCACCCACAAACTCCTCACGGGCTCCTCTAATGCGGGAGACCCTGTGTCTCCACAAAGCCATCTGCTCCCAGGTAGTGACGTGTTAGGAAATAAGCTCATGCCTGCCTCACCTCAACAGCCATCTCCACCGTTCACTCACCAAATATGCGCAGATCACCTGCCATGTGCAAGGTTTGGCCTGCCATGTCAGAGATACCGGACTGTTCCTGTCCTCGCAGGCGGTCACACAGAGACACAGGCTGGACAGGCTCGAGTGCTTCGCCAGGGGAAGTTCAGGGATGTAGGGAACACATAGGAGGGGTGCTGATGGAGATTTTTGATGGGAAGGGGACATAGGCTGCAGGTCAGGAAGGGCTTTCCGAGAGAAGCAACATCCAAGCTGAAACCTAATCTAAGATTTAGCAAATCAAGTGCAGAAGAAGGTGTAGGGATGCGGTGGGAGGGTCAGGCCGAGTGTTGGGCCAGGGAACCTGTAAGGAAGGGGACCTGGGAGGAGCCAAGGCAGTGAGAGCCAGAGTGGGCAGGAGGGATATGTCCTCGAAATTCCACAAGCTGTTCAGCCCTTACAACCAGCCTGGGTCCTAAGCCCCTGCCTTAGTCTGTTCCTGCTGCTATAACAACATATCATAGACTGGGTGGCTTATAAAGCAGCAGAAATTTATTTTTCATAGTTCTGGAGGCTGGGAGGTCCAAGATCAGGCATACTGGGTGTCTGGTGCAGGCCTGCTTCCTGGTTCAAAGATGGCACCTTCTTACTGTGCCCTCCTGTGCTGCAGAATTCTGGTCTCTGCAGCCCCTGTAAGGGCACTGGTCCCATTCATGAGGCTCCACCCTCATGCCCTCATCACCTCCAAAGGTCTCACCTCCTAATATCATCATTTGGGAGCTGAGTTTCAACATAGGAAGTTTTTAGGGGACACAAGCATTCAGGCCACAGCAGCCCTTTCCTCTTCTACTTCGATCCCAGCCTGTATATGCCATTTCGTGCCTCCCCCATGCCCAACACTTGCTGTGGCTCTGACCCGGGGCCTCGCCGTCTCCTGCTCAGGTTCAGTTCAACTGGCTGCTCCTCAGTTCTGTCCTGAGAGCTCCTGGGTGCCACCACTCTCATCTGTCAAACCCTTGCTCCCAATGGCCCCGAACCCCCACAACGCCCTCCCTGGGGCTGCCTGGGAGGAGGCTTTCCACCAAGTTTTCTCAAGCTCATCAGAAGTGAGTCAACAATTATCCCCCGTAGGTCCTGGTCCTTCCACCTGGGGTTGCGGAGAATATGTCCAGCTCTTCTGTGAGTGCTTCAGAGGTATTTGAAAGCCGGTCTCATGACGCCCCCCACCACCTGCTTTCTCCACAGTAAGTAGGCCTGTCCCCAGCTTCAAACTGCTCCTTCTCATGTATTTACTAGTACCTGGATGAGATTTCAAACTTAAACTACTATTTTTAAAAGCAAAATGTTGCAGAGACATGAAAGGGAATATTATTCAGCCTTAAAAAAGAATGAAACTCTGATGCATGCTATGGTGTGGATGAACCTTGAAAACATTATGCTAAGTTAAAGATGCCAGACACAAAAGGCCACACTCTGTAGGATTCTACTTCTGTGGAACAACGAGAATATACACACCCACAGAGATGGAAAGTAGAGCAGGGCCTGGGGAGCAGGGAGTCGGGAAGGACTGCTTGATGGAGGGGGCTTCAGATTGGAGAGATGAAAAAGTTCTGGAACTGGGTGGTGGTGATGGCTGCACAACATTGTGAATTTACTTAATGCCACTGAGTTGTACACTTTAGTGTGATTAAAATGGAAAGTTTTATGTTGTATTTTACTACAATGAAACAATTCCCTGCCATTTGTATAACACCTTGTATCTTATGAGGATTTTCACATAGCATCATTGACCTCATCAGCTCCCTTCTTCCTGTGTAGCTCCCCGTTGCAGACGAGGCAGCTGAGGTGGGGCCCGGCCGGGTCGCAGCAGGAGCCAGCCCAGGGCCTCACACTGGCTTCCACACCGCAGAGCAAAGCTGCTGCCACACTGCTCCGCCCACAGGGGCTGCCAAGGGGGGACAGGGGTGCTGCTGAAGAATTTCCCCTCCCCCACTCTGCAGTGACCATGTGTGAGTGGGATGTTTGGGTGAGGAAAGGGGACAACCTTCTTATTTGAGAAATGGAACAAAAGAAAATATGCCACATTTTCTCTTCCCCATATGGACATGAGGCCTTGGCGGGCATGGCAGACAGCAGAGGTAGATCTGGCCGAGTCCCTTTCCTGTAGTCAGAGTTGTCAAACTCTGTAAAATAATTAAAAGAGGTTTATTCTGAGCCAAATACGTGTGACCATGATCCAGAGAGCCATGCTCAAGAAGCCTTGAGTAAGTAGTTCCTCTGTGGTTGGCTTACAGTTTGGCTTTATGCATTTTAGGGAGACTGGAAATTACACGTAAAATCATGGAAAGCGTATGTTGGTTTGGCCGGAAAATGTAGGACATCTCAAAGCAAGGTTATAGGTGGGCTTGAAGATTTTTTGATTTGTAATTGGTTAAAGAAATGAAGCTTTCTTTGTCTAAAGGCTTGGAATGTTTCAAGATAAGGACATCTGTTAATCAGAGACAAGCCACCGGATATATGAGGTCTGTCCAGAAAGTATCCAGCCACAAAATATGAAAAATAAAGACATTTATTGAAGAAGATACAAGATACAAGAAACATTGTACATAGGACAATGACACCTCAGGCCCTTCAAAGTAGGCACCTTGGGACCTCACAGTTCTCTCAGGGTCTCCTAACCTAACCCGTGTATCTTCAGCTTTCTCAGGTGCTCTGCTTGTTGCAGGCCTTCCAGAACGTGGACCACTTTCAACAGATTCTTGACCATCTTTGAAATGTCTGTGCCACACTTTTATTTTCCCTGCACTCATTGCACCCTCCCCAAAAGCCTCTCAGTCATCTGAATAGTTTCCATGGAGGTATGTCCAAGTTTAATGCAAAATTTGATGCAGATTCGTTGCTCTACTCGTTCAGTCACTTTGAATGTGACAGCCACACAGTACACATGCTCACTCAGTGGCGTCTAGCACCCAACTGACTAGTACAGTGAAGTCGTCATTGTTCACACAGGCACATCCCAGTCCACTCTCCTTGGCTGCCAGGTTACGTGGATGTTGTCCAAACCATTCTTGTGTATTAACAATGGCTGGATACTTTCGGGACAGTCCTCATCTAGGGAGACTCAAGTGATCTATTAAGTAAATTGAAGACCTGCAGGTGTGGTTTAACCTTTGCCTTACATGGCCTTAGGCCTTTTAATGATTTTATATCTTATTGTTACAAAGAATAACTCCAAAAACCATGGGTCATAACTAGGAGTGTCTGACCTCTTCTCATGGTCAGCAACTCAGATTTAAGGTTTTCTTGAGGTCCCCTTAGCCAAGAGGGGGTCCATTCAGTGAGCTAGAGGGCTTAAGATTCTACTTCCATTAGAGCCACCCATGGGAGAAAGCAGGTGTGGAGGAGCAAGTGGAGGAAAGGAAGTGTGCCCTCAGAGTCCCAGTATGGACACTCAGGAAAAGATGTGGAGAAAGGATTGGGCAGGGGGGAGGACGAGCCACAGGCAGGGTTGCTGGGGTGGGAGAAACTGAATGTCTAAGCTTCACAGACAGGCGGGCCTGGGCAGAAGACATGGCACCGTAACAGACTCCCTCTTCCTGCAGTCCCCAGAATGGAGAGGGAGGCTGCACTGCCCTGCACCAGATCTCGCTCTGATGACGGATGAGAGTCCTACATGATCTGATAGGCTGCAAATAGCTCCCAGTCTGCTGGGACCATCAGAGGAGAGAAGGGAAACAGAGGCCCGAAGTCCTAGAGACTCATGATGCCAGCCTCTGAGTCATGTGACAAATAAGCTAAGCACTTTCTAATGATGTATTCTGTATAAGAATGGGTCAGAAAATTGAAGCTTAGAATATGTAAAAGATTTGCTCACGTGCACCCAGCTGGAGGCACGGGGATTTGAACCTGGGTCAGTCATGTCAGAATCTCCTCTCCATTGCCACTGGTTTGAATTCAGGTCTTGGGTAAAAGGCAATGAGGTCTGAATGAGCTACAGGGCAAGCTTGTGCTCCCTGCCCTCCAAGGACTGAGCGCAGCACCTGAACGTGTGGTCAGTGTAGGTGTGGGAAGGGCAGGCCCTTCGCCTGTGCTCACCAGGGCTTCCACCAGGCACAACCAAAAGCACACTTGAGCCCAAGGGCCCACCCGGAAGCCAGCTCCCTGAGCATCACTTCTGTCAGCGCTACCGATTAAGACTGGCACATTGCCACTCTCCTCCTTCGCTGGGGAACCCTGTCTTCAGTGAGAGGGCCTTGTCCAAAACTGTGCCCAGGCCTCAGCCTAAGGACACCTGTTTCCTGCCTAAGGAAGCCATCCCTGCAGATCCCATCTCACAGATGGGGAAATATCCAGGGAGGGGTTAAATAAGACACCCAAGGGTCTTATAGCTGATAATAGTACACCAGATATTTAGACCGAGTTCTGTCTGACTCCATTACTCTGTGCTTTTCCAATATACAACACTGCATAAAAATTTCTCACTGAGATCATCCTTAAAAACTGATCCCTAATGGTGTCAGCTTTTTCCCAAGGATCAAATGCAAAGCAAGAGCTGTGCAAAGCCCCATGAGACACTCTGCTCTCTGAGTGTTGTGGAATCAGTGGTGGCCCACCCACCAACCAGCTTGCTGGCTCTCACAGCCAAAATCTCCAGTTTCCTGGGCCTGGAGCCACCATCCAGAACCATGTTTTAAAAACCAACTTATAAAAGAAGGCACCCAACAGGAACCACTCTGTCTCCTTCTAATTATTCCAAATTTGAAGATCATGTGGGCTTTCAACGAGAAGCTGTGGTTTAAAGCCCGAGTTGCCATTTGATAGAGGATGCAATGCATAATCAGCCAGATTTTTTACCCAGTTTGGCATCCCTGAAAGAGCGGAGACATTTGTTTCAGGACATCTTTGTCTGCTGCCACTCTGAGGAAAGCACTGCCCTGAAGCCTGGAATGTCTCCCTCTACCTAGACACATCCAGCAAGGCATTTACCCAGTCAGTGCCCCACTGCTCCCATCTGCAACATTGTCGAGAAGAACCAGACACTCCTGATGCAAACGCCTGCTCTGCTAGTCTCCAGATGTGTGGCCCTGGACGAAGTCCTCAGCCTCTCAAAACCTGCTTCCTCGTCCATAAAATGAGAAATTAACTATTGCATACTTTGTTGCATTTGTATCTGCCCAGCATCCACTCTTCCTTATCCTAGAAATACCCTCTTCACTTTCCTATGGCTCTGATGGGCCAATTTCCAACAGGAGTTTCAGAGCTGGTCGTGTGACACAGGCCCCACCAATCAATATATTCCATCCTTCCAGCCACAGCGACCAGTTCACAGACAGGCCACATGAACAGAACTCAATTCCAATTCCAGGACATTTGTTAGAAATGCTGATCATTTGTAGTAAGGATGACATTAGCTGGAGCGGCAAGATGGCAGACCAGAGACACCAGCTGCCAGAGCGTCTCAGTAAGAAGGAGAAATTTTAGATGAAAGATAAAATGAACAAACAAACATAGGGTCTAAAGGGGTGGGTCTAAAGGAAAGGTGCCAGAACCTTCAGGAGACTCTACGGGAAGAAGTTATAGATCAGAACAAGAAGAAGCAAGGTATTGGCAAAGATCAACCCCCAAGGGGGTTGGAGTCTGGTGAGAAGGGTAGGTGGAGCGGTTGTTTCTCCCTCCCTCACATATGACAGTTGGCAGGCTTCTGAGCTGCTGGAGAGACTTTCTGCCCACATGAGCCCAGAGGGTGCTGCCACCAGTGATCTGGAAGCTTCTTGTGGACAGGACATCAGGCTGGCTCCTAGCTCCCCTGGGATGCCTCCCACCCCACAAACCTGAACTGGGATGGCAGGCACCATATGGCTTCTTGACCCACCATGTGCCCTTGTCTTCTCCAGGGGCCTTCAACTCCACTGGTTTCATCTTGCTCATCCCCACACATACATTTCTCTACTCCAGTCAAGGCTGCAGGAGCCACAGGGTCCAGGGGTCCTCTGTGATCTGCATGACTCTGGAGCCTGGTCATTCTAGGTGGACTGCCTCCCAGAGAGAGGGTTGGAAATGACCAGAGTACTAGCTTCCCTCCATCCAGACTCTTTCCCTCCCTTTCCCCTCCCCCACCCATGGCAGCCAAGAGACAAAATTAAATTGAGCCACCACCACAGAGAGTAGGGCCCAGGCCTTTCCTCTGGGGATGCTGCAGTGCACAGAGGGATACTCATTCTGTGAGCTCCCTGCCCCCCTGCCCTCCCTGGTGATGCTTGCCCAGAAGCTCCATCAGAGCAGGGCATGCCTTGAAGCAGAGGAACATTGATACTTCTCGGGCACCTTGTGGGTGACTCAGGACCAGCACACTTCTCCCTGGCATGGTCAGGAATTGATATTCTTGGTCTCAGGAAGTTAGGGAGCCTGCATGAGCAGATCTGAAGGGAGACTGCAGTGTGAGTTTTAGCTGCAGCATGCTCAGGGGGCACCACTTCCCTCACAGGAGGGCTGCAATCTCAGCTCAGTCTGGGCTTCTGGGTGGGAAACCTCTTGGCCCATAGCACAGTCCTGGGGGACCTTGGCTGGCTTGAGCTCCTGCCTACTGGCAGATGCAAAAAAAAAAAAAAGAAGCTGTGGAACAGAGGAGTGGGAAGAGGAGAAAGATCCACTCTGGACTGCCGCATTATGAGTCTCAGATGGTCCCTCCTCCCCAAGCAGAATCTGTAGTTGGGTGGGGCCACTTCAGCCCCTCCCTGGAGGCTTTGCCCAGAAGCTGGAGCAGATCTTTGACCCCTGCCAAAGCAGCTACCTTGCCAGCTTTTGTGGAGCCTGAAGGCAAGTTCACCAAACCCAGTTCCACCCAGCATCACTCCCCCACTCACCACTGCTGTGGCAGAGAATAAGGACTCACCTGAAGTTCCAGGGCCCAACCCACCACCTAGGGCATGCAAGTGCTTTCCCTGAGGGACTAGAGCCAGTCACAAGATCCCAAATTAACATTGGGAAAACAGCTTGTTCCGTATAGCAAGTGCCACCTGCTGACAGGGAGGCCAATTTACATGCCCTTTACATCATTTACTGACTCAATTTTACAGGGTGTAAGGAGGCCCAAGAAATGGCTATTTGGGAGAGTACCTAACTATCCACATAGAAAAACTTCACTACTAGATAAAGGAAGGAAGATCCCAGGCTGGGGCCTTAGCATACAAATGTTTAGGCCCCTCCCCCATGAACAGCTCTCCCTGCTTGGAAAGCTTATCCTGACCCTCCTACCAGGGGTTGCCCCTAGTGGCTGGAAAAGCAAATTCTGAGCTCTGCCAAGGTTTTGCAAAGCCTTTCAGGCTCCTGCAATCCAGCCACCATTTGTCTTGCTCCTCCCCCAACCACAGGGGGAGTAGAGATCAAGCAAACCCCTGGGAGCTACAGGATCCCTCCTAAAGCTTGGGGCATTCATATGCCCCACCTGGGGAACCAGGGCTTACCACAGGCACAAAAGATTAACTTGGCAGCTGGCTTTCTATGCAAACATCAATCAATGACAGGAGGAACATCCCCACAGCTAAGCATAGCATCTCCCAACTCAAGCAAACAAGGAGCTGCTGATGTGTACTCACAAGTATCACCCACCATCACCAAGATTAAGCTGGAGGACCTAACTCACTACACACTATTGGGAAGAGGTGAAGACACCAGGTCAGAGGAAATGCAAGAGGTACAACCAAACCTGTTAGAATACCCCACAGTAGACTCAGGATCAGCATTCCTCTCCCTAGCCCATTCAGGGATTGATCTTCAGGGACCTGAAGACAGGCCTGTAAGTCAGGCCTAGCACCCCCAGGTCTCAACCAAGAGGCCAGATGAGAAGGAATCAATGAAAGAACTCCAGAAACATGAAAAATCAGAGCAAAAGGACACCCCCAAAAGAAAAGAACAACTCCTGAAGGGTGGAGAAAGATGGCAGACAAGAAACACCACCAACCAGAGTGTCTCTGCAGAAAAGACAGCTTCTAGAAGAAATTAGAAGAAAGAAGCAAGCAGACGACCATACATCAGATGAGGGTCAGAAGGAGGGATACCAGAGATTATGGGAGACTCCACGGGAGGAGGTTGCCGAGGAGAACTGGAAGCAGAGACCTCCCAAGCAGCTTGGAGACCAGTGGCAAGGGTAGGTGGAGCGGTTAACTTTCCCCTCCAAGACACTGCTGGTGGGCTCCCCAGCAGTTGGAGAGACCTGAGGACACCAGCCCAGAGATGGCCACTGCCAGTGAGCGGTAAGCCTGTAGCAGACGCGGCACCAGGCTCCCAACTCCCTCAGGGCACCTCTGTGCGGGCAGACCCGACAGCGCGGCAGGCGCCATATTGCTCCACTCTCCCCACCCCCGTCCCTATCCAGGGCTGCCGAGAGAGAAAATATAGCCACCAGCCGGAGGCATCTCCAGGGAATCGGACCTTCCCTTTTGGGGCCCTACAGGGGTACTAAGGGGTACTCAGATGGGGAGCTCCCTACCTGCCAGCCGTCCCAGGTGATGCCAGCCTGGTGATTCCGGCAGAACGGGACAGACCCTGAGGCTGAGAGACATCGACCCAGCTTGGGGGGAATTAGGACTGGCACTCCTCTCCCTGGTGGGGTCAGGGATTGAACTCCGGGGCCAAGAAGTCAGACCTGCAGACCAGATCCTGTGCACCCAGGTCTCGCAATGCCCGGGGCACAGAAGGGATATTCTGAATGAACCTACTAAGGAGTGTGTGCCTTCAGGGGCAGATCAGTGTGCTTGAGGGCAACTCTGATCCCACAGGGGGGCCGTGTGCCCAGCCCAGGTGGCGACCCTGCGTAGGGAACTTCCCAGCCCACATCACAGCCAGGGGAAACCCCATGGCATGACATCTGGCCTGCTGGCAGAGACCCAGGAGAAGCCATGGAGTTGGGGAGGGTGGAAAGGAGCGAGGCCTGC
>VBSM01000639.1:1965337-1980282 GCA_008086735.1 Cheirogaleus medius | reverse complement strand
TGGAAAGTAGTATGGAGATATCTCAAAGAACTAAAAGTAGACCTACCATTTGATATGGCAATCCTACTACTAGGTATTTACCCAAAGGGAAAAAAGACATTTTGTAAAAAGGACACTTGCATTCAAATATTTATAGCAGCACATCACAATCGCAAAGATGTGGAAACAACCCAAGTGCCCGTCAATACATGAGTGCATTAATAAAATGTTTTGTATGGCATATTTCTCAGCCATACAAAAAATGGTGAACTCATACCTTTTGTAACAACCTGGATGGAACTAAAGACCATCCTTTTAAGTGACGTGTCATGAGAATGGAGAAAAAAAACAAAACATGTATTCACTACTAAATGGGAACTAGTTGACCAGCACTCATGTGCACATATGGTAGTAAAATTCAATGGAAATCAAGCAGGTGGGAGGGGGGAAGAGGAGATCAGTAAATTCACACCTAACCGGTATAGCACACACTATCTGGGTGATGGACACACTTATAACTTTGACTCAAACTGTACAAAAGCAATTCATGTAACCAAAACATTTGTACCCTTATAATATTCTGAAATAAAAATAAATTTTTTGAAAAGAAAGACATTAGCCTAGGGCTATTGGGGGTTGGGGCCACCCTAAAGAAAGAACTTGTCTGAGAGTGAAGCCAACAGAGAGGAAGGAAGAGCTGAAACAGAGAGAGAGAGGAGAGAGAGACTGAACCCTGGTGGCATTTTTTGGGTCCCTGGAATGAGCTGTGCTGGAAGCCAATCTTAACTCCTCCTCCTATTGTTTACATGGATGAGTTGAATTGGATTCTTGACACTAAAATTGAAATGATACCTGTATAATATGCTTTCGGCTTGGTTGAGATAATATAAGCTAAGCACTCAGCCCAGTGCCTGGCATATAGTAAACCTTCAATAAATAATGTCAGCTATTATGGGGAATAAATGAGATGATGGATGTAAAAACACTCAGAAAGCATAAAGTGTTGTACAAAAGTAAGGGACCTGTTATATGCTTTCCTGTTCTCCAGTGATCTATACCTCATGTGGCGGCTTTATATGCCCACTCTCTCCTTCTCTAAATATTTCATGTGACCAATTAGACTGTGAGAACCAGGGTAGGGACCATGGTTTATATATCGTTTTAACCATTGTAGAATATAGTGCAGTTGTGAAGTACACTGTATCATAACATGGTCGTTAAGATCACAGGCTTAGTGCCTTAGGGCTTCAAACTGCCCCTTACTATCTGGGTGACCACAGAGGAATGATTTCACCCCTTTGGGTCCCAGATTTTTACCCTGTAAAGTGGGGCCAATACTAGTTCTTACCTCATTTAGTTGTTATGAAGATTAAATTAGTTAATTTAACGAGTCAATTAAATTAGTTGCAACTATTATTAAAATAATTCTAAAGCATGTACAACAGTGTTTGGCACATAGTAATTGTTACATGTTTGTTATGAAAACATTTCCTAATTATTTTATTATTATTATTATTATGCAAAAGCATTTACTGAATATGCAAAGGATATACCACCCTTTCCTTAATATCGTGATGAAGGAGGCAAGTATCTGCCTCTAAAATAATAACAGCTATCACTTATTTATTTATGGGCATACTGTGTTACTTCATCTATCATCTTCATGCTCTAACTTTGCACTTTAAAGCTGGCAGGAACCAAAGCAGATGTCTCACTTTGCAGATGAGAAAAGAAATGCCCAGAAAGGCCACATGATTTATCCAAGGTGCACAGTTTGTTAAAAGCAGTATGAAGCAGAATTTGGCCCCCCGACTCCAGACCCATTGTGCCCTACCCGCTATACAATACTGCCTAAGGAGATGAGACACAAGCACATGGCCAAAACATATAAACACAAACAGCTGCAGCGGCACAGATTCCTTCCTTCCTTTAACAAATATTTATTTAGTGCTGAAATATGTATAACTGCCAAGAAATCAGGAAACAGGCTACAGTGAAGCAGAACCACTTCCCAACCTGTTGATCTAGGAAAATAGGTAGTTACCTTTCATTCATTCATTTGGCAAGTATTTAAGCATTTATGATTTGACAAATACTGAGGATAGATACAGTGTTAACAAAGCTTAAAATATCATGGGTTTAGGTATATCATAAGTGCTCAGTACTGAACCAATAAATGGGTCATTGTAAGTACCAATGAATCAATGGGTGGATAAATGGATGGTTGGATGGATGGTTGAATGGATGGATGGATGGATTTTTCCAGGGACACTTACATCCTTGAGCTTTATCCAAAGAAGTCTTCCCTTGATTTGTTCCCAAAATTATTTGATATGTAATGTGAGAGATTGAATCTGGTAATTTAGGAGATGGAAGAAACCTAAGAGGTCAGAAAATCCAACTCCTAACATTATAGATGAAGAAAATGGCACCCAGAGAAATAGAGGTCACGTATATGAAAGTTAGATTTGGTGACCTCTTTTGCAAGCATAGCCATTCAGCAACAAAGATTTCCTATTCCTTGAGTGAGATCACATCCTAGAGAAGTTAAGTTTTTTCATCCCCAGACACCCTCCTTGACCCAGAGAAGTCAAGATTCAAGAGGGCCACTCTTAGAATGGGCATAGCCAGGGGAATTGATCAGGCCTTTGTCCCTGAGGACAGGAGAGAGAGAATCCTGGCTAAGGACTCAAAGATCATCAGATGGGTCTCAGAGCACCAATTTATAAGCCACTAATAAAGTCCATCTGCTTGCAGTAGGAGCCTGACTCTGCCTGTGATTACTGCTCCATAATTGTTCTTGAGGAAAAACATCTGCTGTTCCTAGCCCATTGCTTGATGTCGTCTCCTATTTGTCTCACCCCTAATGTCCATCCTGGCTGAGCTGGTATGCTGTGGCCAGGCAAGACATGGCAGGAGCCCTGGTTTCCTCCTCCTTTGCAATCACCTCTTTTCCCTCTGTCCCTTTGTCCTTTCCATCTCGGACCCAGCTATATGCTCTGTTGCTTCTTCCCCAGTTAGCACTGTGGTTCAGGAAGCACCTATTCTAACACAGAAAGTACTGGGGTTGGGTCTTCTGTCCTAGTTTCCTACACTATATTGAAACTTCAGTACCTTTGTCTCCCTTGCCTAGGCATACTACTAAACCACTCCAAAATATATCTTTTGGAAACTATATTATTCTGTTTGGTTTTCAGTGAGATAATATCATGACCAAAAGAATACCACACTGAGACTTACAGGTGATAGTGTTCATTACAATTTATCAGACAGGAGACAGAGCATCTATTCCTTGAAATTTTGTTGCAAAACACCAAGGCTACTGTAGAATTCCTGAATGCAATTTAATTGTTGCAAGGCAGTGACATTCCTCATGCTTCCTTGTGGAATCCAAACATCAAATGACTCAGGTTAAGAAATGCAAACCGAGCTACCTGCTGTGCTCTTCAAATATTTCTAATGATTTTTCTGATGCTTTGAACTGATTTAACCCAAAGTGCATTTGGCCTCTAAACTGTTAGTCCTTTGATTTTTAAACTGACGTGTAATTTAAATCAGAGTCCCAACTCTCCTCTACTTCTCAGTACAAAGCCGTTGGCCAAAAGTCTCCAAATTCAGTGATATTTTTACCTTAGGACAAAAAATTATAGTTTCCTTCTGTCCAAAGAACGTGACTTAAGTCAGGGAGGAAAATGAGCAAAACTGCAAAACCCCAAGGACAGAAAGGAATTAGATTGAAAGTGAAGAAACCAGGTATGGGATGCGGAGGGATTTAACTACCAAACAGGAAATACGTGCTATTCTAGACCCTGGTCCTGCCCTTCTTCAAGATATTCCTGTTTCCTGACAGCTGATGGATGGTCTTCAGAACACGGAGGAAGGTAAGAAAGACTGGGGATCATTAAGGAAGATGATTAAAAACTTAGCCTACTCTCCTGCACTTGTTTTCGTCTCCGAAGCAGAAGCTATGCCGCCACAACCATTTTGAGGTGCACTACATCTCATGAGACAATGCACCAAAATTATCATTTCTCCACAGGCAGGGCGGGCAGAGGCCAGGGAAGGAAACACAAGCTTGAAAGTAATGGGAGCAAACACTAAAAAAGGGAAAGGATGCCAACCTGAATTTGTAATATCCAGCTTCTGGTGCGATCTCCATTCTACTAACTCCACTGATTTGTTTTGAAGAGCCGGAGTGTTTGTTCTCAGTGCTAGGGTTTCCCTGCAACCACATTCAGAACCGTTTACCGAGCCTGTGTCCTTAAATGTTCACAGTATTTTTATCGAACATTAGGAAAGCCCTTGGTAATTTGCAGCAATTTAGTATGCTTGCTTTGCTTTTAGAAAATCCACAGCAATTCAATAAACACCCAGTCACTGTGTCTGTTAACACATACACACTCTCTCTCTACAGCTGCCTGCCAGCTGTCACTCCAGGAGAGCAAGCCATCAGAGCCTCCCCTATTTCTGTGACCCTCACTCTATCCTGTCTTCTATCCGATGTGAGGATCACCTCCAGAAAACCACATCCCCACACACACTTCCATTCCCCCCTCCAGGGCATTGGAAAACCCAGGCCACACAGATGAGTGGGGCAGGCCCAACATGTGCCCAACTTGGCCTCATGTGGCTGCTAGGTGCCATCTGTTGCATTGTTAGGGTTGAGCAAGACCCAAGAAGAGGGATCCACCTCTCCATCTGCTCTCTTTAGCACAAACTGATTTGGACTTGCGGAGCCTGGTCCCAGACACACTCATACAAAGGCAATAATCTGGACTCTACCAACAAATTCTGCTTCTTCTATTAGTCCCTAACTTTAATTACCAGTCTTTAAATTCCTACTAATGTTGTCTTTACCTAGTTTTCCCATTTTTCCTGGAGTTCTGGGAATAACCACAGAGGTTCTTCCCAAATAAATGTTCTACTCTTTACCCCTTTGCAAAGAATGTACTTGTATAAACTATCCAATAAGATCCACAGGCATCACCCTGTCAATGAAACCTGATTTCTGGTAGAGACCAACTTCTCTTTGGGGCTAAAACCACACCTTTCCTGCCTTATCTCCAAGTCCTCAGCACATGGCCTGATATATGATAATCACTTAATAAATATATATTTACTTTAAGAAATGACATAATTCATGATCAAGCATCATTGTCTACATGACTTAGGGGCATAAAATGACTTTGCATTTTTCTTTGTGACTTTGCATTTTGTCCTTTTAAATGAATCCAAACCAGACATCTTCCTGGAGATCTCTCTCAGCAGCCTTTGTACCTCTAAATTCCACTGAACTCAGTTCTGTCTTCAAAGACTGAAAATCTTGACATTCCCCAAGTAAAGAAGATCATGCCCATTTGATGCCATGTGTTTCCCATTCAGTCACCCATTCACCACTGTTACTTGTTTGCAGCCACCAGGTGACCAGCGGCAGGTGTCTCACAGTGGCAGCCCTAGACGTGCACCCTCCTTGCATCTTCTGCCTATGTTCCCTTCTCTGAGCAAACCTGTTACAACAACTAAGGCCTGTGCAAATCTGGCCACCTACCCCACTCATCTCCAGCATTCCCTGTGCACAGGGGCAACCGCTTGTCCTCAGAGAAGCAATCACGTCCCACCATGGCTGGTGCCCTCTGGTACTAAAGGATGACTAGCATCTCCTAACTGGGCCCCGTGGTGTGAACCACAAAGGCCGCTCAGGGTTGCTGCCGCAAACAGCCTTCAGCAAGGAGCCAGCTACTTTTCTGAGCTGCATCATCTTTCATGTTCAGTGTGCTGCTTCCCAGCTGCAGACACACATTGTGATGGATGCCTGAGACATGGGCCAATGTTCCAGATGGTCCCCACCCCCAACATTGTCCCCCCAAAAAGCACAGCCTCCCCAGTGGCTGCATATTATTATTGCAGCCTTTGATGAGCCCTGTGCCAAGAAGGGGATGGGACAAGAATTTTAAATGATGCTTCCTACATTTATGGCCTGGATCAGAAGTCCCTAAAAAGACACATTTGATAAATTCATCCAAAAATCGCAGGTGACAAAGAGTGGGATGAGGACAAATCCTTCACGGGCATAAGGATTTATTAAATATTTAAAGTCACTACATAGATCTAAAAAGCCAGGTTATTTATTTTTGCTGTGTTGATCAATCATTTGTTTCCCTAAAGAATGCCAGACCTTTAACTACTCATCTGATTACGTCTGCCGCAACCACATTGCTGCTGCCCTGGTACTTAATATTTTATCTGCAAGGCTCCCAGGCAGACCAGGGACTGCATGAAGCTGATTCTGCAATGGGACTCCTGTTTGTTTTCGGGAATCATTCTGCCCACCCCCACTGCACTCAGCTCCTCCCTTCCCAAAATTAAAAGGTAAAGAAGAGAAATGGAATAATAACTGTTTATTTCTTTTTCTTCTCACTTCAAACAGGAGATTTACTTTCAAAAACCCCATTAAGGGTTTGATGTGTTTGCTGAAAAACTGCTGCTGAGTTAAAAAGCACCAGCAAATTACATTGGCCTGCAGCTTCCAGTAGCTGTGAGGCTTCAAGATAAGGCAGAGTTCTTGTCTCAGCTGCAGTGGTGTCGTTTGAATTGATACCAGCCCAAGCAGCAATTACCTTTCCACATGTTGGATGGCAGGAGGGATTCTAGTATGTGTCAGTCTCAATGATAACGATAAGCAGGTACGAAGTGCCTACAGGTAAGCTAGACATGGTACCAGGTACAGAAACAAGGACACTACCCTCAAGTTGCTTCAGCCTAGAAGGGACAAGACAATGAATCTGTCACCGATTTAGACTCCCAGGGTCATCAGAGATTTGGCTTCCACTCAGCAGCCAGTTATTTCTTACAGTGCCACACTCTTTTGCTACTACTGATTATTTGGTCTAGGCTGAAGACTAGCTTTACATTGATGTGGGGAAAAAATTTGAGAGAAAGGTATGCTGGTCAAATAAATGGTATAAATAAGATAGTGGATGAATTGTACTCCCACAGAGGAACCAACGTGACTTAAGTATTGAGCATCAGACACTTGAATTGTCTTAGTCCATTTGGGCTACTATAAAAAATACCATGAACTGAGCGGCGTATAAACAACAGACATTTATTTCTTACAGTTCTGGAGAATGGGAAGTCCTAGCGCAAGGTGCTGGCAGATTGTTGTCTGGTGAGGACCTGCTTCCTGGTTCTTAGATGGTGCCTTCTCACTGTTCCTCAAGGGACAGGGGTCTCTCTAGTGAGTCTCTTTTGTAAGGGCACTAATGCCATTCATAAGACTCTACCTTCATGATATAATCACCTCCCAAAGGCCCCCACCTCCTAATGCTATCATCTTGGGGGTGAGGATTTCAAGACAGAAATTTTGGGGAGACATAAACATTCAGACCACAGCATGCATAATCATCATTAATGTTCTAATTCTATGGGTCAAAAGGACTTTTACCAAAGGATATTAGACACTGTTCATGTCCTTGTCTAGAAGCATAGAACTTTGCTCACATTTCAGCTGGAAGGGGCATTTTAAACCTAACATGGTCATTTTACAGATATGGAAATTGAAGCCCAGTAAGACTAGCCAAGAGTATCTGAGTGTTTCCATAAGACCCATTACCAGTGTCTAACCTCCCAAGTGCAGGAATAAAGGAAATTGAGCCTTTGGAAGCCAGTTTGAGATTGGTCTGACATTGAGTCTTACACACACACACACACACATATTCCCACACTAACCACACCTAACAAGCATTCCCAGCTGTAAACATAATCACTTGTTCTTGACAGATAATCTAGCTTAGGAAAAAAAATTACAGGATGGAAATCCACTAAACTACCTGCTAAAGTGCATGGCTTGGCCTCCAAGAAATTTAGCATAAAATAAGGTGGAGGCTCAGTGGGCATGATCAGTAATGGTGAGGGCAGGGAAACGTCTTGCACAGCTGGCTAGGACAAGGCCACCGTCACACCGTGGTGAGCTCTCCCCTGGCTGTGGGGAGAGTTTTGAACTGGTGTCTCTGCTTCCACTCTGACCCTCCACCCTCCTTCCCTTCTAATTCACTCTCAGTAAAGGATCAGAGAACTTGCTAAAACATAAATCAGACCACTTCATTCTCCTGCTCTAAACCCTCCATGGCTTCCCACTGCACTTAGAATAACTCCTTCCCATGGGCTCCACGGCTCTTCCTGATCCGACCCCAGAAAGTCCCCCCAAGCTCATCAACAACCTTGCTTCTCCATACTCACCTTGGTTCTCTCTGTCCCGTAAGCACCCCAGGGTGGTTTTGGTCACAAGACCTCGGCTGTTTCTTCTGCCTAGAGCACTGTTTTCTAAGAACATCTCTCTGGCCACCCTGTTACCCTCTGTCACACTTCCCTGTTTCATTTTCCTTCATACCATATGTCACTCTCTAAATCATCTTCTTTATCTGCTTGTATGTTTATTGTCCATTCCCTGTTAAGTGATGCTGGTAGTCGAGGGATCTGCAGGGAGAGAACCAACAACAGAGTTAGTGTGAGCTCCAAGTGTGGTCTAAGAAGAGAAATGGGCCCCCAAATGGGAGCAGGTGCCAGGCCCAGCATTGCTCAGTGATAGCACCATGCAAGGTCACACCAGTGCTGGGAAGCTCAGTGGTTTCTGCTCTCCTGCTCTCTCGTGCTCAGAGCTTTTCTCACCCCCCATGAGGTATTTGTGTAAACATTTCATTGCATTTCAAGAAACTGTTTAAAAAATCCAGTCCTCTTGATCCTTAAGACCAGACTCATTTTTAGCAGGACCCCGTACCCACTGGGGTAGGGAGAGCTGACTGAGTGTCCAGGTGTTTCTAGGCAATATCTCTATCGCTATCTCCCCAGCATCTGGAAAGGTATTTCCTCACTTCCTCTGCCTGGAAGGTAAGGTCCAGAAGAGAGAAGGACCCTGTCTATCTCTGGAAGGATCCTCCTAAACCAGGGTCAGGCACTGAATAGGTATGCAGTCCATTCTCACTGGATGCATAGCAAATACGTGAACATAGTCCCAAATGATGTCCACTAAATCAAACTATTCATTCTGGCTTTCCCTTCAGTTAGGTTAATTTAGGAAGATTTGCAATAAGTGGATTCTCTCATCCTCTGAGTAAATCCCATAATAATTTCTAACTCACTGACTATTTACTCTGTGCCTCAAGCCACCAAAAGATTTGCAGGAACATTGAAACAATTGAGGATCCTGAGGCAAAGAGAAAAGGTAGATGAAAAAATAATAAAGCCCAGAGGTTCATAGCAATGCATGGAAAATGGACCCACCCAGTTGCTAGACGTCAGCTGCGAACCTGGCTCCCGACTTCCTGGTAGCCCAAGCGAACACTGTGCACCCGGACACCATGAGCCCGAGGGCCCTGGAGTGAGCAGCAGTATAACTGCCCAGCCATGCACATATGCTGGTAGGTGTCTCTGTTTGTATTTCTCCTGGCCATCAATTATAATGCTTTTTGTCTTTTTCCAGGAAAATAAAGGCTTTATTATTTTCTCATTTATCTTTCTACTCTAAATTCCTCACTGTCAAGCCTGTTGTCTTTTACGTATTTTTGGAATTTCCTGCAAATCTCTGCTGACATGGTGCACAGGATAAAGCAGTCAATGATTTCGTCTTATTTTGTCTGTTTTTTTTAATAGCAAGTCTGACTTGCTTGCCAGAGATTAAGACCTACCTTTTTTTTCTGAACTATTTAAACAGAATTCTTTTCAGTGGATTGATCCACTCATATACTCTTTCGGTCATTCATTTCTAGGATCCCCTGTGCAGTTACGTGGTGGTTTTCCTTGGACCTGCCCTGGGCGGGGCGCATAAGCTGTGTAGGCAATTCTGGCTGGGACAGGAGGTCCCCAGGGCAGTGGAGCAGCATGGCTGGTGGGCTCCAAGAGTCCTCACATTGGAGCAGCACCAGCATTAAATAAGGACAGTGAGTCTCAGCTTAATTGCAAAGTGACGGCCCTGCTAAGTAGGCCCAGGGCAACAGGACTCGGGGCAATCTGGAAATCATGTAATTTTTCACCTCAGTGAGCATGCAAATGAATCAGGGGGAAAAGGAGAAAGGGGTCTGGATTCAAAGACTTCTGAAAATGACAAGGATGAATCATAACGGGGCTTAGGTCACAGACACAGGAGAAGGCACCACCCCATCCCTTGCCCAGCACAGGGAAGAGGGTACCACCACTAGGTGGGGCAGCTCATGCCTGGCCTCAGAAAGCCGAGAAGGCAGGGGGACTTGGAACTCAGCAGAGCGCTGCCCACCAAAGTCACTCGTTACCCTACCGCTGTGCTAAGCACTGCTCTGGGACAGTGGGACCAGACTGGTGGCCATGAGGGACGAGGGAGGGGTGATGGGAGGATGTGGACTGGCCCCCGCCTTGCAGAAGGCCCGGCAGGCAGGGAAGAGGAGCCATTTGGAGCAGAGCCCCCAGCCATGCCTCCTCTGTGTCTCACCACAGTGAGGAACAAACAGGCTGTAGCTCGACCTTGGGACTGTCCAGAGCCATGGGCTTCTCCGGGTGCTTCGGGCGTGTCCTGCCCATGCACCCTAAACAGACAGTGGGCTTAAAAGAAAAACAAACATTGGTCGGGTGTGGGGCAGGTGGGAGGGGGGAGGAGGGGATGGGCATATACACACATAGTGAGTGTGATGCACACCGTCTGGGGGATGGACACGCTTGAAGCTCTGACTCGAGGGGGGAGGGGAGACAAGGGCAATGTATGTAATCTTAACGTTTGTACCCCCATAATATGCTGAAATAAAAAAAGAGAAAGAAACAGTCTAAGTCAGAAGGGGAAAAATATTTAAGGAATTTTCTGACAATGTCAGAAGAGGTGCTCTACAAGCATTTGTTTCCTTAATCCCAGAAAGCCAGTTGACACATAACTCCAGAAACTAGAAAATGTAATCTCTGGGTTTCTACCATAATGTTACTGAGGCAATTTAACATTATCAAAAGTTAATGAGTCTTAAAATGACAAGTGTACACTACATATACCCTCCAAAATCCCGTGGGAAGGAGACTCCTGTGGATTTGCACACGGGGGTGATGTCCAATGGGATGAGTGCCCTCTGCCATTCAGCGTGGAAGATCCCGGCTCACTATTCTATGGGAGGTGAGACTCTGATGACTACATACTCATCAAGAATTTAGATCATAGAAAGAAGGAAAAAGCAGCACATCCCCAAGAAGAGCATGTTTTTTTTTCCTTCATATATTCTTTAATTCCAAAATCATCCCATTTTAATTACATTTATAAATTTAAAATGGTTAATGTTATGCCATGTAAGACACTCACACCTACCTTAAAACTGCACTTTAATTTCCAACTCAATTGCACATATAAATTTGAAAACTGAAGACTGGACAGATGAGAACAATTTCACAGCCTCCCTCACATAAGCCGCTTTGAAAACCACAGTTGCACTTTAATTCCTTCAATTGCATGTATAAATTTTTAAAAAGTTAATGCCATACTGTAGAGAAGAGCTTTAATTGAGTGTTAACGAGCTGCCAGATCAGCTTCTAGCGAGCCCCATTACGCAGCAGGGAGCCTCTGAGGGGTCCCCACGATACAGAACTGAAAGCATCTAAATAAACCACACGCACCAGCCATCTTCCCGCGCAAGCCGCGTCGCCAGTTGGTCCTGGCTTTCGGGTCCTCGCCCTGAGGCCTGGCCTGGTCTTTTCTCCGGGAGGAGTGGAGTCCAATGCACACAAGCACATCAGCCTCGGAGCGGAGGGCAACGCCCCACCACCGGGATCCCAGGCCGCTGCGGTTAACGTGGTTGCGCACTGGCGCCCTGCAGAATTCTGGAAGGTAAGGGCAGAGGGAACTAACGAAGGCCTCTAGGCCTACGGCCATAGAAGAAACAAGAACTTGTTTACAGAAGAGGCAGAATGACTCGATCAAGGTCGCACAGTGAGTTAGTGATCAGAATCAGAAATCAATCTCACATTTTTCTCAATCTTTAATCCTCTGCCAGAAACACGTTTAAAGTCACGGTTTGTTTTCACAAAATCAAACACATGCATCATTTAAAAGTTGCACAGCCTATGGTGTCAACGCGCGCCGTCCGCCCGCTCCCGCGCCCTCCGCCTGCCCGCTCTCCAGCCGCGAGGCCCACTCCCACGCCCGAGTCGCGCTGCTGGCTTTCCTGGCCACTTCTTACGGGGCTTTCTTTCCCATTCCTGGGAATTCTTGGACCTCCACCCTAGAGTCCCCTGCACCCAGGAGCTTGGCATCAGATATGATTCCAGTTTCCAAGCTGCTGTTAACGAGACCGGTGCCAGCCTGGTCCCCAATACTGGCCAGCCCGTGCTCACGGCTGCAGGCGAGTTTTCAGGCCCTTCCCTCGTCACCAGCACCCTGCACAGGCATGGGCCTTGAGGGAGACCCTTTCGCCTTCATTGCATTGGGCACTTGTTCAGTCCTTCCAATAGGGAATATAATTAATTGCCTTCTGTTCCGGGATGTTTCTGAAAATGTTTCTTTGAAAAGTATCTTCCCTCTCTTTTGCTTGTCTTCTCTCTGTGAGACTCCTGTTAATTGAAGGATGGGCTTTCGTGATGGATCCACATCTTTTCTCCTCTGTATCCAACCTACTGGATGTTTTGTTCTGCTTCATCAACTGTTTCTTCAAACTTCTCTGTGGAATTTTAAAATTTCTTTTATCATATAGTCAA
Organism: Cheirogaleus medius; assembly: GCA_008086735.1. Classification (NCBI taxonomy): domain Eukaryota; kingdom Metazoa; phylum Chordata; class Mammalia; order Primates; family Cheirogaleidae; genus Cheirogaleus; species Cheirogaleus medius. The sequence goes on along the minus strand of VBSM01000639.1, from coordinate 1,967,610 downwards.
TTGTTAAGGGCTATTCCTTGTCTTCTGATGGTTCCTTTTCATAGCATCCTAATCTTCTTTCAGGGATGTAACATTTTTATTCTGGTATTAATTGGAGGGTTACTTTTTAAGTTTTCTTCTGTTCCCTGCATACTCTCTTTTCTCCTAGTTCCTTTTTTTAAACTTTTGTTTGTGTTGGTCTCTGGTTTTCATATTAGGGCTATCGTCAAGAGTCTAGCTGTCTTGGTCCATTTTGTTCTGCTGTAACAGAATGCCATAGACTGGGTAATTTATAATGAACAAAAAATTTATTTGGCTTATAGTTCTAGAGGCTGGGAAGTCCAAGATTGAGGCACCAGCATCTAGCAAGGACCTTCTTCCTGTGTCATCCCATGATGAGAGGCAGAAGAGAGAGAGAATGTATGAGACAAACGCGGTTGAATTCGACCTTTTATAAGGAACCCACTCGTATGATAACAAACCCACTCCCATGATAATGGCATTAATACTTTCTTGAGGGCTGAGCTCTTGTGATCTCATCACCTCTCATTAGATCCTATCTCCCAATACTATTTTTTCTTTTATTTATTTATTCTTTTTAATTTCAGAGTATTACAAGGGTACAAATGCTTTGGTTGCATAAATTGCCTTTGCACTACCAGAGTCAGAGCTAAAAGTGTACCCATCTCCCAGATAGCATGCACCATATCCCCTAGGTGTGAATATACCCATCCCTTCCTCTGCCCCTCCCATCTGCCCGACAGCCTATGAATGCTACTTCCCATATGTGCACATTAGTGCTGATCAATTTACTACCAATTTAATGGTCAGTACATCAGTATATGTAATGTTTGTTTTTCCATTCTTATGATACTTCACTTAGAGAATGAGCTCTGGCTCCATCCAGGATAATACAAGAGGTAATTCACCACTTTTTTCATGGCTGAGTAGTACTCCATGGCATACATATACATTTTATTAATCCACTCATGTATTGATGGGCACCTGGGTTGTTTCCACATCTTTGTGATTGTGATGTGCTGCTATAAACATCCAAGTGCAGATGTCTTTTTTGTAGAATGTCTTTTTTTCCCTTGGGTAGATGCTAGTAGGATTGCTGGATCAAATGGTAGGTCTACTTTTAGTTCTTTGAGGTATCTCCATACTACTTGCCATAGAGGTTGTACTAGTTTGGAGTCCCACCAGCAGTGCATGAGTATGCCTATCTCTCTGCATACACACCAACATTTGTTGTTTGGGGACTTTTTGATAAAAGCCATTCTCACTAGAATTAAGTGATACCTCATCATGGTTTTTATTTGCATTTCCCTGATGATTAGAGACGTTGAGCAGTTTTTCATATATTTCTTGGCCATTCATCTATCTTCTTTTGAAAAGTTTCTGTTCATGTCCTTTGCCCTCTTTTTAATGGGATTGTTTGATTTCTTCTTCCTGATTTTCCTGAGTTTTACATAGATTCTAGTTATCAGCCCTTTGTCAGATGTGTAGCATGCAAATATTTTCTCCCATTTTGTATGTTATCTAATCGCTCCAGTGATAGTTTCCTTGGCTATGCAGAGGCTTTTTAATTTGATCGGGTCACATTTATTCATTTTTATTGTTGCTGTGATTGCTTGTGGGGTCTTCTTCATAAATTCTTTGATTAGGCCAAAGTCTACAAGAGTTTTTCCAACATTTTCTTCTAGAATTCCTATAGATTCATGCCTTAGGTTTAAGTCTGTTATCCATCGTGAGTTGATATTTGTGAGAAGTGAGAGGTGCAGATCTTGTTTCAGTCTTGTACATGTGGCTATCCAATTTTCCCACCACCATTTATTGAATATGGGTTCTTTTCCCCAGTGTGTGTTTTTGTCTGCTTTATCAAAGATCAGATGGCTATATGAGAATGGTTTTATATCTGGGTTCTTAGTTCTGTTCCATTGATCTATGTCTCTGTTCTTGTGCCAAGCACATGCTGTTTTAGTTACTATAGCATTGTAGCATAGTCTAAAGTCTGGTAAACTGATGCCTTCTAGTTTTTTCTTTTTGCTTACGATTGCTTTAGCTATACGGGGTCTTCTCTGGTTCCATACAAAGCATAGAATTATTTTTTCTGGATCTGCACAAAATGATATTGGTATTTTAATAGGGATTGCATTGAATCTATAAATCACTTTGGGTAGTATAGACATTTTGACAATGTTGATTCTGCCAATCCATGACCATGGTATGGTTTTCTGTCTGTTTACATACTCTGCTATTTCCTTCCTCAGTGTTTCATAGTTCTCCCTGTA
>VBSM01000639.1:1865572-1963449 GCA_008086735.1 Cheirogaleus medius | reverse complement strand
TCTCCATATCCTCACCAGCATTTGTTGTTTTGGGATTTCTTGATATAGGCCATTTTGAGACATGTTTTGTAGCCTAAGATATGGTCAATCATAGAGAATATTCCATGAGCTGACGAGAACATATATTCATTGGTTTTTGGATAGAATGTTATGTAAATGTCTGTTAAGCTCATTTGTTCTAGAGTTCTATTTAAGTCTATTGTTTCTTTGTTTATTTTCTTTTTGGAAGATCTGTCCTATTCTGTCAGAAGAGTGTTGAAGTCCTCAGCTATTATGATGCTCTTGTTTATCATTTTGTTTAGATCAAGTAGGATTTGCTTTGTGAATCTGGGCACACCTGTGTTCATTGCATATGTATTTAGAATTGTTATGTCTTCTTGTTTGTTTGTTCTCTTTACCGTTATATAATGACCATCTTTGTCTTTCATTACTTTTGTTGATTTAAAGACTGAGTTATCTGATATGATGTGAGAACTCCTACACCTGCTTTCTTTTGGTTTCCATTTGCATGGAATATGGTTTTCCATCCTTTCACCATAAGTCAATGAATTCTTGTGGGTTAGATGTCTTTCCTGAAGACAGCAGATACTTGGCTTGTGTATATTTATCCATTCAGCCAGCCTGTTTCTTCAGTTGGCCAGTTCAAACCATTCACATTTGTTGAAAGAATTGATAAGTGGCATGGATTTCTGATCATCCTATTAAGTCTATCTCCCAATACTATTGTATTGGAGATCAAGTTTCCCACCCATGCTTTTTGGAGGACATATTCAAACCATAGCACTGGTGAACCTTGGCTCCCCATTCACAGGAGAAAGGCACCCAAAAGCTGTTTAGAAGCTTTGTGTATATAAGCTAGATTGTGTGGTGATCATTCAGGCTATGGACACATATCACATATTTGAGTTCTCCTCCTTCCAGGCACATGGTAGCATTTGTGGCCACTGAAGTCAGTTGTGGCCACATGACTTATTTTGACCAGTGGCATGTGAGCAGAAGTGGTGTGTGTCCTCTGTCCTTCTGCTGTGACTACAGCAGGCCTTCAGATAAAGCTACATCAGTATCTGTGTTTACACGAGGATGACTCATAGAACCCCTAAGTGATCCACAAGAGACAGTTAATGTGAGAAATAAACCACTATTCATACAAACCACTGTGATTTTGGAATTGTTTGTTATTATAGCACAACATTTATTATCCTGAAAGATACAGAAATGGATACACAGAACTGGAGGGCTGCTACATAAAACACATAAAATGTTTAGCATTGGCTTAATGGTTCAGTAGTGGGCACCAAGGATACTTATCAGGAGTCAGGTTCAGGCAATGGGAAACATTTGGTAAAACTTTCATCAGTGGTACCTTGGGAAACAGGTAATAATTGTGATGGTTATTACTATGTATCAAGTTGACCGGGCCACAGGGTGCCCCAATTTTTGGTTAAGCATTATTCTGGGTGTGCCTGTGAAGGTATTTCTGGATAAGATTAACGTTTCAATTTGTAGATGGAGTAAAGCAAATTACCCTTCCCAGTATGGGTGGCCTCATCCAATCTAGCATAGAATAGAGTGCTGAGTAAGAGAGAATTCTTATTCTCTGCCTGGCTATATTTGACCTGGGGCAACTGTCTTGCCTTTAGACTTGAACTTGATCTGGAATTTACATCACCAGCTCTCTTGCTTCTCAGGTCATTGAACATGAGCTGGAGCTGGAACTTTGGCTCTCCTGGGTCTGAACTCCCCTGCCTCTATAATCATATGAACCAATCCCCTATAGCAAATAAATAAATAAACAATCCTTTTGGTTCTATTTTTCTGGAGAACCCTAACTAATACAAAATTCAAGTAAACTTATAGTTCTAGAAAACTAGAATATTAGAAGTGCACTTTTGTTAATATTATTGGCTTTTGGCATAAAACCAAGTATAAAAGATAGTGAGGAGCTTAGAAAAAAAAATTGTAGGTATCTAAGCAAGAATGCAAAGGAACAGAGATTCAATAATCTGGTTATTTTCATTGTTGGGAAAAGATTCTGCTTCTCGTGCCTAAATAATAGGAGAAAAAACTGAGAAGGCCTAAGAGAAAAAAAATTAAATGATGAGTATAAATTAATCTCAAAGTAAGAATCACAAAATCATGGCCATCATATCCAATGCTAAAAATTCTGAATGGACTAAAATGTCCATTAAAAGAAAAAAAAGACATGGCATCCAGAAAATTCTTTCAAATGAAAAAATGGCTCAGGGAAGAGGCTAAAGGTATGACTGTCCCATCAAAGCCTGGTCAGATTTTCCAGGGCACCTGTAATTAAATGGAGAGGGGAAGAGGTATGAGAGGAGAAAAGTTAAACATATACCTATCTATATCTATATATCTATATATCTCTCTATATACATATATATCAAATTTAAAAATGTTTTCTATAAAAGAACTGTGTGTAGCTATTAGCACATGGGACCGACTATAATCAAATTGATAATAAGCTAACTACATTTTTGAGAGGTTTATGTTGTCAAAAAAAAAAAACTATAAGCCTGCACTGTGACTCTTCAAAACTTAAAATATCTCCTGAGCTCCCATTATCTGTGGACAGAAGTGGGCCAAGAAACCTGCTCACCTCCAAAGAAAGGCATGTTCCCCAACGCCAACCTCAGCAGAGGCAAAGGAGGACAATGAGGAAGGAAGAATCCTGAAAAAGACAGACCAAGGGAACAGAGAAAACAATGGGAACAAGTTCAGGAAAGGAATCCAGCCACAAGCAAGGGAATATTTCCCTCTCTCAGGTCAGGGGATCCTGAATGCAGCTGCCTTGTGGGATTCAGCACGAGCCACTGGGTGACTCTGCTCCCTCCCCTTTCTGAACAGGTTTGTTTGAGTTGCTCTGTCCTTATCCCTCGATTACATATTGTGAGTGTGGAGGGGAGGAAAATAACTTGTTTATTTTGCTATTTGGCTTGTTATTGGGGTGGGGGTGGGGAATGAGTGTGTATGTGTGTGTTTAGTTCCTGGGTCACCAGATTGCTAGGAACCACATGTGGACCTGAAATAGAGGCTGTGAAGCACAATCCTTGGATGAAGAGATGGATGTCATGTGCTACTCTTCCAGAGGTTAGGTTTGCTGCCATTACTAGATGGGACAGTAGAGCGATCTACCTCTATCTACCTTATCTAGGGAGGTAAGTATACCTGCATGTGGGAAGGAGAATAAATGGAATATTTAGTGATTAGATAGGAAGGTTGCTGTCCAAGTTGTTCACAAATATCCCAGTTCCTCTCCTTTCAGACACAGGGTAAAATCTCACTCCCTTACCACCTTTAAAGTTAGACATGGCCACATGACCTGCTTTGGCCAATGAAAAGTGTGTGGGAATGATATGTGTCACTTCCATGGGGAACTTTAAGAATCAATGCAGACACTGTTGGTGGGGATGTAAATTAGCATAGTCATTATGGAAAACAGGATGGAGGTTCCTCAAAAAATTAAAAATAGAACTACCATATGATCCAGCAATCCCACTTCTGGGTATATATCCAAAGGAAATGAAATCAGTATGTTGAGGAGATATCTGCACTTCCATATTCATTGTAGCACTATTCACAATAGCCAAGCTATGGAATTAACCTAACTGTCCATCAGTGAATGAATGGATAAAGAAAATGTGATGTGTATTCACAATGGAGTAGTATTCAGCATTAAAAAAGAAGGATATCCTGTCATTTGCGACAATACAGATGAACTTGGAGGACATTATGTTAAGGAAAAATAAGCCAGGAACAGAAAGACAAATACTGCATGATCTCACTTATATGTAGCATCTAAGAAAGCTGGACTCATAGAAGCAGAAAGTAGAATAGTGGTTACCAGGGGCTGGGCAGAGGGAGAAATGGGTAGATGTTGATCAAAGGGTGCAATATTTCCACTAGACATGAGGAATAAGTTCAAGAGATTTATTGTACTATTGGTGGCTATATCTAACGACAATGTATTGTATACTTAAAAATCACTAAGAGAGTAGATTTTGTGTTCTCACCACAAAAAAAAGTATGAGAGGGAATGCATATGTCAATTAGCTCCATTTAGCCATTCCACCATGTGCACATATTTCAAAACATCATGTTATAGATCATAAATGTATAATAAATATATACAATTTTTATTTGTCAATTTTTAAAAAATGATAAAATAAATAAATGGGTAACTTTTTTTTCCCAGAAAATCTGAGCACAATTCCCCACACACTGTCTCCTTCTGCCGTAATGATGGCCAGTGTGCCTGATGACGGCTGCTCCATTAACGTAAGCCTCCGGATGAGGATGACTCGGAGCAGAACCCCTGGCCAACCAATGATGACATGTAGCTCAAGTGAGAAATAAATGTTCTTTGGTGCAAGTCAGTAAGATTAACGGCTTATTTGTTACTGTAGCATAACCTAGCCTATGCTGCCTGCTAGGTTTATAGATAGTAGGCTTCACTGCAGACTGTAAAATCAGTGGTCTTAACTTTGATCAGGCTATGCTCAATATCTGAAAATCCTTCATTAAATGCCAGTCAGTTTTTTTCAGAGAGAAATGATCCAATCTCCTGCGTAGGAGGATTGGTTGCCTGGTTTGGAAAGTAGGATAAGAAAAGGGGGCTGGAAGTCTCACTGCTGGAAGAACTAAACTTTCACTTAGTCCTTCTTTATTTTCAGAACACTGTCTCACCTCTCCTCCTCTGTGCAAGCTGCAAACCTCCCAGTTTCTACTGGGTAGGGGTAGAGCAGTCACACAGCCACACAGGCTGTGAGGGGTAATCCAGGTTCCAAGGCATTTTGGCAATCATACCTTCTCTTTTCAGCCACAGGGGTACCTAGTGCATGCAAACCCAAGGACTGAGACTTTTCAGGTTGCTTTTTGTTTGCTTTCTCTCTCTCTCTCTCTCTCTCTCACACACACACACACACACACACACACACACGCGCGCGCACGCGCACACACGCTTAAGTGTTAGCTTGTTTATTTTAATGCAGTTACCTGCCCATCATCTGCTTTCTGGCTCCTAATATGTATAGTCATTTCTTATGTGCTGTTGTCTCTTTTCTTAATCTCTTTGTGTGTTTATTGATGTTTTAAAATCCTTTACTATCATTTTAGTGGGCTTTGGGGTGGAGTCAAGCTAAAACCATGCATTCACACAGCCAAGTTTAACCAAAATCCTCTACCAGTTACTAATTCCACTTAAAATTCATAACATTACTTGCTGTCATGAGGGAATTAGACTTATTTATCAGTCAATTCATAAGTATTTACTGTGAAATTCACATACCATATGGAAGATTCTGTCATAGGAACAAGAAAAAGTAGAAGCCAGTTTTATTTTATTTAGTAGTCTCTCAGTCAGTCTTTCTCTCTCTATTTCTCTCTCTCTCTCTCTCCCCTCCCACCCCCCCCACCAACTGGGTTCCTAGAGTGTAGGAATCATGTATCATTCATCTCTGTAGCACCAGAACTAGTTCAATAATGATTATTTAATAATTAATAAATGTGGAATATCGATAACACAGTTCCAGCCCTCAAAGAACCTCAAGTTCATCTAAAGAATGGGTATGTTGGCAGATACAGATAGGAAATACAAGGCAGTAAATTTTAAGGGAATAAATACTGATAAAGTCAAGCTGATTTTTTTAAACAATAAATGTTCTTCAAAACAAAAAGTCAGAGGCTCAGAGAGATGAAGCAAATTGTTCAGCATCATAAAGTAAATTATAATTACTATTCACTCAAGTATTTTAAACTTAATCTAAAAAGAACTCAGTCAGCTATACCCCAGTTAACTAGCAGCTTTTGAGGGGATGCATTCAAACCATAGCATTCTACCCCTGGCCCCTAAAATGTATGTGTTGGAAACTTTATCCTCAATGAAATAGTGTGGAAAGGTGGGAACTTTACTGATACTACTCTCAGGTTGGCAGTCTGTTCTTGGTTCTTGGTGTGCGCTTGGCTGAAGAATGGCCAGACACAACCATAGTAGAGCCAGCACAAAATGAAGTTTAGCGACGAAGAGCAAGATAGATTTATAGAGCAGGATACATTCATCACGCATGATGAACAGCCCCCTGTCATAACAAGAGACCCTGGTTATGGTCTGGGGTCCTGTTTTATATTGTCTGGATTGGGCCATCCTTGTGATTCAAACGTCACCATTGAACCACTTTGATGGACAGTTAATGACATGATAATTAGCGTTAGATTACTCTAGGTCATTTTCCTGACCCTATGGTGTCTGAGCTGTCTGGCCCCTGTGCTGGGGAATTCCCTGCATTCTTTTGCAGATTCGCAGGGTGTTCCTCCTTCCCTCGGGTGTGGCAATTGCTGGGAGCAGGATCAAGGTGGGGCAGCACCAAGATAGAGTGCCCACCTTTGTCCTTCTTCCCCAGGTGTGACCATTGCTTAAGGCAGGACCAAGGTGGGGCACCTGCTTTTGTCCCTAGGAGAGCCAGAGGCCCCTTACTATCTACCTAACTCTATTATTGAGGCAGTGTTTTCCTTATAAAATGATGAGTTCTCTCCCCTTCTTTCTCTCTCTCTCTCATTCATGCAATGTCTTCTGCCATGTTATGACACAGCAGAAAGGCCCTCACCAGATGCCAACAGATTGTTCTTGAATGCACCAGCCTCCAGAACTGTAAGAAAATAAATTTTAGTTCTTTATGAATTGCCCAGTCTTTGGTATTCTGTTATTGCAGCATAAAGTGGATTAAGACAGAAAATTGGCACCAGAAGTTGGGTATTGCTATAACGAATACCTGAAAATGTAGAAGAAGCTTTGGAACTGGATGATGAATAGAGGCTAGAACAGTTTTGAAGTGAATACTAGGAAGAAAACAGGTGTATAAAATGTCTGAATCTTCTTAGAGACTATGTTAGTGGCTGTGATCAGAATGTTGGTAGAAATATGGACAGTAAAGGCCATTCTAAGGAGGTTTCAAATGGAAAGGAGGAACGAGGTATTGGAAACTGAAGGAAAGGTCATCCCTGTCATAAATTGGCAGAGAACTTTGCTGAATTGTGTTCCTGCCCAAGGGCTTTGTGGATGCCAGAAGTTAGGAGTGATAAACTAAGATATTTGGCAGAAGAAATTTCTAAGCAAAATATTGAAGGAGCTACATGGCTACTTTTAACTACATATGATAAGATGCTAGAGGAGAGGAATGATTTTTAAATGAATTTTGTTAATATAACTGAAAGGGAAACAGAGAGAAAAGCTATAGAAGATTTTCAGCCTGGCCACATAAAGAGTGAAAAGGAGTCTTTAGGAGAGCAAAACAAGGGTGTGGCCAAGTGACTGCTAAAGAGATTAGAAGAGATAGAAGGGAACTGGACTATTCATCAAGACAATGAGAAAAAGATCCCAAAAGTATTTCCAAGATCTTTGAGGCTGCCCCTCCCATCTAGGACCTTGGGGCACAGCCTTCCAGAGAAGTGCCTGCAGGACCTCAGCACTCACTGCCTTGGGCCACCTCAAGTGTCTGCTCCCACATTCTGGCATACCACTTCCTGTTCTCCCTAGCCATGGCGCAAGCAGGCCAGACACTACTCTAGTCACTGCTCTGGAATGTACAAGCTGCAAACCTTGGCAGTGCACATGTGGTGCCAATTCTGCAGGCATGCAGAATGCACAAGCCGTGTAGCCATAGAAGCCTCCACCTAGATTTCAAAGGAGGTATTGGACAGCCTGGGGGCCCAGGGAGAAACCTGACACAGGATGGGACACCACAAAGAGCCCACACTAGGGCAACAACTAATGAAATAATGGGGGTGGGGTCGCCCTTGAGATCCCAGAACTGTAGAGCTACCAGCATGTATTACCAGCCTGGGAGAGCTGCAGACAGGAGATGCCAAACCATGAGAGCTGCTGTATAAGCTGAGCCCATCAAAGTCATGGGTTGGTATTGCCTAAGGCCTTGGGGGCCCAACACCTACCCCATGTGTCCAAGAGGTGACACATAGAGCGAAAGGTCATTCTGGAGTCTTAAGATTTAATGTTGTCTGCCCTGTTGGATTTTAGACTTATATTGAGGCCTTTTACTCCTTTCTTCTTGCTTATTTTTCCATTTTGGAATGGAAATGCCTGTTTCACCATTCTGGAATCACATAACTTGTTGTGATGTCATAGGCTCACAGCTGGAGGGGAATTTGCTTCAAGATGAATTGTGCCTTGAGTCCCATCTATATCTGATTCAAATGAGACTCTAGACTTCAGACTTTTGAGTTGATGCTTGAACAAGTTAAGACTTTTGGGGCTACTGGGATAAAATGAATGTATTTTGCATATGAGAAGAACATAAACTTTTGGAGGAATTCTAGGGGAAGAATGCTAGGCTTTGAACTGTTTCCCAAAGTTCATGTGTTGGAAACTTAATCCTCAATGCAACAGTGTTGAGAGATGGGACCTTTAAGAGGTGTTTAGGCCATAAGGGCTCTGCCCTCATGAATAGATATATGCCATTATTGAGGGAGTGGGTTTGTTATCACAGGAGTGGGTTTCTTACAAAAGAATGAGTTTGGCCCCTTTCCTCTTTCTCTTGCCTATGTTATGACACAGAAACAAGGTCCTCATCAGATGCAGCTTCATGGTCTTGGACTTCCCAACCTCCAGAACTGTGAGACAATTAAATTGCTGTTCATTATAAATCACCTAGTCTGTGATATTCTGTTATAGCAGACAAAGATAGCCCTCTATCCCTTTCTTCTAAATTCTCAAAAACACAGACATGGTGAAGTCCCAGTGTCCTCAGGGCAGGGGGTGGGTGGACCTGGATGACTAAATCTGAGGCATACATTCCATTTATTGAGCATCCTCTCTGGGCCATCGTTTCCATGCACTTTAGCTCATCAGTTCCAACTGTGATAGCAACTCCACTCAACAAATAAAGACTTGCTCAAGGTCAGGCACCCCAAATTCTAGCCCAGAGATTTGATCCCCACCCACAGCTTCTCTCACTTGTATGCCATCTCCATGCTTTTCATTGTAAATTATACTATCTGCTTTCTCTGGTGTCTGTTTTTTCTCCCATGTCCCCCTACCCTCACTTTACTAGGGAAAAGTGCCCAGGAGCAATGAGACAGGCCAAAGGCAGGAGGACTAAAGGCCGGAATTGCTGAGACATGCTGAACCTTACATCTTGGAGGGGCTCTCTGAGCAAAGTCACAGCAACCAACCATATCTGAGCGAGGCTCTGAAGTCTTCATCCCTGACCACTCAGGTGACATTGAGAAAGAAGACAATGTGCAACACATGGCTTCTTGATGATGCCTCTCATTTGAGAGAAAAGAGAAGAAATTATAGGGCACAGCAGAGCTCCATGCACAAGCCTGTAAATGAGAGAACAGAGACACGGGGGGGATGATGGACAGAGAGCAGCAAATCGGATACCCTGCTTGGTAGAGGAGAAACAGCTATGCTAGGTTTGCTGAGATAATTCCCTGGAAAGTGACAGAGGGTTTGCACAGAGGCTGGTCTATGAACTCCCACCCAGATGGCTCCAGTGTACGAGGACAGGAAGCAGCTTTCAAACCTGCCTGAACTCCCAGATGGGAGTGGGAGGGTTGAGTCAGAAGCTTGTGAGGAGCTGAAGTGCCCCGAAATGATGGAGTCCTCAAATCAGGTTGAAAATCTCCACTCCAGCAGTCTGATTACCAGGACTTTGATGGCTCACCTTCTAGCTGTTAAAGTCCCAAGAGTTTTGGGCCTCCACTCCTAATCCTGGGTGGAATTAGCAGTCGAGAGCAGATGTGTGAATCAGGCAGGAAAATCACAATAAACTTGCACAAAATGAGTCCGAGGCAGGAGCAAGTGGAATGCAATTGCTCTAGCCTTTCCATTTTGGTTCAGAAGTTCTTGCAGTTTCATTTTTAAAGTCCCTAACCAAATGACTAGCCAATTTTTTGAGAGTCTCAACTACTCTGGTTTTTCTAAATCAATGGGTGAAATCGGGTAAGTCCCGCCAATGTGAAGAAGGATGGAAGACATACTATTGAGCCAATGGGAAAGGGCTGGGGGGGGGGCTTTAGAGGTGGAAGGAGAACTTGTGGCTGGAGACCCCACCTGCTGAGGGCTTTCCCTATTCCAGATGGCAGTGTAAGTTACATCAGAGACATTATCCTGGGTAATCCCTGTGAGAACACCTGATGAGAAAACTGAGGTTCCGAGTAGTTCAGTGGCAAAACTGGCATTTGAGCCCAGGTCTTTCTGATTTCAAAATTTCCCCTACACATGCAACAAGAGAAGCACCATGTCCTATAACTCCAAACCACATCCACAACAAACAAGCTACTTTATCTCACTGTCTCCCATGGTAAGAGTCAAATTGGAGAAAGCCCTAAAATATAGTACCCCTAGGATGCTACTCCATGCCAATTCTTTTTGCTCTTTCATAGTTATAAATCAGGATGGGCAGAGGGTTGGGGGAGATGCATTTCACTCTCTGTCTCTCCCTACCCCCCCCCCACCGTCTCTCTCCTGTAGTGGGTGAAGTCACTCAGTTTTTGCCAACTCACTCCCCACCCCCCAGCCCCAACTCCAACAGTCTCTCTGGCCTTCTGATCTTCGGCAATGTATTCATGTATTCATTTAAAAGTTCTGTCTGTGCTGAAGCCGGTGCTGCTTGTAATTGCTGGCGGCCAAAAGCTGTTCTGTTTTTTCTGGCTGAGTGTACCAGGCAATCATCATCTGTAATTATTTCGAGTCTTGTTACAGATGGAACTTCGAGGTTTTCAGTCTTAAACAGAATTCATTATTCAAATGTCTCCAGAACTGACAGGAAGGGGTACAGGGCAAGCCTTCCCGTGAGCCCAAGGAAACTACAGACAGTTGAGGAGAAGAGGACTGGCCAGGTCATCCAACACCCTGGTGGCCACACATAGCTTCTAGCCTCAGATCTGGAAGCTCAGGCCATCATCTCACCCTTTGGACTCCAGTTCCTTCCTGTTAACTTGTCCATTTGTTCACCCCAGCCTTTCCCAGGGACATAAATGTGACCTCACACATCTCTTCTCCCCACTAGAAGACCACATTAAGTGTATCTTTAGGTCCCAGAGATGCAATCACAGAGTCTCTCTCCACCAGAACATTCCTCAGGTGAATAGAGAGTTTCCTGAGAATCGAGTTCTGTTGAGAAATGGCAATGTCAAAGCTCTGAGGGAGGGAAGCTATTCTCAGTGAAGTCAACTTGCCTGGTGCCAGACTCCAATCCAGCTCAGAAATTGACAGAAGCATCCTCCTGGCTCGGAGCAGCAAGCCCTGCCCCAACAGTGCAGCCAGCTCCCCTCTGAGATGGAGGGGCCTCCAGAGGGGAGGAGCAGCAGGTAGCCAGGCCTTTGACCAAAGTTGCATCTCTCCAGGCACTCCTCTGGGACCAGATTTGCAGAGAGAGCAGCTGCAGGGCCAGGCTCTGGAGGAAAATGTGGGGGCAACAGTTATTTATAGACTGTGTCCTTTGTCATATAGTAAATAGCCCTCCAAGGAGACCCCAACAGCACATCCCTCCACCCCCATTCCAAAATGACAGGGAGCAGCATGCAGCCCATCTCCATCCATGTCTTGTCCCTGAGGAAAGAACAAAGTCCCAATGCAGACCCAAAAGGTAAGAGGCTCCCAGAGAGGATAGCGGCTCCCATTCCAGCCAGAGACGCCTGCATCCGACGTGCTTCCTCCACTGCTCTGGGAACTTTCAGGCTCATCTTGGTCTGTGTTCTACTCCTGCTGTGCCCTGAGTTCGGTCTTTTGCCCTTTGGCCCTGTCATTCTAATTGCTGGATGCAGATTCTTGATTGTACAATTAAAGTTCTCTCTCTGTCTCTCCCCACCTCTCTCTCTCTCTCTCTCTCTCTCTCTCACACACACACACACACACACAGACTTTTTCCACCCTCATCCTTCTCACCCAGCCCCCTTACTCCATTCCTCTCTCACTTCTCCCTCCCCCCTGCCTTTCTCACCCTCCCTGCCTCATTTCCTTTCTCCCTCCCATTTTCTCACTTTCTCTCATTTTTCCATGCTCCCACACACTCCTGGCCTCCCTTCCATGCACATGTGTGCACACACTCCTACCTGACCCCCTCCCTCCCTGTCAGGGCAACACAGGGACTGGGAGCAGGCCCTGGGCTGGAGGCGGCCTTGATATGGAGCTGAACAGCTCGGCAGGAGCAGGCAGGAGGAGACCAGGGCGAGAGGGAACAGCAGCAGGGAAAGACAAAACCAGATGGCACACACAGAAGCAGAGGCAGCACCGACCCCCACCTCCACCACCTCCCCCTGGGCGATGCCTGCATGAACCCAAGACACACCACGCACACTCTGCTCCCTGTTGGCTTCAACCTGCCACAACAAGAAGCGTTCTCCATCTCAGCAACTTGGTGGGTGTTGATGATGGGCCTACTGTGTGTTCCGGGCTTGCTAGGTGAGCCAATGGACAAGAAAGTAATGAGGAAGCCAGAAGTCCATCCAAGTGGCTGATCTGCAGCCTGGGTGGGGACTCCACATTGCCACAGACAGCTGACTGGCAGATTCCACATTAGGTGCGATCCAGCCAAGGAGTAAGGTTCATGGGGACTGGTGCTCTGCATTCTAAATAAAACTAGAAGATCAGAACTGGTGATTTTCTGTGTTCCTCTCTTTCTTTATCAGATGATACCATGTAGGTAGTAAGCAGAGACTATTTGATAGCAGAAGCCACCTATGAAAATAGCTGTTAACATCAGAAGAGAAAGGACCTAGTATCTACTGACAACCTTCTATCTGTCAAGGACCAAGCTAGGAACGTAATACAGGTGATCTATTTAATATCCCCATTTAACCAATGAAGAAACTGAGTCTGAAAGGTGCTGCAGAATTTGCTGCTAAGTGGCGGAGCACAACTTGACCTTATTAGGTCTTGCCAAGGCCAAAATCTAAGTGTTGGATGAACGGTATCTGTAGCTGTGTGCTCATTTGCCTCCGAACCCAGCACCTAACATACCGCCTTGCCATGGGGTGCTCTGGGGTGCCGAAAGGCTGCTCTACCACACAGCTAGTTCCCTGGTCACAGGAGGTGCACGGTTACGTTGGAATGCTAGGATATATTAATACATGACAAAACTGAACGTGAGAACATAGGATTAAATCCCAAAGCGAACAATATGTGCCATGGAGATCTGAGTATTCTGTGGCCTGGAATGCGTGACTAGGTATCTTAGCTCATTCAAGCTGCTGTAACAAAATGCCATAAACTGGGTGGTTCCACAAACAGCAGACGTTTATATACTACAGTTCTGGAGGTCAGGAAGTCCAAGACCAAGTTGATGGTGGATTTTGCGTCTGATAAGGGCCTACTTCCCAGTTCATAGATGGTATGGTGACTTCTCACCCTGTTCTCACAGGATGGAGGGGGATAGGCAGCTCTCTGCAGCCTCTTTTATAAGGACACTAAGCCCATTCGTGGGTGCTTTACCCTCATGACCTAATCACTGCAAAGGTCCCACCTCCTAATACCATCACATTGGTGATTAAATTTCCACATATGAATTTTGGAGAGACAGAAACTTTCAGATCACAGCACTAGGCTTCTTGATGAGAGAGAACATTAGCTGAGCCCTGAATGTGGAGAGGAGGAAGAGATGGCAGTAAATGCCCTGGCGGGGGAGGCAGCAAAGGCAAGGCTGGCTGGGGGCAGCCCTGTGTGCTCTGGGGAGAGCGAGCCCACTCCTAGCTGGAGGAAAGGACCACACACTGGGAGAGTGGGAGCCGCAGTGCCGCAGACAGCAGGGCAGACCCGTCGGGGAATGCCAGGCCAGCGACAGAGACTGAACTTACCTGGTGAGCAACAGGGACCGTCTCTAAGTAGAGGAATGCCGTATGTTGACAGACTTCCTTTCAGGGAGACTGAACAGGTAGCAGTAGAGAGAGTAGCGGGAGGGAGAATGCAAAGAGAGAATTGCAATAGTCCAGGTATGAAGTGACGGAAACCAGACTAAAACGTGGCAGCAGAAATAAGAATGTTAGGAATATGAAACACGCTTTAAAAAACGAAAGGATGTGAGGATATGGAGCTATGAAGGAGCGAGAGAAGAACGTTGGGAACACTGGCCTTGGGGCGGCAGGGAAAGCGAGAGCGGGGCTGACAGCCGTGGGCCGGGGCGGGTAAGGCGGGGAGTCCAGACGCACACTCGCCGAGCGTGTGGCGAACCTTTCACTTGACACACAGCACTGGACTCGGCATCCAGTGGGGAAGATAAAATATATGCATGTGAAAACAACCAGAACACAAACTACATATGGAACAGATGAACAAACGGAAAATGCTATAGTGTAAACTCTCTATGTAAATACTAGAACTGAATTTGTAAAGGGAGGGAAGTGAGGCTCAGCAACTTTTCCTGCATTTAAGAATAAAAGAATAAACAGAAAACATTTTGAGCATTGTTCTTTTCTTCTCTCATTCTTTCTCTTAATCCCTCTCCCCCCCCACCCCCACCCCAACACCTCACCCCTATTGCCTCCCTCCTCTCTGGCTCTGCCTCATGAATTTTCATGCTCACACTGCCAGGAAATCAGACAGCAGGCTTCACTGACCTTTGGCGGGTTCTACATCTTTCTATTCCTGCCACACCCAACTTTCGCAGAATGTTTTTTTATTTAGTGGGTGGCAGTTCTGAGTAGGAGGTTGCAGACAGATGTTTCTCCTTTTTGAGACTCTGGGGGGATGGCAGGGAGGTGGGGCTAGGCAGGGGAAAGTATAAACATACATAACAGTAATACCACCAAAGTCAATTTGGCTTTGTGAGCTTTTCTGGCATCTTCCCCCGAGAATCTTGAGGAGTCAAAGCAGCACACAGCAAGCCGGGTTGTAGGAGGCCCCAGGGAAGGAACCACCCCTGGAGAGCAGTCTGGGGAAAGGGCAGCCACAGCCCGAGTTCAGGCAGGCACCAGGGAGAACCCAAGACAAAGAGCAGGGAGGCGTGAAGCTGGTGGAGCCAGTGACCAGCAATACCAGGGAGCCCAGAGAAGCAACAGCACCAGGTATCGGAGGCCTCGTCCACTCAGAGCAAGTCCCCATGGCCACACTGGAAACCAGAACAGTGTGCCAGTTCAGCTCCAGCCAGGAGAGTGGCAGGAGGGAAGAATCTTGTCCAAAGGGCCTGAGCACCTCCCTCATGACAATGCCAGGCTCTTCACTGTGCCAGCTAGCCTGTAGGTAACAATAGCAGCATCCCTGTGAAGTAGTAGTGTCATCCTCACGTTGCAAGGGAGGAAAATGAGCCTCAGTGAGGCTGTTTTGCCTCAGTCACACATAGCAAGGAGCAAAGTTGAGACTCCCATCCAGGAAAGAGACAAAGGCTGGAGAGAAACTGCAAGAGCTGGACTTTGCTCCTAGAAATGCAGGTAACACACATGGTCCAGATACATGGCCAGATGGCCCCACATCCAACCACTAGTATCTGATGAGTGAGGCTTGTGCATCTGTCCCACCAGATCAAGGTTGGATTGGGCTCCTGGGGTTCACCTAGGCCTGCACGTGCCACCCAAACTCACGTTGCTGGAAGTGAAGGGAGGAACCCGGTGCTAGGGACCCAGCTGGGCTTGCCTTTATTTGCCTAAGATTTGGGAGCTACAGTGAAACAACAAGATTAAGACAACTGCTGAAAGTTCCTTCCAGCAAAATATAAGATCCTACGATCAAAGTGTAGCTCGACCAAGAATACAAGATAAGATGCCTCAGAATCTGGAGTCAGCTCCAGATAGCTGTGGAAGAGTGAAGAGCAGAGGAGGAACTCTTCATTTTGAATGACCAAAAAACTCACCAGCCAGCCACAGCTGGAGGTCCTGCAGGTGGCCTTCTGACCACTGCAGCTCCAGGCCAGTTTGCATCAAGAGGGGTGAGGCAGGGCCCCCTGGGAGGGTGTGGGAGTTCCACAGCACCTTGGCTTTGCAGCCTCTAGGCACCATTGACTTCCCTGGGCCCCTTCCATTTCTGGTGTTCTGTGACCCAGGAAATGTGTGACATGATGCTGCCAAAATATCGGTGAATGATTCCCATTCAAAAATGTTCATTAAACTCCCTGCTCACATGTACACATGCACTGTGCTAGTAAGGGGCTAGGCAAGTGGGTGACAAAACACACAGAACCGAGGAGGAGCTGTGACTCTCTTCTCTAGACAGGACTGCAGGCACCAGACCTGTGTCCCCAGCACTCCTGCAATCCAAAGAGGAGAGCAAGCCACATCTACACCTTCTGTCCCCGTGTAGATCAAGACAAACAAATGGCTCTGCCAGAACCTTCACCATGTAGTAGCAGTGTCTTACATATGGTTATTATTTTAGAAAATTTTAAAAGCCCTGAAGAAATGCAATTAAAATATTATAATTATTTGTGCTGGAGTATTTGTTTTCATAAGCCCCTATTAAAAATATATATATGCAAATTTGGAGAGGTTTAGCATTCTCATGAGCCTGCCGCCGCCTCCTACCAGGTCCAACATATTTGCTTAATGGAAATGTGTTGGTTGGCTTCCTTTAAAAATTATTATTTGGTTTTAAAGTTTTTTCCCCCCACTTCTTTCTCATACTGGCAAAATAATTAATTAATTGCAGAGGGTTTTTGTCTTTGTGTGTTTTCCTTCCTTTCTAGACCAGATTGGGGACTCAATGGGGAAGAGTGTGACAGAATCAAAATGCAAAGCAGCACCATTCTCATATGAGTCACCACCAGACGTTCTGAGAGGCCCAGATTTCATACTATCTTGGATTAATTGTTAACCGTTTTTCAAAAATCATCAAAGCACTTCATAACATGTTCTGACTCTAGAACTACCCCTGGGAGACACAGAGAGCTGGTGTCGTAGGGTCGCAGCCCTGCAGCTCACTGCTCGGTCTCACACGCACCCCGCACCTAAACAGGGACTCGGAGAACTGACTCACACCCGCACACTGGTGGCAAGTGCTGTCCTACATCAGCAATAAAAACAAAGTGGTTCTGTGTTTCTGTCTGAAGCTTGCTCTTTGTCACCGGATTGCCCTCTTCCCTGATACTGGGTAGCCTTCTTTAGTTAAAAACAGCCAACTGGTCACTGGTTGACTTAACTTTAAGAGGAGAAAACAGTATTTCTAGAAAGAATATGGGCATGCTCTGCTAAAGCAATGGAAGCCCTCAACATCCAAGCCTTGGGAAGGCCAGGAAGCAGCACCAAAGTGAATCATGGCATTACTCTGCTGAGGCCTCGGGGTGGCTCAACTCTGACCATCTTTATCTCCTCATCCGCCCCTCAGACTGTCCGCCCTAGGTCGGGCTGGCTGGGGTTACGTGCACAGTAATCCCTGTACTCGGCAAGTCAGGGTTCTCCTGCTGGCAGCCCCACCAAAAGCACATGGGATGCAGAAGGTCAGCTCCCTGGAGGAGGGTTGGTGAGTGTTGTGACCACAAAGAGGGAGTGGGAAACAGGCGCGGTGTCCACTGGTCCTCTCTTCGAGCAGATGAAGATATCCAAGTGTCCTGCCTGCTGTGACAGCACTAGTGAGAAGCCCAAGTCCCCTCCCCTGTCCCACCACCACACTCCGCATCGGGCAACTGTCTTCCTCCACCCTTATTAGTGACAACCCTGTGCCTCGGATTTGACAAGCCTCTTTCCCAAGGAGACAATAATCTTCTGGAATTCCCTTATCACTGAATGGCGTAGACAGGGAGGGGAAGGAGCTGAAGAGAGAGGGAAATAAGCAAACTTCTCATATATTCTGATTTTCCATGTCTCACTTTCGCAAACGCACTTTGTCAGTTGCTAGTCCTGCAAGTTCTTATTTCCTAATTGTCCACACAGCTTTTATTTTTCTTGCTGGGAACTGATTTGTCAGGTACACTTAGAGTCCCAGGCAGTAGAGAGTCAATGTTAATTTTATCCTCTCATTTATTAGTGGGTCCATTTTTCTCTCTTGAATCTCTTTCTTCCTTAATATAATTTCAACTACAAAAAGACTACCCAAGACTCCTTGGGTGGTTTTCCTAGCACTGTGGAGTGAGGCTTTTCTTCTACTGTGATCTTGATGTTCCCTCTTGGCTTCCACTGAGAAAGGACATTCTGGGACTCACCTGTCCTGCACGTTTTCAAGAAAGACATGTTCTTTTACCTAGAGATCTTGCTGTAAGTCATCTTTTATGAGGCACAGCTGAAGGGATCTTATCCCTGAATTCTTTCTTCATCAAAAGGAATAGTCATCTTCTGTACTTGCAAAGACAAAAGGTCCCTCAGAAGACCTCAGATTTACCCCCATAGATAAAAATCCCACTCTCCCTGATGTTTCTCAGCAGTTTCCTACAATTTCCAATTATTGTTGTAGGAGGTCAGCCCCCGGGTATCATGTGGAGACACTTGGGTTCTATGGTTCACACCAGAATCCAGTCCTCTCTCCTGGTTTGCTCAATAATTTTTATTCTGTGCTTGCATAAAGGCACACAAAAGCACAGTTATTGAAATTGTAAATGACCACAGCTGAGAGACACAGAAGAAACACTGGATGATAGAACTGATGACTGACTGGCTGAGATTTTTAGCAAACCTAATCATATAAAATGTCTATTGACAAAAAAGGCAAATGTAAAATAAGTATAATTAATATGTTATGGACTCTAAAGGAAAAGGTAAACCTGATATAAGATTTGGTGGGTAATATAAGCAGAGAAATAAAGCTATAAGAAAGAATAAAATAAAAATGCTAGAAATGAAAACATGCAGTAAAAGACATGAAAACATATATAATTGGCTTATCAATAAAATCAACAAACTAAAGACAAAAATCAAGGAAGTTGGGGACCTCAAAAAATTACTTAAACTGAAGCAGGCAGACAAAAGCAAATAGAAAAGCTGAACAGAAAACTCAAGAGTTGTGGAACAATTCAAAATGGTCTCACAAACTATCGGAATTTCCAGAAGGAAAAGAAAGGGGCCAGATGGAATATTTGAAGAAATAATCATCAAGAATTTTCAAAGATTGATGATAGGTGCCAAACCACAAATCTCTGAGGCTCAGGGAACACCAATCAGGATAAACACCAAAACAAATAAGCAAAAAACAAACAGCACACCTGTTCATATAATAGTCAAACTGCTGAAAACCAAAGACAATCTTGAAGGCAGCCAGAGAAAAAAGACTCATGACCTATGGAAAAATAAAGATAAGAATTGCATCACATTTTCCTTAAGATACCTTGAAGCTAGAAAGCAATGGAGTAACATTTCCAAAGTGCTGAAAGAAATAATTGTCAGCCAGAAATCTATACCAAATGAAAATGTCTTTTAAACATAAATGAAAAATAAAGACTTTCTCAGACAAACCAAAACAGAAAATTTACTACTAGTAGATCTACATTATAGGAGATACTAAAGAAAGTTTTTTGGTCAAAAAGAATATGGTACAAGACGGAAACTTGGATCTATACAAAGAAATAAAGAACATCAAAAGTGGAATAAGTGAAGGTATTTTACTGTTTTAAATAGTTGCTATACTGTATTTTTAAAATTTTTATTACTTTATATGAGATTGTTAATTTTTATTAATTTTTTTTTGATAAATGGTTGATTGACTCTGTGGATGTGCAGCCTGTAGATACACAGTGCCAAACGTACAACTAAAAACCCTGGAAATTATATATAAAGCAAACACAAGAAAACTGAAAGGTGAAGAGAAGAAGGCAGACCAGCTAGGTACTTTGAGACCTAAAAAGTAAGACAATGGTGCGTTCCCTGAAAGCTTATGGGAAGTCTTGCGTTGGGGATGTCTATCGGCGCCATTTTTCCAACAGCCTGTACTCACTTTGTGTCTCTGTGTCGCATTTTGGTAATTCTTGCAATATTTCAAACTTTTTTACTATTATTATTATATATTTGATGATGATCTGTGATCAGTAATCTTTGATGTTACTATGTTTTGGGGGTGCCGCAAACTGTGTCTATATAAGAAAATGCACTTAATAAATGTTCTGACTGCTAGCCATTCCCCCATCTCTCTCCCAGTCCTCAGGGACTCCCTATTTCCTGAGATACAACAATTTTTAAATAGGCCAATTAATAATCCTATAATAAGCTCTAAGTGTTCAAGTGAAAGGAAGAATCATGTCTCTTATTTTAAGTCAAAAGCTAAAAATAACAAGATTAGTGAGAAATATATTTGAAAGCTGCCATAGGCTAAAAGCTAGGCCTCGTTTGCCAGTTAGCCAAGTTGTGAATGTAAAGGAAAAGTTCTTGAAGAAAATTAAAAATGCTACTCCAGTGAACACATGAATGATAAGAAAACAAAAGAACCTTATTGTTAGCGTGGAGTAAGTTTTAGTGGTCTAGATAAAATGTCTATAAGATTCTCTCAAACCAAAGGCCCTAATTCTTCAATTCTATGAAGGCTGGAAGAGGTGAGGAAGCTGCAGACGAATAGTTGGAAGCTAGTGCAGGTGGTTCATGAGGTTTAAGAAGCCATCTCATAGCATAAAGACACCAGGTGAAGCAGCAAGTGCTGATGGAGAAGCTCCAGCAAGTTATCCAGAAGATCTAGCTAAGATAAGTTATGAAGGTGGCAACACTAAACAACAGATTTTCAATGTAGATTAAATAGCCTTATACTGGAAGAAGATTCCATCTAGAACTTTCATAGATAGAGAGGAAAAGTCTTTGCATGACTTCAAAGTTTCAAAGGTGGGGCTGACTCTCTTGTTAGGGGCTAGTGCAGCTGGTGACTCTAAACTGAAGCTAATGATCATTTACCATTCTGAAAATCCTAGAGCCCTTAAGAATTATGTTAAATCTACTCTACCTGTGCTCTATAAATGGAACAACAAAGTCTGAATGACAACACATTTGTTTATAGCATGGTTTACTGAATAATTTAATACCACAGTTGAGACCTACTAATCCAAAAAAAAGAATTCCTTTCAAAATATTTCTACTCATTGACAATGCACCTGGTCACCCAAGAGCTCTGATGGATATATACAAGGAGATTAATGTTGCTTTCAAGCCTGCTAACACAACACCCATTCAAGCCTGCTAACACTCCTCCCAATCAAGGAGTGTTTTTGACATTCAAGTCTTACTATTTAAAAACTACATTTTGTAAGGCTATATCTACCATAGAGAGTGATTCCTGTGATGGATCTGGGCAAAATAAATTGAAAATCTTCTGGAAAGAATTTATCATTCTGGATGTCATTAAGAACATTCATGAGTCATGGGAGGAGGTCAAATATCAACATGAATAAGAGTTTGAAAGAAGTTGATTCCAACACTCATGGATGACTTTGAGGGGAGCCAAGACTTCAGTGAAGGAAGTAATTTCAGATATTGTGGAAATAACAAAAGAACTAAAATTAGAAGTGGAGCCTGAAGATGTGACTAAATTGCTGCAATCTCATAATAAAACTTGAACAGACAAGGAGGAGTTGCTTCTTGTGGATGAACAAAGAAAATGGTTTCTTTTGTGTGTGTGTGTGTGTGATAAGTTTTCACTCTATTGTCCAGGCTAGAGTGCAGTGTCATCATCATAGCTCACTGCAACCTCAAATTCCTGCATTCAAGTGATCCTCCCACCTCGGCCTTCCAAAGTGCTAGGATTACAGGCGTGGGCCACTGTACCTGGCCAGAAAGTGGTTTCTTGAAATGGAATCTACTCCTGGTGAAGATGCTATGCACATTGCTAAGATGATAATAAAAAATTTAGAATATTACATAAACTTAGTTGATAAAGCAGTGGCAGGGTTTGAGAGAATTGACTCCAATTTTGAAAGAAATTCTACTGTGGATAAAATGCTATCAAACAGTATCACATGCTAGAGAAAAATCTTTGTGAAAGGAAGAATCAATTAATGTGGAAAATTTCATTGTTGTCTTATTTTTTAATTGCCACAACCACCCCAACCTTCAGCAACCACAACATTGATCAGTCAGCAGCCATTAACATCAAGGAAAGATTCTCCACCAGCAAAAACATTGCAACTTACTGAAGGCTCAGATGATCATTAGCATTTTTTAGCAATAGAGTATTTTTCATTAAGGTACGTACATTGTTTTTTTAGACATGATGCTATTGCACATTTAATAAACTACCATATGGTGTAAACATAACTTTTATATGCACTAGGAAACCCCAAAATTTGTGCAACTCACCATATTGCAATATTCACTTTAGGACAAAACCCACAATAACTTTGAGGTATGCTTGTATATCTCAGACTTGGGGTTGAAGAAGCTAGCAACCCAGAGACATCAAAGACAAATTAAGCACCCCCCAAAAAGCCCACTCTCTATAGTCCAAAGACCAGGAAAGAGGTAGGCTAGCAAGACAGAAAATTCTGGACAACGATCACTCAATTCTAGACAGACATCACTGAAAAAGCAATAGCTGCACCCACACACATACTAGCAAAAGTCAAGTGGGGAGCCTAGACTTTCACCTTCACCAAGCTGTACAAATGCACTTTACCATCCCTGCTGAGGGGGTATCAGGAAAGGCCAAGTAGGGAGTCAGGACTTCATCTCCATCAACCAGTAAGGAAACCTCCCCCACCAACACAGCTCCAGTGGAGACCATATGGAGAGCCTGGACCTCCACTCTAACCTGTCAGTAGCAAGGGGATCCTCCCCTTCCCTGATGGAGTGGTGCCAGAGGAAGCCCAGTGAAGAGTCAGGACTTCCACTATCACCAGGCTTAATCAGACCAAATCTACTGCATTGTTAGTGGAGACAACATGGGAAACCAGAACCCCCAACCCTACTCGGCAGTAAAAATAGCTCCTGCCCTGGGTGTCAATAGGGGCTGAGTGGGGAACCTGGACTTCCGCTTCTACCCATCAGTAGTGAGGCAGCAGTTCTCCCTTTTCCTTTTGGAGCAGTGTCGGCAAAAGCCAGCTAACAGTGTTTGGTATTAACAGATCAACACCTAAATGGACATATAGGAATAACGTTTATTGGGTGTTGGGCAGGTGGGAGGGGGGAGGAGGGGATGGGTATATACAAACATAATGAATGAGATGTGCAACGTTTGGGGAATGGTCACACTTGAAGCTCTGCCTCGAGGGAGGAGGGGAGGCATGGGCAATATATGTAACCATAATATTTGTACCCCCATAATATGCTGAAATAAAAGAAAAATAAATTAATACCCCAAAAAAGCCAGCTAACACAAATTTAATAATATCTAGAGTCTCATAGTATTATGTAAAAATGTTTCAATCAAAAAACCACTCTTCATACCAAGAACAAGGGAAATCCCAACAGAGTTTTTTTAAAAAAAGATGATTGATAGATGCCAACACTGAGATGACAGAGATGTTAGAATTATCTGACAAAGATTTTAAAGCAAACATGATATTTTAAAAAATGTTTCAACAAGCAATTACAAATATACTTGAAATGAAACCGATGAAAAAATAGAATGCTTCAGCAAAGAGATAGAAGATAGAAAGAAGAACCAAACGGAAAATCTAGAACTGAAAAAATGCAATAACTGGGAGAACAAGTTCAGTGGTCAGGCTTAACAGCAGAATGCAAGAGACAGAAGAAAGAATAAGTGCATTGGAAGATAAAACAATAGAAATTACCCAATGTGGCCGGGTGCTGTGGCTCATGCCTGTAATCCCAGCTACTCAGGAGGGTAAGGTGGGAGAATCACTTGAGCCCAGAAGTTCAAGACCAGCGTGGGCAACACAATGAGACCCATCTCTTAAAAAAAAAATTGTTTTAATTAGTTGGGCATGGTGGTGTATGCCTATAATCTCAGCTACTTGGGAGACTGAGGTAGGAGGATTGCTCGGGCCTAGGAGTTCAAGGCTGCAATGAGCTATGATTGTACCACTGCGCTCCAGAGTAAGACTCCCATCTCTAAAAAAAAAAAAAAGAAGTTATCCGATGTGAGCAGTGAAGATAAAACAGACTGGAAAAAAATAAATAAAACAGAGCCTTAGCGATCTGTGGGACTGTAACAAAAATATAACATTTGTGTTGTTATTGGAGTTATTGTGTTAAAGGAGATGAGAAGGAAGTCAGGTTGGAGGACATTATGTTAAGGGAAATAAGCCAAGCGTGGAAGGATAAATGCCACATGTTCTCACTCATATGTGGGGACTAAAAAAGATTGATCTCATAGAGATAGTGAATAGAATGGTGGTTGCCAGAGTCTGGGAAAGGTAATGGGGAGAAGAGAGTAAAGAATGTTGGTGGTTATATGGGCACAAAAATACAGTTAGAAAGAATAAGACTGAGTGTTCATTAGCACAATAGAGCAACTCTAGTTAACAGTAATTTATTGTATATTTCAAAATAGCTAGAAAGGTAGATTTGAAACGTTCCCAACACAAAGAAATAATAAATGTTTGAAGTGATTGAGATCCTAATTAACCAGATTTGATCATACACATTATATCAAAAATCACACGTACCTTATAAATATGTACAACTATCATATATGGATAAAAATTAAAAATTAAGGTAAATAAATGAACAATTTAAAGTTAAAAAAGAAGTCAGGGCTAAAAGAGTACTCAAAGAAATAATGGCTAAAACCTTCCCAAACTTGGCAAGAGTTATAGACCTGCAGATTCAAAAAAGTGACCAAACCCAAAACAGTATAAATTCAAAGTAATTCAAACTAAAACACATAACAATTAAGTTCAGAAAAACTAAGAACAAAAAAATCTTAAAAACCATCAGAGAAAAATGATACCATAGCTATATGAAGAAAAACAATTTAAATGGTAGTGGATTTATCATCAGATAAAGTGGCACAATATCTGTAAGTGCTAAAGGAAAATAACTGTCACTCCAGAATTCTATAAGCAGTGAAAATATCCTTCAGGAATGAAGAAGAAATCAAGACACTCCCAGATGAAAAAAACCTAAAAGAAATTGTTGCAAAAAGACCTACCCTGAAAGAATAGCTAAGGGAAGTTCTCTACACAGAAAGCAAGTGA
This sequence comes from Cheirogaleus medius, assembly GCA_008086735.1. NCBI lineage: Eukaryota > Metazoa > Chordata > Mammalia > Primates > Cheirogaleidae > Cheirogaleus > Cheirogaleus medius. The sequence goes on along the minus strand of VBSM01000639.1, from coordinate 1,938,490 downwards.
TAAAAGAAAGAAACATGAAACACCAGGAAGGAAGGAAGAATATGATAAACAAATATATGGTTAAATAAAATCAGTTTCCCCCCTCCCTTTTACCTTTTTCAATTATATTTGATAGTTGAAGCAAAAATGATAACACTATCTGATGTGGTTCTAAAATATAGAGAGAGGAAACATTAAGACAATTATAATGATGACAGCAAAGGCACACAAAAAGAAATAAAGTCTCTATACTTCATTTGAATGATAAAATGGCAGTACCAGTAGACTGTGATAAATTATGCATATATAAAATATAAATCTTTATCCTGATTTGATCATTACATATTGTATACATGTATCAAAATATTACATGTGTTCTAAAAACATGCACAATTATTATATATCAATAAAATACAAATAAATAAATAATTTTTAAGATAAAATAAAATACAAATACTAGAAAAAAACTAAAGACGGTATACAAAAAGAGACACTTAAAAACATTATAGATAAATCAAAACAGAATTTTGAAAAATGTTTAAGTAACACAGAAAAGCAGGAAAAAGAAAACAGAGAAATGAAAAATGGGAAAACAAAAAGAAAACAAAAAGTAAAATAACAGACTTAAGCACTAACATGTCAATAATTACATTAAATCTAAATAGTCTAAATATATCAATTAAAAAGAGATTAGCAGAGTGGATTTTTAAAAAAAGATCCAACCATTTACAATTTAAAGGAAACTCAATTCAGATATAGCAACACAGGCAAGATAAGAGTAAAAAGATGGTAAATATATATATCATGAAAACATTAATCAAAAGGTAGCAGAAGAAGCTATATCAATATTGGATAAAATGACTTCAGAGCAAAGAAAATTACCAGAGACAGGGAGACACAACATATAATGATTACATAGTGAATTCACTCTAACAAACACAGCAATCCTAAATTTGTATGCACCAAATAACAGAGCTGTAAAATATGTGAAGTAAAACTGATAGAACTGAAAGACAAAATAGACATATTCACAATTATAGTTAGATGTTTCAGCAAACCTTTCTCAACAATTAATAGAACAACCAGAGAGAAAATTAGCAAGGATATAGAAGAACTTAACAACACCATCCACCAACAAGAACTATAAAACACTTTACTCAATAGTAGAATATGTATTCTTTTCAAGTGCTCACAGAACATATATGAAGGTACACCATATCCTGAGTCATAAATCAGACCTCAACAAATTTAAAATAATTGATATCATACAGATTGTGTTCTCTAATTACAATGGGATAAAACCATTATTCCAATTCCAATTACATGGAGTAAAACCATGGGCCAAAAAGTAAGTCTCGAGGGAAAATTTAAAAATATATTTAACTGAATGAAAATGAAAAAAGAACACATCGAAAATGCGGGACACAGCCAAAGCAGTGTGGAGAGTAAAATTTACAGCACTAAATGTGTATGTCAAAGAATAGGAAAATCAATAATCCAAATTTCCACCACTAGCATGAAAAAGAAAAGCAAAATATACCCAAAGCAAACAGAAGGAAGAAAATAATAAAGATAAAAGCAGGAATCAATGAAATTGGAAACAGGAAAACAATTTTAAAAATTTAAAAATCAATAAAACTAAGAACTAGTTCTTTGGAAAAAAATCAATAAAATTGACAGAGAAGACAAAAATTACAACATCAGGAATGAAATATGTTACATCAACACTGACTATGCAAACATCAAAAAATGATAATAAGAGAATCATATGAGCAGCTCTACACACATAAATCTGAAAACTTAGATAAAATGGACCAACTTCTCCAAAAACACACACTATCCCAACTCACCTAATATGACACAGATAATTTGAATATCCCTATAACTATTAAGGAAATTGAATTCATAATTTAAAAGCTCCCAAAAAAGAAATCTCCAGGAACAGATGGTTTGGACGTTCTACCAAATGTTTAAACAAGAATTAACACTAATTCTACACTATCTCTTCCAGAAAATAGAAGAAGAGAAAACACATCTCAATTCATTTTATGAAGCTAGTATTACTGATACCAAAATCAGACAAAGATGGTGCAAAAAAGCAAACTACAGACTGACATTCCTCATGAATATGGATGCAAAAATCCTTAACAAAATATTAGCAAATAGGATTTAGCACTATATAAAAAGAATGATACATCATATCCAAGTGGGGTTTATTCCAGGGATGTCATAGTCGAAATTTCAAAAAACATATTTCGTTCAATATTTCAATCTTTCAAAATCAATAAATGCAATCCACCATATTAACAAGCTAAAGAGGAAAAACTACATGATCATATAAATCAATGCAGAAAAAGTATTTGTCAAAATTGACCACCATGAAGTAACCAAGACGTGAATGAATGTGAATCAGTAAGTGAATAGATGAATAAATGGTGTTACATCCAGACAATGGAATATAATTCAGCACTAAAAAGAAGCTGTCAAGCCATGAAAAGACATGGAGAAAGTTTAAATGCATATTAGAAGCCAATTTGAAAAGGCTCGATACTATATGATTCTAACTATAGGACATTCTTCAAGAGGCAAAACTATGGAGACAACAAAAAGACCAGAGGTTTCCAGGGGTGGCAAGGGGGAGAGGGTGAATGAGTGAAACACAGATGATTTTTAAGGCAGTGAAAATACTCTGTATGTATAATATTATAATGATGGATGCATGTCATCAAACATTTGTCTAAATCCACAGAATGTACAAAATCAACAGTGAACCCTAATATAACTAGGAACATTGGGTGACAGTGATGTGTCAATATAAGTGCATCAAGTGTAGCAAATGTACCAGTCTTGAGGGACACATCAATAGTGGGGAGGCGGTGCATGTGTGAGGCCAGGGGGCATATAGGAAATATCTGTAAATTCCCCTCAATTTTGCTATAAACCTCAAACTGCTCAAAAAGAAAGTATTCAAAAAATAAGATGAATAAGACTTAAAAACAATACTCATTTATGATAAAAATTCTCAAAAATATAGAAAGAGGTATTTCCTCAACTTTTTGAAGGGTATCTACAAAATCCCTATAGATTGCATTACATGTGCATTGGAGGTCCCCAGACCACCACCATATCCAGAGATTTGTTGGATGCACTTGTGGGACTCAGCATACAGGTGTACTCACAGCTGAGGCTTATTGCAGCAAATGGTGAGGATATGCAGCCAGATCACAAAGAAAAGAAGAGTGAATTAGACCCAAAGCAAAAAGAAAGAAGGAAATAATATGGTTAAGAGCAGAAATCGATTAAATTGAAAGTGGAAAAACAATAGAGAAAAAAATCAATAAAATTCAAAACTGGATTTTAGAAAACTAAAAGCAATAAAAGTCAGAAACTTTTAGTGAGACTGCCCAATAAAAGAGAGAGAGAGAGAGAGAGAAAAGACACAAATTACCAGTATCAGGAATGAAAGAAGGGACATCACAACTGCTCCTATAGTCACTAAAATGATAATGAAGGAATATTAGAAATAACTTTATGTAAATAAATTTGATATCTTAGATGAAATGGACCAATTCTTTGAAAGACACAAAGCTCATTCAAAAAAGACATAGCTGACCTGAATAGTCATATACCTATCAAGAAAATTAAATTTTTGTTTAAAATCCTCCAAAAAAGAAAACTCCAGGCCCAAATGGTTTACTGAAAAATTCTATCAAATATTTAAGGAAGAAATTATATAAATTTCTATACAACTTCTACCAGAAAATAGAAGAGGAGTAAACACTTCCCACCTTATTTGGGTAAATGTTGATCCTACCCTGATACTAAGACCAAACAAAGACACTGAGAAAGTTTCATTTCAGTAGAGTCCAACTTACTACTTTTTTATTTTATGGATTTTGCTTTTGTTGTTGAACCTGAAAACTTTTTGCCTGACCCAAGGTAACAGATCTTATCCTAGCTTTCCTTTAGAAGTTTACAGATTTACACAAAATGTGCAAGGAAATATCTGTAAATAATGTATCTGGTTTGTTTTGAGAATATATGAAAAACTCTCAAAACACAAGATAAAAATCCAAATTAAAATATAGACACTTCATTAAGTAGATGGCAAATAAGCATATTACAAGATGCCCCAAATCATTAGTCATTAGGCAAATGCAAATCAAACCCACAATGAAATGCCACTACACAGCTATTAGAATGTCCCAAATTACAGATTGTCCATACGATGTGTTGGCAAGGATGTGGAGCCATTGCAACTCTCATACAATCACTAATTTGTAATCACATTTTTCAACACTGGAGGTAATTGATGAGTTTGGGTTTGGGGTTTGTTTTTTTTTTTACTTTTTATTTTGAAAGAACTTTAGATTTCAGAAGAGTTGCAAAGATAGTAAAGAAAGTTCCTTGTTCCCTTTTCCCAATTTTCCCTGTTAACATTTTATGTAAGTATAGTAAAATTAACAAAACTATTAAATTGAGAATGGTACAACACTGTTAACTAAACTACAGACATTATTCACATATCACCAATTTTTCCACTTGGGTTCACTTTGTCTTCTGGCTCCAACTAGGATCCCAAATGGTACCTAGATGTCCTGTCCAAGTGGTCTCCTTCAGTCTGTGACAGTTCTTCAGTCTTCCACTGTCTTTCATGACCTTGACATGTCTGAAGAATATTAGATATTTTGTAGAAGGTCCTCAATTTGGTTTTGACTGATGTTTCCTAATGATTAGGCTGAGGTTATAGAATTTGGGTAAGAATATCACAGAAGTGATATGCCCTCTCTGAGCACACTATTGGGGGTGAGTGATGTTGATACATCACTTGGCTAAGGTGACATCTTCCAGATTTCTCCACTATAAAGTTATTATTTCCCCATTTGTAATTAAGAAGATTTTAGGTTTTCCCTTATCTCTCTGCATTAGCATTATATGAGCCCTTTAAATTTGAGGTTTTTCTTTTTATTTATTTTTTAAAAATTAGTATCTATTATTTCTCCTAAGAGTTTTTCTTTTCTACTTTTATTTCTTGTATCTTTTGATCTCCCCTGCATTGCTATCTTTGTGGTACCCCTATTGACTGGATTTTCACTCTTCTTTCTTCCATCTCTTTTAGCTTTTCCATTTCTTTCTTCTTTATATCATCTTTCTCAGAAATGTCTTAAATCTGATGTTCCAAATCACTAATTCATTCCTCAACTAGATCCATTTTGCTAAATAATCCATCTTTCTTCGACTCTTATGTATTTTATATATAAATTTTTACTTTGTTCATTTTGTGTTTTCTTATTTTTGATTTATATTTGTCTCATTTAGTGTGCTTATTACACTTGTTTTAAATTCTTGGTCTAGATGTTCTAATATCTCTACTTCTGACAGAATCTATAATGCACTATTTCACTTTTCTTTTGAAATAGCTGTACTTCTCAAATGTCTTATTATTTTCACTAGTGAGCTCCTTTTCCCTAGAGATATCAGCTACTCTGTCAGAACCTGGGTCAATATTAGCCTAATTAGCTCAGCGAGTAACCCTAGATTAGGGAGCTTCGGGTACCAGAAAACCACAGTCAATTACCCTCTGCTCCACAAAGCAATTACCTAGTTCAAGACATTACTTTTTGTCCACCCAGAAGAAACAACTGTAAAACAAGACACCCATTAGATAATAATTCACCATGGGTCGGAGAGGCAGGTGGAGAGAGGATTAGATGGACAGAGGTAGAAGCAACTGCCCAAGGTATGTGAGTTCCCACTGATGTTTGTCGGTTCCTAGCAAGTGCAGGGCTTTTGTGCTGCACTAATTTCTCCTGGAGAAACCTGGACTAGAGTTTGGGATGTCATAGGTACGAAGACAGGCTCTGCATTTCCTAAAGCAATGGTGGATGGAAAGCAAAAACAGCCTCCATGGGTGCTCATCTTCCCATTGCTGTGCCCAGCTGTCCTGCTCCAAGTCAAGGCCATCACTTCCGCCACTCAGGAGTTAAAAAATCCTCTACAACCCCGAGGATTTTCTCACAGTTTTCCATTTAAGTTCCTGTTTTCGCTCTAGAGCCAGCGTCTTAACCTCAGCACCACTGAAACTTGGGGCCAGATGATTGGTTTTGGGGGGTCCACCTGTATGTTGTAAGATCCCTGCAGCACCCCTGGTCTCTATCCACTAGATCCCAGTAGCAGCCCCTCTGGAGCTGAGGCAACCAAAAATATCTCCATATATTGCAAAATGTCCCACTGCTCTTAAGTTCCCCTGGGGTTGATCTTGGGGCCATAAGCCTGCGCTCATGCTAGTTTGGTGTTTTGGTAGAAATCACCGAAGAGCAGTCTCGCTATGTAACGCCCCCTGATAGGTGTTCAGTAAGTATTGCTTCTCTTCCTCTTCACCCTGTCTCTGCCAAAAGGAAAGGGTGAAAAAGTAAATCAGGTCTCAAACCAGACTCACAAAGGTGCTGGGGACAACTGAAGGGAGAAACTGCAAAGGAGGTATTGACCACAAGCCTTTGAGGACACGCTCGGCCCTGCCAGTGCCATGAGGGGAGGGGACTTCTCTGCCTGCTGGTGCCAATCAAACTTTCCTGTCTCCTAAGACCTGATATAGTCACCAAAGCCAAGAAATCTGCGCTGGACAGCTCAAGGCATCAGCCGATGGGCTGTCTCATCTGTGCAATGCACAAGCTTCAGCTTCCCTGCATTTAATTGGTATTAAAGATTAAAAAGCAAATTACCAAAGCAATCACACCAAATCCACTTGTCTATATCTCACTACGACTCCCAAGCAGTTTGATATTTACTGTCAGCTGGCATTTAATTACTCAGCCAGATTTGGAGGCCCATAATTGACAGAATGCTGAAGACTAATTCTTTAAAAGGACGCTTTCCCCATACAAGAACACTTGGGCTCAGAGGTGATGCCGGCTCCCTGTTCCAAAGATCAGGGAGACAGACACCAGAACAGATTGGCTGCTTCCCCCTCTCTCCTCCCTGGTGTTCTCTAGTTGATTTAGGTCCGCGTGCCTGCTGGAGTCAGTGGGGAAAAGCAAATGAGACATCGAGACATGAAACATTTCCCCTTTCTCATCACTAATTCCAACCTAGTCCCGATTCTACAGAAAATTCCCACAGCCTGGAGAGGGACCTGCCCCAAGGCAGAGCTACACAGCCAATAGGACCCCATTTGTGCCAAGTACAAAGGAAGAAGCTCCAGTTAGAGGCACCATGGGAGGAGCATCAGGGTACTGCTCACTATTTATAACAATTACACATTTCTGAAGCATCACTGCACATAGTGAAAACCTCCAGCTCACCCTTGCTGCCCATGTCTCTTGTCACTGCGCGTTGTTCTAACTTTCTAATCCTGCATCAATTACATCATGTACTGTTGAATAATTTAGACATTTAAACCTAGATTGGGCTCAGCAGCATAAAACACAGAAAAGGGGGCAATGCTGTTCTAAGGAAATAGGAAAAGATAGTAACAGATCGGTTATTTGTTTTCCTAATCTTTCAAGGTTATAGTCCACAACAATCCGGCTCAGTGCTGCACTGAAAATACAGAGACCCCAATACAAAGAGAGCACACTTGTCCTCAGCTTTTGTTTTTGGAGTTTTTAAAAAATACATAAAAAATAGCAAAACTCTAAAAAGGGCAAGTTTTCAAAAAGGAGAAATAAAATTTCCTCAATATTTCTAAATTCCAACTAGTGATTCATCAAAGTCAAACACCAATCTGAGTAAATATGCTCTTGTTTTCTGGTTTGTTTCTTTCCTCAAACATTTACGCTCAAGGGGGGAAACAGATTTTTTAAAGTAGAGGCGAAAGGGAAAGACTGAAGGAAGAGCTTAACCGGGGAGGCATCCCGCCGTCAACGCCAGTCTGTCCTTGACTCGGCCGCACTGCCCTCCCCGCTCCGCGCTCCTTTCTCAGCCTGGGGGAGCGCAGGTTCCGCGGCCGTCACGTTTGAATCCGCACAAAGCCAAACACTCCAAGCCTAGACGAAATCGCGCGGTTAGGAATTTTATAAACTGGATTTGCATACAAATCCACCCGGCTTTGCGCGGAGAGAGAGACAGACTGGGCTATTTTGGACGCCCCACTTCGCTCCCTGAGCAGCCCGCGCAGGCCGCGGCGCTGGCTGTGCCCGGAGCTGGCGCAGCTGGCGGCGCCGGGCAGGACCGCGGAGAGCAGATGCTCCGCGCAGCGCGACTGGGGAGGATTAGGTGCCTGGCCTCGCTCCAGCAGCGCTGTGACTGCGCGCAGCCCGGCTGCTCCCCTGCCCTCATTTCCCGCACACACCTCTTCCCAAAGCGCTGCTGCCCCAGAAACTCCATGGGCCGTGCCTCCCTTCCTCGGTCCCGCAGTGTCAGTGGAGTGTGGCTGGCTGATAGCCTGTTCTACGAAACTGAGAGAGAAAGTGCCACCTCTTCCTTCAAAATCTCTGTTGCCACACCGTGTTTACTCACAGAAGGGCTGGCGTGAACCCCACTCCACTTCCAGCAGCCCGCTGTCTTCACCCTTAGATGTTTAGCTTTTGCAGGGAAGCTCTGCCCCCCACGCCTTCTTATTCCAGGAAGTTTTCATTCTCTGTCCTAATGCTACCAGACTGGTGTGCTCAAAGCGCCCTTGACCTTTGGATCTCAACAGAGAATATGCATTCTTAAAAAAAATAATAACAACTTATATTAATGTACATCCACCTAAAAATAATGTAAAAACCAGAATTTTTATTTAAAAAAATAAAATATCTACAATCTCAATCACTATTAACATTTTGATGCATTTCCTTCCAATAGCTTCTAAAAATAAAACTTTTTTGCACAATTAGGATTATACAATGTATTTATCTTTATAGCCTGCATTTCTTAATTTTTTGCAAGCATTTTCTCATTGAAAAGTGTTCAAAAACTCCATTTTGAATCGAAACATAACACTCTGTAGTGTGGAGGCACCCTCATTTATTTAATCATTCTGTTAGTGTGGGGTATTTAGGTGGTTGCATTTTTTTCATTATGATGAATAACTTGGAATGAACAGCTTTGGTTATAAATCTCTGACCCTATCATTGATTACATTTGTGGGTTTGTAAGAGTGGAATTATTGAGTCAAAAGATATGAACATGTTAAAACTCTTAAAATAAATTGCCAAATTTATACCCAGAGAGGTTGCTTCAATTTATACTCCCACCAACATGTATTATCTTCATTTTTAAAAATCTTTAATAATCTGATAGCCCCAAAATTGTATGTAGTCAAGGTTATTGATCCATTCCTTTGTGATTCTTTTTACCATTCCTACGCTATGAAAAACCATCCTCTTTTGGAAGGCAGAGAAACAGCCATCTAAATATTATCCTAGTTTTTTGAAGGATTTATTCTCCTACATTTAACTCTATAATCTATGTGAAATTAGTAGATGTGTACAGAGAATATCTCTTTTGGGGGAATGGCAACTCCTTTCCCCATTCCTTCAAGTTTCCTCATTGGGGGGCTCTCTTCCTTATGTTTGTTTGGTTTTGATTTTATTTTATTTTTTTTTGGTGCCATAAGCAGGTAACTCATCTGACTGTACCCCAAGGAGAAGGCCAGGCTCTTTCTGCTTTCCTCTTTGGATCTGCTCCCCCCCACACACCTTTTCCCACACCCTCACTCATTCCTGTCTGTTCCTCTGCCCTGTAGCTTTGCAAGAACTGGCCCCAGGGAAGGCCTGCAGTGTTCAGTGCTGCTGGGGACTGTACCTGGGCAAGTCTAGCCAGTCCAGGTACACAGTGCTAGCCAGCCTCAGCCTCGTTTCTAACACACCTAGAATCTTTCTCAATGATTGGTGTAATATACTGATGCCCACCTTTCTGATTCTATGTCCAGCTCTCAACTCATTTTGAACGTAAGCAGCACAAACGTGATTATTTATCAACTCCCTCTAAAATCCCAACAATTTATTTCAATTTTAAAAAAATAGGCAATACTTCTAACTAATAGTTCTAAATAATACTTCTAAATAATAGTTTCTTTTCTCACCAATCCATGAGTTTTCCTTCACTGTACATTATATCATTGAACATTTATATATTTAAGTCTAGGCTATTTAGTCTCTTCTGTATTCTATTTATGATACTGATTTATTTTTCTGTTTACAAAACTATAGACACTGTAGGGTATGATAATATTTATGATCTTTTACTTATGCTACTAATTCCTTAATCAGCATCATACAGATTTATAATGTGTTTTATTATTTGTGTTTTGAAACATCCAGTGATGATGTTATTCCTTTGAATTGTCAAAGAGAAGCCCTGAGGACAGTGATTCCCAGACTGCAGTGCATCAGAATCATCTGGGAGCTTGTGAAAGTAATGACTACATGCTGTCCCACCTATTAAATCAGAATGTCTAGGGGTGGAAGGTTTTTTTAAATGTCCAGGTGATTCCGATGTGCAGCAAAATTTAGGAATGACTGCCTTAGGAGAAGATGTGTGCACAGCCATAAGACAGCAACCAAGGGTTTTATGCCAATTCCTTGACTGCCCTCTCAGTCTTCACTGCAGAACATGAGTATGTTAGTACCTGACCCTCACTTCCCATGCTGGAAAGTTTCCATTAACAAAAGAATGTCTTCTCAGTAGTTTGAACTACCCCCAAAAGTATACAGAATTATCTTAGTCATAAACTTTGCTCGACAGTACAGAGTATATTGACATGGACTCAACCCCTGTTTTTCCAGGGGATTGTATATAGGACAGACAATGGAAGTGTAAACCCACCATAAACAAAGCATCACAAAAGCCTGATGTTTAGACCCACAACTTAAGAGTAAACCACCAAATAATTACAGTGTGCATTCATTTTATCAATTCAAAGTATTATAACAGGTTGGAAAAAAATTCTTTTTGGTTTATAACATTTGCAGAGCCTTGAACTTGGTCCAGACTACAGAAAAAAGCCTAGAATTTATATAGCATATTTATCCTAAGGAGTCATCATTCCCACCCCCAGCCCCAAATGTGCATCTACAGTTTTAGCTTTCTGTGCCTATTAGTGCATCCATGTGGGCCAGAACCACCACAGCTTCCTCAGCCCCCTGACGCCTAGGTTATAATCTAGCTGGGCTGCGTCTGCTGGGGCAGAACTTCCACATGATACCTTAGCACCTCTGAGAGCTGCGGGAGCTCCCTCCACCCTCCAGGGCTTTGGTGCCCTGGATTCTCTACCTGACATCCTTTTCTGAATTCGCCCTGACCAAACTCCACATTGGGCCTCAACTCCAGCCACCTGGTTGTAGTCCAAAAGACATGACTTCATGCTCCTGCCTCTGCCCTGTGGATCGCTCAGAACCCCAGCACCCTCCCCAGGGTTCAGCTTTCGCCCCTCGGCCCCCACAACTCTGCCACCTGGATCCCTTTTCCCAGGCTCGGCCTTCTCCTCCACTCCCTGCATGCCAGTAAGCAGGGAAGCAGCCAAGCCAACCCCCATACGGGACACATGTGGCCCCGTGACTTTGCCCAGCAATCTCTCTCCCTTCGCAGCTCAACCCACTCAAATAGAGCATTTTCATCACACTTCTGACTATCCAAATGAGACATTGCTGTCAGGAACGTGTGGACCCCGTTTTCTTTCCAGCCACACCCTGCCTGAGTGCACGGGCACCCCTGAGTTTTGTCCACATCCTCCTTATCGGCCTGTGCCGAGCTAGCTGGTTTACACATACAGTTTTGCAGTTGCCCAGTGACAAATCCGTCAGTCTCCAGCATTCTCCAGAGCCTCGGGCCCCTATCTTTGCCCACTACCGGAGATCCTTGCATGAATGTTCTAGGGTCTTAATTTCAGAGACTCCAGAGCCAAATGCTCTCACTTCTCCTGGTCCTCTGTGACATTCTTGTCTCTTTTAATGATTCTGCTTAGCTTCTTCAATCATGGCCAGAAGCAAGGTATTAAAGTAGCAATCATAACAACAGCCAGTGGTGGTTACGTTTACTGAGGCTTACTGGTAGTCAGGCACCGGTGCTGAGGCTCTGCCATCTGTCATTTCGCTGGGCTGGTACCGCCACCCTCCCAGGCAGGTTGCCCTTTCCCATTTTAGAGTTGCTCCCGCTGAAGCTTAGAGGGTAAATGTTTTGCTCCAAGTAACACAGGGCATGTGTAGTCCCCACTCTGAGAGCCTTATCTGTGCCGGGTGCTGGGCTCCCCACCCCTCTCCCAGGACCCGTGATTGGACTGTGGGGCACCATGACAACTGCCCAACACCAGTCCCCGGGCAGAAGGTTAAGCCAATCAGTCAGCCCTCTCCCTCTGCAGAGTTTAGTTCAGGGATGGGCTGAGGTCATGCGTTGAATTGTGTCTCCCTCCAAATAGATATGTTGGAGCCCTAACCCCTAGTATGTCAGAATGTGACCTTAATTGGAGACAGGGTCTTTGCAGAAGTAATCAAGGTAAAATGAGGTCATGAGGGTACACCCTAAGCCATCATGACTGGTTGCCTTATAAAAAAAAAAAGGGGGGGGGGAATTTGGACACAGCTGCACAGGGAGAGTGCCACATGAGGACCAGAAGTATGAGTGCACCCTAGGGAGCCACAGCAAGCCAGAAGAAAGGCCTGGAACAGATCCTTCCTGAGAGCTCCTCGAGGGAACACAGCCCAGCCGACACCTTGATTCGTGACTCAGGGTCTCCAGAACTGTGAGACAATACATCTCTCCTGTTCAAAGCCACAGAGTCTGTGGTACTTTAGCAACAGGAAACTAACACAGCTAGTTCCGCCAGGTTGAGGTGAAGCCACCTGAGAGGTGAGCCACGCAGGAGTTCCAAGAAGTCACTCCCTCTCTCCTGCTGGCTGTGGGAAAAGGAGCATGTTGCCACCAGCTGATGGTGGTGACCACCCTGCAAACATGAGGGGAGGTGACACATGGATGGGCAGATCCCAGAGGGTGGCTGAGCAGTGGGCCTAGACCCCCTGACTCCCTGTACCTGAGTCTGCACCTATCTTGAAGCTCCCCGCTGCCCTTTGAGGTGGCAGGCCCTTGCTGTTCACTTGAGCTGAGGTGGGAGCAGCAAACACAATAGCCCCAGTTTGCAGAGGGCTTAGGGAAGTGAAGTCTCCTACCCAAGAACCCACAATTATTAATAATATGTGGCAGAGGTGGGATTTCAACAAAGTGCTTCCAACCCCAAATTCAGTGCTCCTGCCCACTCTGCAGTATGGGCTTCCACTTAAGAGCTGTGGCATCTTGGCATTCTGGGCTGCTCCTGGCAGTAGCAGTCCCTGACCTTCTCTGTTTATGTCTATGTCTACCTCCTCACCTCACTCCCTTCCTGGTGTAGTCCACTCCCAGCTTGTTCACATAACCTTGATTCTAACGCAAGTCTGTAACTCTCCTTTTTAATCGTTGGACTTTCCTTCAGACACATACTACCGGCCTTCTGGCCCTACTCACCTCTGGCTACTCTGGGTCACCAGTACCTCCTGGGCAAGCCCCGCTCCATCCCTCCCCTCCCACTGGCTGAGCCACTTCTTCCACCTCTACCAGGCTTGCTCTCTGCCAAGTGTACCCCAGAAAAAAGGAATAAGAAACGTCTTCTGGACCCATATTGCATCTGCTTTACAGCATAATTGTTCTTCTATGTTTGCTCCCTCACAAGATTGTAGTCACCTTGAGAACAGGACCTTGTTGTCTTCGAGTCTTTTAATTCTGATTTGGACTTCAGGCCATTGGAATATCAAGGTGGTATCTCATTGCTTTGCCATATTGTACTTTTTCCACTCATTCAACAAATATTTGAGCACCTACTATGTGTGAGGCACTGTGTTAGACAGGATAACTAGGTTTCCTGTCCTCATGGAGCTCTGTGTAGAGGAGAACATAGACAAAAAAATAAAAGAGAGAGAGATGTGAACACCAGGCTTATTTAAGGAAAGAGAAATGGTTCCATATGTTTGGTGCATGGAGTTGTAAAAGAAGAAATTGGAGACGTGAGTAAAAATCAGGCCCTGGCTGCCTTATAAGCCACATTAATTGCTAAAGACTGATTGCCTAGTTTGTAGTAAACATTAAACCCCTTCATGTATTAAGTGTTATGCATGCACATAGAATACATATATATAGCATTTTGTTTCACCATCAGAAGGGGAATTAGCCACCCAGAAGATGCTGGCGGTAGCTGAACCGGTTAACACAGACACTGACTTAGAAGTCGGCGCTCCACCTCCCTCCCCACCCAGTCCTTTTCTACCAGTCTGCTGGTGCTGCTGACCTGAGGGAGAAGAGAAGAATCTGATTCTGCAAAGCTGTTTCCTATGGACTTTGCTGGGCTTAGCCCCAGCTCTGCTGAGCTGCAGGGCACTGGGCTGAAGAGCCCCGTTGGAAGTGACTCCTTTGATGTTTTCAAAGGTCGAAGCACATCTCTCCCCTTTTGGAATGTCACTTGGCTCCAGGCAGAGGATGTTTTGGCTACAGGGAGAGCCAATTAAAACCAATTAGAACCTAACTAACCTCCCATGACACTGAAACTCCTTGCAGACTTTGCCAGCTTCCTGTAAAAATAGCATGCATCTGGGCCTATCTCCAGTGTGGAATGTTCCCTGGCTGCAGAAGGCACAGGGGCTCAGGCATTGTCCACTGTGCTGCATATTACAATCACCTGTGCAGATTTTTAATTGTAGCCCCTAGACCCCATGCCCAGAGAGCCCAACTTAGATGGTCTAAATTGTGGGTCCAGGCATCAGTATTTTTTTAAAATATTCCCAGTTTGAAAAATAGTGATGTATCTGAATTCACCCAAAGGCACGGCAGGGCTGCTCTGAAACACAAATTCTGCCTTTCCTTTCCTATTATACGCACATTTATTAGTTGACATCTGCTTTTATTAACATCAGAACCTTATTTCATATATTTTGATTATTCACTGTGGTTATCATTAACTCTTTCAGGCATGTTCCTAACATATTTGTATTTCCATCTGATTTTATTCTTTGTTAACCAAATATATGTTAGATAGTCTGAACTAAGCAAGTGGACAAGGTTAAATTTTTGTAAACTTTTTCTAAGATAGTTGTGAAAACTATTTTTATTCAATAAACAGGAAACCGAATCCATAGCATCTAGAAATAAATTGGCATCTTTGATAATTATAGACTCATGCTTGATCTAAGCATGTGCATTTTCCTGTATTTATCTATAAACATATATCCATATTTCTCAAACACACACACACACTCACCTCCAATTGCACAAAGTCTTGCACAAAGCAGATTCCAATAGGAAGTAATTCTTAAAGGAAAAAATGAATGAACACACACATGAATAGATGCACAGAAGCTGAAACTACAAGATAAAGAACTGTTATTCACATATATGGATATATATAAATACAACCTTATTTCCAGTTGGCAGCTGATAATAACAGGACATCTGTTATAAATTTCAAATTTTTATTCAATCAATCTGTGTACATAACTGATATATGCATATAGCAGGATATGATTTTTAATTTTCAAATGTTAGTATATTAATGCCTGTAATAATGATTAAAACAAAACTTCACTGTATTCTCAGTATTAAGTGGGTATTTGCAATCTTAAAATATAGAGGGGATTCACTAGACCCCATGAGGAGAAAGGAAAAGAAATAGTAACTTCCAGAATAAATCAGGTTCCAGATCATGAGAATAACGCTGAATAGATCAGAGACAATTAAGTCCAATAATTTTCAAAGGTTTGGATTTGGTTTATAGCAGAACCCTTTCTTTTCACAGCACCTGAAGCAGAAAATCGATGTTTGTATAACCAGAGCTCAGCTGCCCTGTTGGAAGTGAGGGCGTGGGGCCCCCAAGCCCACAGTATCACTTCCCTCTGCTCTAGACAAGCACAGTTTGGGAACCACTGAGCTAGTAAGAGACTCTCAGTCCTGGCTTCACATTAAAATGACCAGGGGGACTTTTAAAAATCTCCAGACCCTCCCCTGAGATCCTGACTGAGTTGGGCTGAGTGGGGCCTAAGCACTGGTATTTTTTAAAGGCTCTCCTGGTGATTCTGGCATGCAGCAAAGGTTGAGATCCACTGGTCTAGCAGAACTCCTCTAACATGGGGACAAAACTGAAGCCCAGGGAGGCATGATGGCATGGCTAAGTAACACAGCTGGCCAGAGGCCACGCCAAGGCTAGAGCTTGTGCTCCTGGATTCTAGCCCTGCAGTGGTATCGTGCACCCAGCAGACCCCCAGAAAACACTTTCCCTCTGGGTGGACTGACGGATGGTCTCTGGGAGCATCTCATGAACAGCAGGGGCTGGAGGGGAGTTTAACATGATCTCCCAGTAATAGGCATCTGACTGCACCCGCAAGGTGCCAGTCATGAGTAGCAGCAATTGATCACACAAAGTTCTGAACAGGAAGGAAGGCTACAGGAAGAACGGCCAGCACACAGGGCTTTAACAGGGTTGACTCTCAGAAGAAACCAAAAGATAAGTGAGTGTCACAGCCAGTAATTTGAATAATAATAACAGCTAAGATTGATTGTTTCATTGAGTGTTTTATGCATATACTCTTGCTTAATCTTTACAACAAGCCAATGAGATTGATAACCATTTGGATGAGGAAACTTATAAGTCTTAGTTCTGAAAGAGATTTAATAATTTGCCCAAAGTTATAGAGCTTTAATATGGCTTTAATTGGCTGAGCTGGGAATTAAACATGGGTAGGTTTGATGTGAGTGCCTGAGTCCTTAACCACAAGAGTATAAAACAGAAATATAAAACTGCTCAATTGCTTTGATTTTAGGGGCCCTCAACTTGAACCCAAGGTCTTGGGAGGAAATCTCCATCTTTTCTTCATAAAACCTGAAGTCACTTTCACATCGAGGAAGCCAGTCCTCTAGCTAGAAAAATGCTTTGAGCCTCCTTGAAGAAAGTATTGCTATAAATGAGTCACATTAGCTCTCTTTGTTTTGTGTATTTATTTCTTTATTATTTGCCCTCATTATCTGGAAATCTATATTTTAACCCTAATTGTCTCCCTGCGGTAATGATTAAGGCATGACTCTGAGATTTGCATTGCAAACACCATGAGGCCTTCAACAGGAGCAGATGAATTCTGAACTTGGCATCTAACAGCATTTATTGCTTCATTTTCATGTCTTCCCAGCTTCGTTTTGGGCCAAAGTTGTTAATATTTTTTTCAAGTTCTGAAAGGATGGGAGGAAGTGGAATTCAGGATCATGGTTTCAAACCTGCATTGTCTCTACCCAATAGATCAAAATTGAACTTTTATTGCAGAAACATCTTTGAATACCAAACCCATGGATCAGTGCCTTGTGTACATTTTACTAATGAATATTTATAGGACCACCCACAGGGTGTACAATTTCATACAAGCTACTCTATTTAGACAATGGTTATTTAGGAAAACCGAAAGGGACCTTAGAAAAAGGCATACTGTAAGTAGGGTGCATTTTTATTCGTCCCAAGGGGAGCTGAAAAGCCTTCAATGGATATTCTGTACTTTTTCAGTTTTGTTGTCTTAAAAGTTTTATTTATTTTAGAAATAGTTACAACCTAGCCAGGTAAATATATTGCCATAAATTCCATTTAACTTTTTCCCTCACTGGAATAGCCTCATAAAAGACAACAAAAAACCTGCAGAAAATTCAATGAGGGAATAAGATTGTCAATACAGTGTGTATTTGAAAATAAAATGGCACAATCAGGAATAAAGAAGAGTCTGCATTCGGGTTAATAAAAATCAATCTAGAAGAAAGAAAACTGAATTTTGGTGTCTAAGTAATCTTATCTTTTAATAACAATAACACTTTCCATTTCATAGGGCTCTTTTTTTGGAGTCTCTAAGAGTTTGTCAACCAAGTGCTGGGATGGGGTTGATGGTGCACCCAGAAGATAAGGGTCTGTCCCAAATCCTTCCTGTGACCTCTATCCTTAAGGAGATGAGACCTGACCTATGAGGTACCTCTACTACACACAAGGCTCCCATCACCATGCCTCAACTCACCAATCATTTATGTTGGCAAGCAAGTATTGTTCCAACTATAAAACCAAGTATAATTAAGAGGAAATAGGAATTATGTAAAAAAGTGTACGCATCAGATACTATTTTGTTGCAAATAATAAAATGCATTTAATAAGTGTTAACTATGCCACATGAATAGATGACTCTCAATATCCAAAGGAAAAATAATAAATCTGACCTCCAGAGCCAGATAAAACTATTTTCTTTTTATTGAACTATCATATTTTTACTTCTCTAAGAAGCCACTGGTTGCAAGACATGCCATCAATTTAATAACTTTCCAGGGGAAAAAGGAAAGTGCGACCACACTGAATGTACATATCAATTATAAGAAACGCATTGATTTTAGAAATGTTAAAAGATAGGGGAAATGTGTCTTACGAGTGAGTAAATATGGCAAACGTAAATGTATACTTAGCTAGCAAAGTATTTTGTATTCATTATCTAATTTAAATTTTACCACAATTTCATGAAGTTGCCACGGGTATTCTATTTTACAGATGGAAAAATCCATGCCTCTGAGATGCTAATTAACTTGCTCAGGATCACATAGCTAATAAACTAATACTCTTAACTCTTTGCTTCTAAATTCCACATTCTTTCCATCCCTCCATACTACCTTTCTGTCTTAAAATAGTTGAGCCTTTTTATCTAAGATGTTTCACTGACCGCTAGTTAAAGAAAGATACATTTTTTACAAGACTGCTACAACAGATTCTTTGCAACTGATCTTGAAATTCCCTCATGCTCAGCTAAGATCATCTTCATGCCAACCCATAAATCAAGTTCTCCACCAGTTGTGCATAGTTGGGCTAATAGAGATGCAGCTGTCCCAAAGAGAAGACATGGATCACTGGCTGGAAGCTCAGATGGACCCTGCAGTGGCTAGCTCACTGCTATTTGTTCATCATTTATTCTGGACAGAGGACACCTGCTTTTGCAGATTAAAATTTTGAATTGGCTGTATTAATTACCTTTGGTGTATTGTGAATTTTAACTTCTTTCTAAATCTTTGGCCTAATAAATGCGCAGTGCCCTAAAGCTTTTGTAGACTGAGTAGGCAATCAACTGTCCCTAAGACACTGCTCACAAGTGTCTTAGTGAGCAGAGTAGGGAGCGTGCAAGTGGCTTTCTCCGTTAACTGGATTGCTAGAAATTGATTCAGTTGTGGGAGTTTGGCAATGCCTGGTTATGACTTGGAAGCCTCCTGGGAGCTCAGCAAATCTAAAGTCATGGGTAACTTTGCCTAATAGAGACATGTTCTATGGTGGCAGCATCTAAAACCCGGGTGTGGGGTGGCATGGGGAACACCTGACACCACCCCCATGATGCCTTCTGGCCAGAATGGTGGCTGCAGAGTGTGTGAACAGAGAGCAGGAACACACCCTCGCCACCACAATCAGTGCCACAACTAAAGGAACAGACAGACTTCAAGAGAGGAAAAGATGCCCTGCCTGCTCCTTCCCTGGGACGGCAGTAAGAGCAGCCCAGCCGGCTTCATCGCCCTGTGTGCTGTGCTGGAGACAGAAGCCAAGGGTGCTTGGCAGTCCATCCCCCACCTCACTGCGGTTTAGTCATTAAAAAAGCACAGTGAGGTAGTAACTCACATCCATTAGAAAGGCTATTATCAAAGACAAAAGATAACAAGCGCTGGTGAAGACATGGAGAAAAGGGATCCCTATTACACCACCAGTGGGGATGTAAATCAGCACCACCATTTTGGAAAACAGAATGGTTTCTCAAAAAGTTAAAAATAGAATTACCATATGATCCAGCCATCCCACTTCTGGGTATTTGCCCAAAGGAGATGAAATCAATACGTCAAAGGAATATTTGCACCCAGTGTTCATTACAGCACTATTCCCAATAGCCGAGACATGGAACCAACCTAAGTGTCCACCAAAGGATGAATGGATACAGACAATGTGATACATATGCACAATGGAATACTGTTCGGCCTTCAAAAAAAAAGGAAATTGTCATTTGCAACAACATGGAATAACACAGAGCACATTATGCTAAGTGAAATAAGCCAGGCACAAAAAGACAAACACTGCATATCTCACTTATATGTGGAATCTAAAAAAGTCAAACTCATAGAAGTAGAGAGTATATTGGTGGTTACCAGTGGCTGGGGGTGTGGGCGAAATAGAGAGATGTTGGTCAAAGGGCACAATCTTTCAGTTACAAGACGAACCAGTCCTGGGGCTCTGAGGAACAGGGTGGGTGGGATGGATGTGTTAATTAATTTGATTGTGGTAATCATCACACCACATAGATGTATATCAAAGCATCATGTTGTACATCTTGGATATATTCAATCTTCATTTTTCAATTAAACACTGTTTAATTAATTTTTAAGTGCCCTAACTATAAACAAAATTCAAAGTAGTCAGTTACTTCAAGAGAAACCCCCTTTCCTGAAAGCCACGTAGAGTGGGGCAGACACTTCCTCCATGATGTGACCTTCAGCCCTGTCCAGAGGCCAAGGGATGCACAGGAGATTACCTGAGCATTCCCAGTCACCTTAGGAGACTTGGATTTTACTCTTCCCTCTATTATGGAAAGGAACAGATGTCCCCTGGGCAATTTTTCCCCAAAGGACCTCAAAAAGTAGCAGCTGCTACAGGCTTCAGCCATTCCTTCCAAGCACTTCTGAAGATGAGGGAATTTCCTTCCTTCCTTGGCTGCCCCTTCTGGAGTCTCCACCCCCAGAGCTGAGCTTGCCTGGTCTGCTCCAGCGCAGAGCGTGAGGACAGATCTGATATACATAAATCAACATATTACTCATTTCCTAGCACTGCCTTTGACAGCTGTTACATGAGCACATTGTTAGAAACTGTCAAGCAGTGATACACAGTGCCTTTTACAACATATGTTGACTTTTATCTAATGTAGTTCCATAATTAGCCCCAGGGAAAGCGAATCCAGGCATCCACCTGGCTGTGTGATCTCAGTTAACCTTTGCTTTCTTCAGAGGGAAGTCAGCAAGTAGGGGTGGAGACCCAGGCAGCTGGGCCCCCGGGACTCAGAGGAAGTCCGTAAGTGTGTGCAGTGAGCTAGGGAGGGCAGAGTAGGACACACGTCTCTTACCTCCCTACCCGGTAGCCCATGGAACCTGTGTCAGTGGTAAGAGATTGCAGGGTCTGGCAAGCTGGTCCGGGTTTTCAGGTCCCACAGGCCAGGATGAGCTCTGGAATCATTATTGGAAAAAATCTCCCTGGAACCTCGCCCGTTCAACATGAAAGAACCTGAAAGGAAAAGCTAAGTGTTGCTTCAAACATTATTCTTGGTACTCCTTTGTTTCTCTTTCAGAAAAAGACAAAACTTGCAACTACACTTGGCAAGAAAAGCATATTTTCACTGGACTTCAGGGTTCAACAGGTCATTTAGTCAAGCAGGGTGGTACAATAGCCCATAGACAGAATATGGGCTTGGAGCAAGACGATCTGAATTCAAGTTCTGGATCCTTCATTTACCAACAGAGTAACCATGGAAACCTTGTAGTTTGTCAGGGCCTCCATGTCCTCGGCTTCCAGTGGGAATAAGGGCAGCAGGTACTATGTCAGTATCATTAAGCTGGGTTATGTGGAAATTGTTCTCCATGGCTCCACCAGTACCCTGGACGGTGCCTCTATCAAGATACATTTTTAGGCTAGGTGTGTTGGCTCACACCTGTAATCCTAGTACTTTGGGAGCCTAAGGCGGGACGATTGTTCAAGGCCAGGAGTTCAAGACCAGCCTGAGCAACAGTAAGACTCCATCTCAAAATATAGAAAATAGAAAAATTAGCTGGGCATGGTAGCACATACCTGTAGTCCCAGCTACTCAAGAGGCTGAGGCAGGAGGATAACTTGAGCCCAGGAGTCCAAGGTTGCAGTGAGCTACGATGATGCCACTGCACTCTAGCCCAAAGACAATATATGTAACCTAAACATTTGTACCCCTGTAATATGCTGAAATAAAAAAAAAATTTTAAATAAGTGGGTTTTTTAGAGGCAAAGAAATCATTTTGATGAACTTCTGGATAGCGATCATCTCCTGGGGGGAGAAAGGGATTGTGTTTGGAAAGGGAAAAATGGGAAACCTTCCAGAGTGATGTAAATGTTTAATATTACCTTTTGCACATGTGTTTGCTTTACAATTTTAAAAGCTATACACAGATGTTATATGCTTGCCTCTGTATGGAGGACATATGTCAACATAAAAAGGAGGGGGATTGAAGACCTCTGAATGGTGTATCTTGCATGCTACCAGGGAAATTTGCCTGAGAAAGTCCTGGGAACCTGGATTTGGAGGCTTCTCTGACATGGGGAGCCGCAAGTAGGAGTCAGGCTTCCTAAGAGCCTGCCCCAGGCTTGGGGCTGACGGCTCAGGGTGCCTTCTCCCTGCCCTTCCCACCACGAGGAGCCATCATCTTCGTGACACCTGGCTTGGCAGCTGCAGTGGGGAGGAGGAGCTGTCAGGAGCATCCCTGGCAGCAGACTAATAATCAGATTCATTTCTTTGAGACTCTCAGGACACAACCCAGGGAGAATGGAGAATGCTAATGCTGCCTGCTAGGGTTCTGGGGGCTGCTTACTTATTTTTATTTTTTAAGGCCAATTGTTTCAGGTCAGTGCACTTATTAGAGGGGGGATGGATAGAAAAAGACATCGTGCCTCTGTTCTAAGCCTAAAAGAGAAACCCAGATACAAAGAAGACATTTGTTCACTAGTCATATCTGACTCCTCTTTTCTAGAGGATGTCCAAGTGGCCAGGACAGAATGAAGGCGTGCCCCTGTGCTGCAGCATGGGGCGGGGCAAGCCTGAGTCGCAAAACGGAGACGCGGGGCCTGGGGCATCCCTGTGCTCTTCCTTTCCTCCAGTCCTTTGCTTCTCTTGTCCTTCATCATCATCACTGAATCAGTTTCCTGTTTCTGTGTAACAAATTGCCACATTTAGCAGCTTAAACCAACATAAATTTATTGTCACGAAGTTTCTGCAGGTGCTTAGTCTGGACACAGCATGGCTGGGTTCTCCACTCAGGATCCGACCAGGTTGAAATCCAGGCATTGACTAAAGTGTGGTTCTCATATGAGGCTGAGTAGACTCTGCTTCTGAGCTCCTGTACTTGTGGCAGAATTCAGTTTCTTGTGGTTATAGGACTGAGGTCCTCACTTCCTTGCTGGCTGTCATATGGGTGCCACCCACATTTCCTATCACATGGTCCCTTTCATCTTCAAAGTCAGCAGCAGAGAGATTTTGTGCATCCAATTCCCTAATGCCTCAAATCTCTGACTTCTGTTTTTGTGACCAGACTAAAAAACTCTCTGTTTTTATAGGGCTCAAGTGGTTAGGTCTGGCCCACCTGAATAAGCTCCCTATCTTAAAGTCAACTGATTTGATACCTTAAATATATCTGCAAAACCCCTGCACAGCAGGACCTAGATTAATGTTTGAAAAACTGGGAAAACATATGGGGACACCAGGGACTAGGACTATTGGGAGATGATCTTCGAATTCTGACTACCACAATCATCAGTTGCTAGTGTTGTTATAATGAACAGAGTATTCACAGGGATGTAAACACAGCAATGTGCCCAAAGACAGGAGGAATGGCAAAGGATTCTCCAAAAAATAGAGAGATTTACTAGTTATTTGAGTTGACTACACCCTGGAGTTGGGAATAATGACTTTCATTCATTCAGTCATTCAGCAAATAAGATACTGTCATTCAGCAAATTAGATGCTGGGGGAGGTTACCCAGGTAAATAAAACAGACTCTTCTATGATGTTTAGTTTAAAAAGAGAAAAAAACTATATTTTTCCATTTAAAAAATCCTTATTGGGGGCCTACTCTGAGGCAGATGATAGATGCTGAGGATGTCATGAATGACTCTAATACCGAGAAGGTACAGTGCTGTAAATTATAGCATAAAAGAGATAACAAGTCTTGTGAAAATTCAGAGTAAAAAGAGCATCTCAGGCAGGAAAAGCATCCCCCTTACAGAAAAGGAGATGGGGGCTATGCTTTATTTTGAGAGGAACTGAGGATATGAGGGGGCTGGCGTGTTGGTTAGAGCAACTGGTACGAACAGAAAGACCAGAGAGAGTGGGATAACATGAAGCCCACTTTGGGCAGACCACAAATGATAGAAAGGGACATTCTGCAATATAAGAATATAAAAAACATTTGGGGCAGATTTTGAAACCTTGAAGGGCAAAGAAAAGCCTTTCTCAGGATCTGACATGTACAAAGCTTCACTCTCAGGAGTCACTTCAAGTGACACCATTCATTCACTCCTTCCCTGTTTACTGAAACGCAACGTGTAAACCCAGGCATGGTGGAAGCTGCTGGGCATGCAAGTTGAAGTCCCTGACCTCACGACATTTCATTCCAGGAGAGACCAGAGTAAACAAGAAAACTTATAAACAAGCTAATTTTAGATAGTGAAAAGTGTTACGAAGAAAAGAATAAAGCAAGAGAGAGTGATAAAGACCAGACAAGACTGATTTAAGTTGGAGGGTCAGAGAAGGCTTCTCCGAGCAAGAGGTGTTGGAGCAGAGACCTGCAGTCCTGGAGGACGTAAGCCTCGCAGAGACTGGGGGAGCCTTCCAGGCAAGTAGTGGGTGTGGTGCAGGGGTGTGAGCAGGGGCCAGGGGGGTGATGTCAGAGAACTTGGCAGAGCCAGATCATACAGGACTTTGAAGGCCAGGGAAAGTGGTTTGGATTTTCTTCTGTATGCATGAGGAGCTCCTGGAAATTTCCAAGTAAGGCAGAGAGCTGAAATTACCTGACCACTCAGGCTGAGTTGGAGAATCCTAGGGGAGCAGGAGTGAGCTGATTGCTGTAGTCCTAAAGAGAGGCAAAGTCCCCTGAGGCTGGGGCATAGCTGTGGCGCTGAGCAGTCTGGGGATGTATTTAAAGAGAGCCAACAGGTCTTGCTGATAGATTGCACGAGGGGCAGGAGAAAGAGGGAATCAAAAGGAGAGAGAGAAGAGCCTAGAGAGGGTAGGGTGGCCAGTAGGACCTATTGCTGCTAAGACAAGAGAGCAGAATGAGGGGCCAGGCAACATCTGGCAGCAAGGAGAGGAGAGGACGTGTGAGGAAGAGTCCAAGGGGTGCAATGGATAGGGCTGGTGAGGGCCTGAACGCACAGTCAGAGAAGGAAGCAAAGGCGACTTGGATTTTTCCAGCTCAGACCATTGTGGGAATAGTGGTGCCCACTCTCAGAAACAGGGGATTCAAGAAGAGCAGCACAGAAGAGGGATAATGAAGCCATAGTGGACATCAGGATTTGCAGGGGACAGGTTCCCTGTACACAGAAAGGAAGAGTTAATCCTAGGACTTAGCAAGCTACCTGAAGCTAAGTCAGAAATGGCCACCTACAAGGTGAGCTCCAAAGTCTAGTGCCATTCATGCCCTGGTACTACATCCTACAGGCCAGTGCCGATCATAATCTGCCTCACCGTGAAATGACAAGGAGGCTGTGTTGCCCTTCTGTTACTCCATCCCTTCTGTTGCCCACCAATGACTAATTGTTACAAGAGTACAAAAGCTTAGCTCTGTTGCCTTAAGTGGGACAACTCTAGGTGCCCTTGATAGATTCTCATAGGATCAGGCTGAGGTTATTTTCTAGCAGCCAGACTCTAGGCTCTTATCTTGCCCTATTTAATCCCGAAAGACACAATCCTGAATGCCATAATCTCGAATGTTGATATCCTGAAAGATCAACCTCTCTGAAATCTAAAATCCTGGAAATTATTAATACAATCCTAAAGGATTAAAATCCCAAATGTTGAAATCCTGAAAGCCACATTCTGAGGAAGGGATTAGCGTGTTCTCAGTTGTATGCAGGATAGCTGCATTATGTTAGTTGCATCATGTAAGGTGGAACTGTTACCTGGTTATTGTCTTTATTTGGAAATTAAGTATGGTTTAAGGAGATGCATATGGGTGCTGAGGGGTGGAATTGTGGACTTAATTTTAGGTGTCAATTTGGATTGAAGAATACCTAGAATCCTGGTAAAGCATTTCTTAGGTGTGCCTGTGAGGGTGTTTCCAGAGGAGATTAGTGTGTGAGTCTGAGTGTACCAGGTGGGATAGATCCGCCCTCAGTGTTGATGGGCACCATGCAATCAGCCAGGGACCTGGAGAGAACAAACACAGAAGGCAGACTGGATTCTCTCCCAGAGCTGGGCAGACTTTCCTTCTGCTGCCTTACACATCGGAACTCCAGGCTTTCCCGTCTTTGGACTCCAGAGCTTAGACCAGCAGCCCTCCAGGTCCTGAAGTTTTTAGTCTCCAACTGAGTTACACCAGCAGTTTCTCTGGTGCCAAGGCCTTTGGACTTGGACTGTGCCACACATAATGGCATCCCAGGGTGCCCAGCTTTCAGGCGGCCTGTCATGGGACTTCTCAGCCTCCACAACCACATGAGCCAATTCCCCTAGTGAATACCCTCTCACCTATCCAGCTATCTATATCTACCCATATTTGTATAGATATAGATATATGAGGGCTGTCTGGAAAGTATCCAGCCATATAATATGTTCTCATTATATTAACATGGCTGGATACTTTCTGGACAGCACGCATAGATATAAATGATATAGATATATATATGCCTACTAAATCTGTCTCTCCAGAGAACCCTGACTAATACAGAGTTGGTGTTGAGGAAGCTGAATATTATTCCCTCCTACTGTATCCCCTATCTTGCTTCCTTCACTCCCTTATAGGTTTTACCCTTTCAATAAATAAGTTGCATATTAATCTCCATCTCAGCTCTTCTACAGAACTGAACACAAATCATTATTATTAATAATAATTAGAATGATAGCAAGCAATTACTGAACACTTAATGTGGGCCAGACGCTGATAAACCCTTTACTTGCATTATCTCCTATAATTCTCACAATAACCCTATGGGATAAAAACAGTATTACTGACAGTCATATTAGTTTCCTGTGGCTGCTGTTAAAAAATGACCACAAACTGAGTAGCTTGAAACAACAGTAGCCTAAAACAAAATTTACTCTCTCATAGTTCTGGAGATCAGAAGTCTGAACTCAAGGTGCTGGCAGGGCTGTACTTTCTCTGGAAGTAGGGAGAACCTGTTCTCCGCCCCCAGCATGCAGTGGCTGTTGGCATTCCTTGGCTTGTGTCTACATCATTCCAACCTCTGTCCCCACAGTCATGCCAGCACCCCCTCTACTGCATGTCTGTCCGATGAGGATACATAGCGTTGCGTGTAGGGTGCACCTGGCTCATACGGGATGAGCATCTCCTCTCAAGATCCTTAACTTCATCATGTTTTTCAACACATAACGTAATATTCATTCATTTGCCATATAAAGTAATATTCATAAGATCTGAGGATTGGGTAGTGGGCATACCTTTTTGGAGACTACCATTCAGCCCACCACACCAGGTTACAGATAATGTGAGGGAAGAAGGAAAAAGGAAAAAGTACGATAAACAGAAATCACAAAACAAGACAGAAGAGATACAACAGTAAAAATAATAAATTTAAATGGACAAGGCATCTCAGAATGGAATAGACAAAAAACAAAATTTAGCTAACTGTGGTTTACAAGAGATACATAAAAATTATGACTCAAAAAGGTGAAAGGGGCCGGGTGTGGTGGCTCACGCCTGTAATCCTAGCACTCTGGGAGGCCGAGGCGGGAGGATCGCTCAAGGTCAGGAGTTCAAGATCAGACTGAGCAAGAGTGAGACCCCATCTCTACTATAAATAGAAAGAAATTTGCCAACTAAAGATATATAGAAAAAATTAGCCGGGCATGATGGCGCATGCCTGTAGTCCCAGCTACTTGGGAGGCTGAGGCAGAAGAATTGCCTGAGCCCAGGAGTTTGAGGTTGCTGTGAGCTAGGCTGATGCCATGGCACTCTACTCCAGGCAAAGAGTGAGACTCTGTCTCTAAAAAAAAGGTGAAAGGGAAAGAGATTAAAAAGGATATACCAGGCGAATGCTATTTCACAGAAAATTGGAGTAGCTATAGTAATCATAGACAAAACCGACCTTAGGAAAAGGCATTAGTAGGAATAAATTGGAAGTATTAGTCATGATAGGTTCGGTTAGGCTGCAGTTGCAAACAACCCAGAAGATCTTAGTGACTTACTCAAAAAATAGTTTATTAACATTTCTCTTCATGCAACATACCCATCTCAGAGTGTAAGCAGCTCTGCTTACAGTACATTCACCCTTGAATCCAGGATGATGGGTTAGTCTCTATCTAGAACATTGCCGGTCTCAGGGAAGAAGAAAATGGCATTATGAACCATGCACTGGCTCCTAACCCTTCTGTTTGAAAGTGATGCTTCTCACTTCCACTCAGACATCACTGCCCAAACCAAGTCACACAACTAAAACTTATGTGAAGGGGAAGGGAAATATAATCTTCCTTTATTGGGGGAATGACTAGTTTAACAATGATACAGTCTACCATAATGCACCAATGTGTAATCAATAAAACCATTCACTAGGAAATTATAACAATTCTGATATTTTATGAAGATAATAATTTAACCTCAAATAAATGACAATTTTGTAAACATACTTGGAGATTTTTGGATGTTTCTATCAAAAATGGATAAAGTAAATGAAATTAATAAAGATATTAAGTATATACATACAACAGAATATTAATCAGCCTTAACAAAGAAGGAAATCCTACCATTTGTGACAATACGATGAACCTGGGGGAAATTATGCTAAGTGAACTAAGCCAGTCATCGAAGGACAAATAATATATGATTCTACTTATGTGAGATACCTAAAATAGTCAAACTCATAGAAGCAGAGAATAGAATGGTGGTTGTCAGGGGCTGGAGGGAGGTGGAAATGAGCAGTTGTTATTCAATAGTTACAAAGTTTCAGTTATGCAAGATAAATATCAATTATGCAAGATATATAAGTTCTGGAAATCTGCTGTACAACACAGCACCTATAATTAACAATACAATATTATACACTTTAAAATGTATTAAGGTAAATCTCATGTTAAGTGTTCTTACCACACTCTTACTCACACACACACAAGGAGACACCAGAAAGCTTTTGGAGGTGATTTTTATGTTATCCTGATTGTGGTGACAGTGCCATATCTGTGTGCTATATGTCTAAAGTCATCAAATTATATACATTAAACATGTGCAGGATTTTTTATATCAATTATACCTAAATAAGGCTGTTTAATAAAAAGATATTAAAGACTCAAACAACAAAGTAAGCAAGTTTGATCAAATAGACATGAATATAGAATGTTGTAACAACAAATAAAATACATGAAACATTCATAAAAAATTGAACTTGAACTAGCACAGAGAACATTTCAGAAAATTTACAAGTATTGCTATCTTATAGAACAAATTTTTTTATAAATTATAATTAAATGAAAACTAACAATAAAAAATTGAACAAGATAGTCCAAGAAATACATATGTTAGAAATTTTAGTACATTTTTAAATAAAGCCTTGGATACAGAAAATCACTATTAACAAAATATTTAGTATTGAGCAATAAAAATATAATGTGTTAAAACTTATAGGATACATCTGCCTAAGTAAGACTGAGAATGCAATTTTTCATTACTTACACCATTCCTCCCACTAGCCATTGGGATCTTATGTGATTGTGTCAGGAGACAGTCCCTGCCTCTCACCTCTTTCAGTTCATGTGCCTATCCAAGAAGAATCCTCCTATTTATATGATTTAGAGGAAAACATCTTCAACGTGAAATAAAACTAAGTAGGTTTTCCTAAACAACAATGATGAAATATGTTAAATCTGGGAAGATCTCAGGGAAAGAGGATTATCTCATTAGCAATTAATGTGCATTGTAAAATTACTCAAGTTTGTAATTTTACCCAAGGAAGAACACTGTAAAAAATCTCCCAGAAGTATCATAAATTGTTATAATTAATCAAGTCTTTTTCAACTTTGGATGGAAATTAAAATCATCATTATTATCATAAATAATATTAATGTAAGATCAAATGAAAAAGTACAACAGTGTTTTACAAGTCAAAATATATTTCTATATATGGTTTTATCAATAAAATATTTTTATTGATAAAAAATAAATAAATAAAACTTATAGGATATAGCTAAAGTTGTACTCAGAGGTAAATGTATAGCCTTAAAATGCACCTACTACAAAATAAAGATTCAAAACATACCTAACTATCAAAAAGACAGAAGAAAACAGCAAGGTAATACCCAAAGAAAGTTTTTTTAAAGAAAATAATAAAAAGTAAGAACAAAATTAATAAATAGAAAAGAATTAGAACCAATAAGAAAGTTCAGAAAGTTTGTCACAGATGTAATTAATAAAATCAATTGTGTTCTTATATACCAGCAAGAATAGTTTTAAAATATTTAAAAAATTTTAAAAGATGACAAAAAATTAGAAAAATATTAATGCATAGAGGAATGAAAATAACAAAAGATGTATATTATGTTTCTGAAGAAAATAATAAAATTTTATTGAAAGATATTAAAGAAAACATAAATAAAGAGATATGTCATATTCATGGGTGAGAAGAAAACATTATGAAACTAATTCACCTCAAATTAATCTACAAATTTTTGTAATTTAATTAATCTATAAATTTAATTATAATCTATTTAAAGTCCGACATGGATCTTCAAGAATTATGATAATTTGATTCTAAAATACATAGAGAAAATTAAAAGACCAAAATTTTTGAAGGACAAGGTGGGAATAGTCACTATATCAAATATTAAGATCTTCTAATGCAATAGTGAAGACAGTGTGGCATTGTTGCAGAAAGAGATAAAACAGAGGGCCCACAGAACCTTAAATATGATGAAACTTGGCATATGACAGAGTGACAGTATAAAGCACTAGAGAAAGTATGAAATAATGAATAAATGGTGCTGGGACAAATAGGTGCTCATATGGAAAAAAAAAATTATATTCCTCATTCCATACCAAAAATATATTCCATCTGAATTTTAAAACTAAGTATAAAAGCAAATCTTTAAAAAGCTTCAGAAGAAAATTCAAGTAACTATATGACCTCAAGGTAAAGAAGGATTGCTCAAGACACAAACACCATAAACCATAAAGGAGGTGTATAAATTTCACTACATTAAAATTGAAAACCTACGAACATTGAAAGTTATCATACACAAATTGAAAACACAAACCACATATGAGGAAAAGACATATGCAAGACATAATTAACAAAGGATGTATATCTGGAATATATGAAAATTCCAACTCAATGAGCAAAAGAAAAAAACCCCATGGAAAAATTGGCAACTGGAATCAATAGGCAATTCACAAAGAAAAAAGATAAAATGGCCAGTATACATATAAAAATATGGCCAACTCCACTAGTAATCACAGAAATGTTCTTTACAACAGTGACATACCATTTCACATTCATCTATTGGCAAAGATTAAATAGTCTGATGATACCAATTGTTGGTGGGAATATGGAGCAATTGGAACTTGAAGCAAGGCAAAATTAGAACAACCACTTTGGAAAACAATTTGGCTACATCTAGTTATGTTGAAGATGTGCGTAGCCTTAAGATCTAGCAACTCCAGTTCTCAGTACCTTCCCCAGAGAAACCCATGAGTGCGCATTAGGAGGCATGCATGAGAATATTTACAGGAACATTTTCTGTAATTTAAAAAAAAAATGGGAAAACAATCTGAAAGATCATCAATAAAAGAATGGATTAATTGTGATATATTCATGTAACAGAATACTCTACATCAATGAAAATGAAAAAGTTAGACCTACAGTTAATAACACGGACAAATCTAAAATACATAATGTTTAGTGAAAAAAATATTACGGAATTTTCTACAGAAGAAAACCAATTACATAAAGTTTAACGTCAAGCAAAAACAATACTTTATAATGTCAATGGGCATATTCAATATGATAAAATAATATTTCATAAGCAACAAATTTAAAGCAGTGGGTACCTCTGAAGGAGAAAAAAAGAGAATGGCATTGGGGAGAAGCATAAGGTACTTCAACTGAATATAGCTAAAGGGAAACGTTAAGATTTAGTAAATCTAGGGCACAGATGTTCACTCAGTTATTCTCTTTATTTGTCTGCACATCTGAAACATTTCATAATTCTTTTAAAATTAAAAAATATAGGCCCTTTTGCTATGACGGGGGGCCCATTCTGCATCAACGTGAACGTATCTTGCTCTTGCTCTGTAAACCCATCTTGCCCCTCCTCAATAAACTTCATTTCACACTTGGCCTTGCTTTAAAAAAAGAATTTAAAAATATAATAAATAGGCAAAAACAAATAGTGGAAGCTTAGTTCCCAGCTTGCTCTTACACGGAGAAGAGGTAAAATTGCCATTCTCTGTAGGCTGAAGTTAACATGCAAGGAGAAAAAAATAAGTTCCCTCCAAGCCCACTGAAAGTTAGTATAGCTAGACCTCGTAAGAACTGGAAAGCAGTCTCTTCTCTCCCTCACCATGGGTCATCTACTCATTATATGGTCTGGACCCTCAACCACGCAAGTTCACAAGACTTTTCAGCTCCAGAACCTGCACTGACCATATCTCCACGTCTCTTAGCTCAAATTTCTGAGAGTATGTGATTGACCACTGCCAAACCCATGGGCGAGCCGGCCGTGGGTCAGACGTCTACATCTAATTCAATCAGCTTTGACTGAGAGGAAAGGAGTAACGTAACCCATAAGGACTCCGTTCCAGGGTCCGTGGGCAGGACGAGATTCAGCCATCAACCTAGTTTAATGGGGGAGGAAGTGGAATGGAAGCCTGCTCAGAAACAAAGGACGTGCATGAGGCTGAAGTACTCTCCTGTGGTCTTTCCCACACTTCCTGAGTGACCATCTGAAAAGCTGAAAAACAATAATTCCTCACATTCTTGGGCTGAACAGCAAACTCCATGAGCATATGAGAGCCAGGCGGAAATGCAGCCGCGGACAGGGGTGGGGTGGGGAGCACTGCGGAGCTTGTGAGGACACTGCTCACACGCGGGGAAAGGAGTCCCCACCACCCTGACGTCAGCCGTGGGGCTGCCGGCCCCAAGCTGCAGCCACTCTCTCCACCCCAACCCCTCAATAGGCTCCTCTTCCGGAACTCTTATCTCAATAGTCGGCACCTCTATTCATCCTCTAGCCAGAACCCTGGGCATAATCCTTCCCCCTTCCCCCTGGTATGCCCTACAAACGCCTACAACATCCTGTGGCTTCCACCCCCGAGAGCTTCCAGTCTCCACCGGCTTCTTCCCATTTGCCATGCCGCCCCCACCTGCTTCAGCCTGCTCTCCTCTCTCACCTGTCTTCTGGAAGAGCCACTCGCAACTCAGGCAAAGGATCCTTAAGACCTCTGAGTCTGAGCCCTGTCCTCATTCAGCCACCATCACCACATTCCCACACTGGGTCGGCCACGGGGAGGGCAGCGGACAGAGACAGTTAGGGTCATGGCCATGGCCCCTGCACTCCCTGGGGGAGAGACACAGTGTTTAAAAGATAAACAGAAAAATGATGCTAATTGTAAATTGGATAAGTGCTCTGAAGGAAAAGCTTTGTGTTCTTTGAGACTGCAGAGTCAGGGACACCTAATTTCAATCGAGGTAGTCAGGAAAGACCTCTCTGAAGAGTGGCTTTTGACCTGTCAGCGTCACAGTTCCCTTCTACAAACCTTTCATCACATCCCCTTTTCAAAGACAAAGATAACCCAGGCAAAGCCAAACATAGCTCAGTTCTGTTTCCCTTCCTGAACTTTCCTCCACTTTCTCTCTAGCTTCCTCTCTCCAGCCACCCTGGACACCCCTCTGCTCCCTGAAAATGTCATCAGGGAAAGACCTTCTTGTCCAATTTCCCTCAGTCAGGTGTCAATTAAATGTCACTTGCTCCAAATAGCCATCCCCGAGCACCCCTGAGGAGGGTCTGCCTGAGTCTAGGTGTCAGATATATTGTTCCTTCTTTATGCCAAATGCTCTTGCAACCATCTCTTCAAAATCTGTTAGAAACCTAGGCTCCATACGAGCAGGGGAATTCCTGTCTTATTTCTCAGTATATCCCCAGGGCCTAGTTTATTAAAGATACTTAACAAATAACTGCCAAATAATCAAAGAAATGAACAAATGACTTCACTGGCTTGGCTTTGTAGAAACTCAGAGCCTGAGAATTGGAAAGGACCTCAGAAGTCACTAAATCAGACATTGCAGACATCACAGTCTCTTCCGAGCTTTGCACCTGTCTCTCAAGCTTTCAGTGAGCTCCTCACAGGCAGGGACAGCAGATTATTAATCTTGGTATCTCCTTCCTCTGCAGAATCACTAGCCAGGAAGTGGCAAGAGGATCCTGATCTCCATCCACAGCCTGGAAACTATGTGGGAAAGAGCCTGCAAGTGACTTGCCTATAGGGGATTCCAACAGATCCCACTGCAAATGTGCTCATCCTGGCTCCTGCTGCTTAGTTGCATCCAAGGTCACTCCAAACTCATGGCCACCCTGCCCTGTCTTTCATTGCACAGCACTCAAGTTTCCCACATTATAACATTCCATTTTCTTCCAAGAATCCCCTCTCCAGGCATCACGCTGTGCCTCTGCTGCTGGCTGAATGCCTAGAGAAGCCCTGGGCTTCTCCTCGGCACTGTGATCTCTATTATAGGGAGTTAACAAGGAGCCAAAGACCACCCCCCATGCACATGCGTGCGCACGCGCACACACACACCAGTGAGCTCCAGAAATGGAGTTTTCTTCATTTCCCCGGCTTCGGGGCAGCCTCCAGCTTTAAGTCCTTCACTCTCAGCAGCAGCCTTTGCCTTTGGGAGAGAGACAAGCAACTTTAGAGTGATATGGAAATCACCCCCTAAACGTTTGCAAGCCTTGCAGGACTTGGAGCTGGTCCCAAACCAAATTCAATCAGCCCTTTCTTCCCCCTACACTTGCTGCCTCCAGCTGAGACCCATCTCATACAGTGAAGCCCAGTGAATGAGGTGCACCTGACAAGTCCCAAGAGGCCCCAGCCCCAGAGAAAGTCACCAGCAGAAAGGAGGAGCGGGGGAGGGAAGGAAACGGAGCCAGGCCTGGGACAGCTGCCATACTAAGCCTGCTTTTGACAGAGGCCTCTGCCTGCACTGAGAAGGACCTTCAGCTAAAACATTAATTTACACGGCAAGGAAGTGATCCCGCTGGCCTGTGGGCCCAGTTCCTGAGCTTTTAAAGACCGAAAATGTTCAGCTTCTCAGTGTTTGACTCAAAAAGCCCTAAATCCCTCTAGCTTCTCAGATTAATAAATGATATTTGCAACTGGATACTGTGATACTGATATTTCTCCCCATCTCTTATCCATAAAAACCTAATTGTAAAGCATTCATTGAATTCGATCCTCTGATGAGACAATGAAATTTCAAAGGATCCATAAAGAAAGGCTGAAGAAAGCCTTTAGCAAACAGCCCTATGTGCTCCGAAATGCAACAGTGTGTGTATAACTGTGTCTTCCTAGCAACAGGGAACTGGGGCACTTGCGAGTGGGAGGAAAACCAGGACAAGACACTGACCAAAGGAATGTAATGGTGACTATTGAGCTGTAATTCCAAGGGGCAGCTACCTAGAACAAAACCCAAGGTGTTTGCTCTAATCCTTCTCAATACTGATGGTTAAACGATACTTTCCCAGCTGTCACAAATCATAAACTCCCTGCCTGCCATCGGCACATGCTAACCAGGATGTCCCTAGCAAAGCCCCCACTAAATCCTCTTACATCAGACGAGTATCAAAATATTTGGAGGCTTTGGATCCCCTTACGTGATGTCTCTCAGCTCACATTGTCACAGTCTAACCATCTAAGAAGAGCAAATCCAAGGGGAATTAGAAAACCGAAATGAGGAAAACACCTCCCCCAGTGTGGGGTTAGAAAGCTGTCTCCAACCTTCAAGCAACAACAAAATGTCACACTGTGTCGTGCTCTGTTGTGCTTTTTGGTTCCATCATCCCC
Organism: Cheirogaleus medius; assembly: GCA_008086735.1. Lineage (NCBI taxonomy): Eukaryota > Metazoa > Chordata > Mammalia > Primates > Cheirogaleidae > Cheirogaleus > Cheirogaleus medius. The sequence continues at coordinate 1,902,526 of VBSM01000639.1, read as the reverse complement.
ATGTTGAGGGAAATAAAACCTGAGCCCTGGAGCTGGATGGTCATAAGTTTTCCTCCAGGCTCCACGATTTTGTGACCCTAAACAAAACACTTAACTTCTTTGAGCCTTGGTTCCCTGGAGTAGGAATAGGGGTCGTGATGGGAATAATATCTACTTCTTTGGTACATTGTAAAGGCAATAATTAATATTATCAATGATGTTTGTGATTTGTGAGAGCTGCTGTGTTCTTCACAAAGTCCCTGATATGAGCAAAAGACCTCAACAGCCAGCCCTGCTCAGGCGAGCACATCACCAAGACCTACAAAATTACAAGAACGTGAAAGTCATGTTTGCTGATCCTCACTGGTAAGTGATACAAAATCCTCATGAATTATACAGGACGCCTCGTGTGTAAACAGAGATATCATTTAAAGCAACAAAGTCATTTCTGAATTGTGCTTCAGTGACTATGAGCTATGGATTCCTACTTCACTGCAACTTCCGATTTCCTAGATAAATCCCCTGTCTCCCCAAAAGAAAACTAGCAACACATCTTTACCTCCCTTTCGAGGACAACTGACTCTGGAAACAGACATGGAGGCCCTGAGAGCACTGCTCAGCTACACCATCCCACAAGGGCCTCTGTTCCTGCTCCCGGTGTGTTCTAATAATGGAGACATGTCCCAAACCCGGCTCCATGCAAGTGGCTGGGTCAAACTCACTTCCTGCCTACAGTCTGTTTCACTCCTTCTGGGCCCCTTCTGCACAAACCCACGATGCAGCTGTGTTTGTGCTAACATTCCTGCAGGGGGGAGAGAACATTGCTGCAAGGCAAGAAGAGGATGATAATTAAAACAAACAATAAAATGAAAATTTCATCAGCATTTTCAGCATATGAGTTTCAACGAGTAGCATTTTAACACGGAGCTGGGACAATTCCATTTTGGCAGACATCCTAAATCCTTTGAAGCAGGGAGTCTACCCATGTCCTTTCGAGAGAGAAGTCTGGCTGGAGCTCTGGGGAGCTGGCCAGGAGAGGGTATGTTGCTCGTGGCCTGGGTCTTCCCCTTGCTGTGAGCCTGAACTGTGCTTTTGCGATGGTATTTCGAGAGCTCTGGAATATCATGCCTCTAAGAGGCAAATACGAAGGAGAAGGGACATCCATCGGGCTGAATTAGGCCAATCATCTCTGCTTTGGGAAATCAGACAAAGCCAAGCCAACTGGCTCCTGGGAAGAAGATGTGGCCAGGCCAGAAAGGACAAGGCTGAAATGAAATCTAAAGAATTCAAAAGGCCCCAGCTGTCCTTCAGAAGAGCCAATCAGGACACAGTGCAGAACTTCCAGCACCCAGAGCTAGCAGTACAAAAGAGAGGGGATGTGGGCAAAGGAGAGCTGGAAGAAGACAAGAGCAGGGGAAGGGAGCCTTCTGGATTTTCCAAAATGCTCTTTGGTGATCACAGTGAGTAGCTAAGAGGTCAGATTGTCACAGACAAAGCAAGGTCCAGGCCTAAGGAGAAAACCTGCCAACCAGACAGTGCCATTTGTAACCTCAGCTATTCTTAAATGTGTTTTGTGCTCCTCAATTTCCTCTTTAGCTATATTGTATATTCAAAACCTGATTTTTTTCTGATTATTAAAGCGATATATATTTTCAGCAAAAAAAAAAATGTAAATACTAGTTACCTATACTCTCCTCCACTTCCTGAGCTAACCATGGTTTTTATGTTGGTGTATATTCTATATTCCATATATGTATGCATATATATAATAACTATTGTCACAAGTTCAAGATCATAATGTGCAATCTATTTTGTAAACTATTCTCTCCACCCAAAATACTATGAACACTCTTCCATGTTGCTTCTGTCTCAATCCACAGCTTTTTATGATGAATAGAACCCACTAACACTAGATTCAGTCAAATGGAATTTAACATATGAATCAGGAATCTCTTACAGACCCCAAGAAATGCCAGCTGGGATGCAGCAACCAGCATCCCCCCAGGAGACACCTTGGCTCCCTGCCCAGTGCCCGGCGCTCTCTCCCTCTGGCAGCAGCAGGGGACAGCAGCCACCCAGCTCCACCAGCCCCACCAGCTTCATCCCGAATGCATCACACCAGCCTGCCGAACTCCCAATTCCAAATGCCCGAGGTAGGTAATGCGGCTGACTCAGTTGATGTCATCTTACACCCTTGAAGTAATCAGCTGTGGCTGGCGGGAGTGGGAGATGCGGGGAATCGGAGTGCCAGTCCATTAGAGAAATGGACCGCCTTACAAACGTTATTTACTGTTTCTTCAACAGATATGCCAGGAAAACAGCTTGTATTAGTCAGGGTAGACTAACTGCTATTTACCAAAACCCCACAGGCTTATTTCTTGCTCACATCCCAGTCTCCAGTGGACCAGTGGGGATTGGTGGGGTGGGGGCCCAGGAGACGTTGGCCCCTTCATCTGTGGGCTCTCTCATAGGGCCTTGGAGTCCTCTGCCACACCTTCTGAACACAAAAACGTAATAGCTTCTGATCCACTTGCTTCCAGGCAATTCCATTTGCAAAACAGACACATTCGAGGTCCTTTTAGATATAATTCTAAAATATGCTTGATTTCTTTGTTTCCTCTCTCACCCTTCTGCCTCTCTTGTTCTCCACAGCTGTCTTGAGGCTACACGGAACAGTAGGCTTGAATGCAACAGCCACACCCCAATCTAACTTTTTGCTTACAAGACCAAGTCACTTTGTTCAATTGAAACATTTTAATGAGTCTCTGTCTCCTACAAACTTTCTCAATCATATCCCTTACTGTTAGGAAGCAGTCAGCTTTTCCAACCCCTCTGGAGCAGATTGTATTTTTTAAAAAATGGCCATAGCGATCTTGCCAGTCTCATGCATTCTCCCAGAACCTTGACACTCGGCCCACTGACATGTGACTCCCCTCCGTCTGCATATGTGCTAGCCTTAGTGACCTGGCAATAATGACTGGCATGAGGCAGAGGTGACACTGCCTGACTGCTGAGGCCAGGTCATAAAGGGGATACAACTTCTACCTAGCAACCCAGTCACCATGCTTTGAGGAAGCTCAAACGCACCCACATGGGGAGACCGAGTGGAGAGGTCTATGTGCAAAGGCACAGAGGCCCCCAGCCAGCAGCCAGAATCAGCCACCAGACACACAAGTGAGTGGCAAACGATTCCAGTCCCCAGCCTCAAGTCTTCCAGCTCACCCACCAAACAAGGTCTCCCTGCTGTGTCCTGTTTGAATTCCTGATGCACAGAATCTAGGAGCATAATAATGGCTTATGATACTACATTTTAGGCTAATCTGTCACACAGTGATAACAGTTGGAATATGTTTGATGCCCCCACATTTCTGTATTCCCTCTGTTGCTTTTTATTTTTCTTGCAAACTATCTCATTCTTTCCTAACTTCCTTCTTGTAATACCTTGCCCAAGGCAGACAATAGAAGCCCCCCATACATAAACATGTGCACACTGCTAATATTCTACTTTCCAAACACTCCTCCCAGAGCTAAAATCCAAGGCACATGGTCTCCCTTCTAGATCATCCCTGTGAAGTTCTACCAAATGCTTCGTCGCAGCAACACGGGCCTGGCCAGCCTTCCAGCCTCCTGCAAGTGTTTCCTCACCACCCACCACCTGACTGTTAAGCCCATGTCCCATGTTTTAGACTTTTTATTATGGATGCACCCACTTCTGGGACCAATTCCTAGATTATTCAGAGTAGACTCGCTTCTGTAACAAAAAAAAAAAAATCCCATCATTCAGCAGCCAAACACTATGGGGTCTTGTTTATTGCTCCTGTCATGGTCCGGCGCACGTTGGAAAGTCACCACTCAGGTGTAGGCTCTTTCTGTCCTGTCGATTCTCCACCACCAGCGCTCAGCAGCCTCCCCGGGCCCTGTGCATCCTGCGAGCATGGGGGAGGATGGTGTGGCCAGTGCCTGGAGGTAGCACATCCCACCTCGACCCACATAACTCTAAGGATGGCTGATGCTGTCAGCTGTTACCCCAGGAACAAGGAACAAGTTTGATGAATGTCTAGCCATCAGCTTCTACCCTGCCCCAGGCAAGGGGAAAAGTTCAAGCACAGCAGTGTTGTCACAGAGTCCCAGCACTGTGGGGACCAGGCCTTCCCAGGGGCTTATTCTTAGGGACATGCTTAGGCTTGTCTGGCTACTGCCAGGGTGGTAGGCAGAATAATGTACCCCAAAGGCATCCGTGTGCTTTCCCTAGGCCTTGTGAATACCTCACCTCACATGGCAAAAGGGACTTTGGGCCCAATCTAAAGACATGAATCAGCCGGGCGCGGTGGCTCACGCCTATAATCCTAGCTCTCTGGGAGGCTGAGGCAGGCAGATCGCTCAAGGTCAGGAGTTCGAAACCAGCCTGAGCAAGAGCGAGACCCTGTCTCTACTATAAATAGAAATAAACTAATTGGCCAGCTAAAATATATATAGAAAAAATTAGCCGGGCATGGTGGCACATGCCTGTAATCCCAGCTACTCGGGAGGCTGAGGCAGAAGGATCGCTCAAGCCTAGGAGTTGGAGGTTGCTGTGAGCTAGGCTGATGCCAGCCACTGCACTCTAGCGCAGGCAACAGAGTGAGACTGTGTCTCAAAAAAAAAATAAAATAAAAAATAAAGACGTGAATCCTTAAATGCAGAGAAACCTTTCCTGGCTGAGGCCAGAAAGGAAGATGTCGTCAGAGAGATGCAACGTTGCTGGCTCTGAAGACAGAGGAAGGACCACGAGCCAAGGAAACCTAGACCTGGAAAAGGTAAGGGGACACAGAAAGGAAATCCAGGGAGGAACACAGCTCTGATGACACTTTAACGTTAGCTCCCTGGACTTCTGGCCTACGGAACTGTAAGACAGTAAGTGTTTGCGCTTTAAGCTCTAAGTCCGTGATCATTTGTCCCAGCAGCAATAGGAAACTTGCTGCCATGATACAGCCAGTAACTGCTCTCAGCTCTAAATTCTGAGTCTAACATTTCAACACATGTGGTGCCCAGTGCTCCGGCAGGAATACCTTCTGTGTTCTTCTAACTAGGATCTGGAAACCCTAAGGACAGCCTCTGCGAGAACTCTGGCCCGCTTATCCACACCCACGCTCTGGCGTCCTTTACTCCCCTGCACCCGGACACCACCCACCACCGCCTGAAGGAGGCACCCCAGCCAGCCAGTCAGCACATGCTGTGTTTGAGCTCTCTCTGTGCACTCGCTGTGCAGACAGAAGTCCACCCTCCTGAGCTCGGCCGCTGGCAGAGCAGAGAGACAGGGTGGCCGGGTTCTGCCCAGGGGCCCCATATGACAATGTGGCCACCGTGCTCCCTACCACCTTCAACAGCTCCCCTCAAGAAAGGATCTGGATGTGATTCCCCTAGTGGCTACATCGATTGATGCCTTAAAACACTGCACACACTCATTCATATGCCCAGGGAAGGTGGGCCCCTGTAACATGAACCTATGGTATAAGACCAAAAAAAAAAAAAGAGAGAGAGAGAGAAATATGGAACTTTAGGCAGCCGATTAGGTGAGAGTAGGATTATTTGGGTCTCTGTGTTTTCTCAGGATGCTTTCAATTACCAATATTCTACCTGTCTATAAGTGGAGCCTAACCCAGCCATAAAAATATACACACACTTGGGGGAAGAGACGAAGAAGGAGAGCTAGGAGGAAGGAGAGAGAGATACAAATTAAGGACACAGGCAAGGAACTGGATCACACATTGGCTAAAGCATGGGAAATGACACCCATGGGGTTAAAATGTGCTTTAAAGTCTACCAGTGGGAAGGGAGCAGAAAGGAGCAGGAGGTGGCAGGGCGGATGGCTGACGTGGGCCGAGGCCCCCACGTTTTCCAGTGCTCTCGTGCACAGTTAGGTTGCAGTTCCTGCCACCAGAGCAGGGCGGGGCCCACCCTGCAGCCCACCTACCAGCGGCTCTGCTGCTCCTTCTGGAATCATAAACTCTGGCAGCCCCCACCTCTCCCTGGAACAGCAGGAGAAGCTTCCCAACCCTGTGAGGTTTTGAGATATTCCCCCAACAGCCTCCCAAGTCCTGGAACAGCCTCTCCAGATCCTCTGGGGAATTCCTGACACAAGGCCAACTAGGATTCCCTGATGAGCCATAAAAATTGATTAGCATAATTAGATCAGACACACCATGATATCACTACAGTCCCCGCTGCTGTCTTCTCCCTTCATTAATAAAATGCACACCCAGAATATAATTGTCTAGTCCCATCCTTGCTGGCCCTGAACGAGGTCCTGCAGGAGAAGGGATGGGGACAACGAATGGGCCTGGCTATTCCCAGACCCTCACACTTCCGCTCTGCCCCTGGGTACTCCAGACCGGCTGGACCCAAGAGGAGCAGCCTGCTAGACACCAGGCTCCTGGTGGAGGGAAAGTGCACATGGAAGGTGGAGAACCAAAGCTAACCCCATCGGTCAGAGACGTTCATAGAAAGACTTTCCTGGGGCCCAAGGACAGTCCAGTCCAGATGGCATCAGAAGACAGTGAGTTAGGCAAGCACAAAAGTTTGTACAATCTAGAGACAGCAACAACTGGGACAGTAGATATTCTGTCTAAACTGCAGACAGTAATATCGGGAAAAGTTAGAACTGAGGGACTTCACACAACCTCAGGGTCCCTCTGTTTCACTGAAAATTGTCCACGGGCCTTTGTTCCTCCAAGCCCCTCTCAGTTTTATCTTTATTCCAACCCTGTGATGCTCAAATTTTGGAGCTCTCTTCAATTATTCTACCGAGCATGAGACCCCATTCCTTCCCGAATAAAGAAGCTGCAAGGCACACGAGAACCCTCAAGCACCAACGCCAGCTGGGCAGGCGGAGCAGAACCTGCAGTCAGTTCCGCTGTCCTCACAACTGCACAGACCGCCACATAGCTGCCCAGGAACCTGGTAGGAGAAAAGTAGAATGAAACTGAGTATTTTACAGCAAAAGCCATCCTCGGCTTTCCTCCCGATGGAGGTACCATTTCATGACCACTGAGATAAGGGGTCAGATTCAAAATATATCCACAGAGAAAGGACATGAGAAAAGGCAGAGGGATTTCCTTTTGTGAGATGTCATGTTATTAACAACAACCCTAACAAGAAGAAGTGACATTTATTAAGCACTTCTGGCCCCTGCTAAGCATTTCTCTATGCATTCTATTACTTAATCCTCAGAACACTGCTGGGAGGGAAGGACAGTTATTGCCCCCATTTTCCATCAAACTAAAGCACAGAAACGTGAAGTGCCTTTCCGCAGGCCATCCAGTTGCTGCAGTGCTGAGCTGGGATTCCAACCTGCTCTGCGTGGCTCTAAGCCACCTGCCCCCCTGCGGTTCTGATGCAGCCCCTGGCCCTTGTTTGCGGGCCCCAGGCTTGCAGGGAGGATCCAGACACCTCCCATTCGTTCACCCATCAGGGGTTTACTGAGTGCATACTACCTGCGCAGCACTGCTCCAGCTAAACACTTCCGCGAACAGAGCAGCCAGAATCTCTGCTGTCTTTGTGGAGCCTGGTAGTGCAGAGAGACAGACAATAAACATGAAAATTAGAAAATCACACACTCTGTTAGAAGGTGGTAGGATAAATGCTATGGGGGCAAAGAGAAGGGAGATGAGAGATGCTGAGCGGTCTAATTTTAAATAGGGTGTTCAGGCAAGGCTCACCTAGAAGCTGACATCGGAACAAAGGCTTGAAAAGGTTAGGGAGTGTGCACACAGTGTAGGAGCAGGCCTGAAAAAGTTCTCTCCTCCCAGGCATGAAACATCCACCCTAATTTCACAGAATCCCAAAATTTGGTAGCTAAAAGAGATACAAGATATGTGACAGTGGCTGGCACATACCGGTAGTAGGCATTCAACATTTGCTAATTTCCCTTTCTTTCCTTTTAACAGGGATGGGTTTTCTTTCTAGGAAAAATATTTGTAGACAGTTCGGAAATTTAGGACATTGAAGGGCTGGAACAGAGATGAAATGGAAGGGGCTTTGAGGAACAAAGGCCCATTGATAATTCTCAGTTAAGCAGAGGGACTCAGCCCTGTATCAAAGATCAAATTAACGATGCTGCCTTTCCTTCTGTAATGGGGTGAATAGTGTCTTCTACATATTTCTATGCTGACATTCTAATCCCCAGCATCTCAGAATGTGACCTTAATTGGAAATAGGGTCATCACAGGTGCAATTAGTAAAGATGAGGACAGACTGGAGTAGGATGGACCCTTGTCTTCAATATGCCCAGTGTCCTTATAAAAAGGGGAAATTTGGACACAGAGACTTATATGCAGGGAGAACGCCACTGGAGGATGAAAGGACAGATCAGGGTGATATAGCAGAAGCCAAGGAACACCAAATATTGCCAGCAAAACACCAGAAGCTGGGAGAGAGGCATGGAATAGGTTCCCCCTCCCGGCCCTCAGCAGGAACCCGCTGACACCTTGATCTTCCTTCCAGACCTTCCAGACCCCAAAATTGTGAGGATATTTCTTTTGTTTATGCCGCTCAGTTAATGGTACTTGGTTATGACAGCCCTAGCAAACTCATGCACTTTCCAAGCCTGTTGCTTCTGACATCTCCCGGTGGCTGTTATTAAATTGAGAGAGAGAATGGCGTGGGGGCAGGGAAGAAGAAAAGAATTCAAGTACACTTGAGAACAGTATCTTGGAAAGTACGTTAGGCGCCGAGACTAGTACTAGAAACTGACTGGAAGCAAATAGTTTAGAAACCTACCAAGTTTTTAAGGGAACTGAACAGCAAAGAAACCATTAGCTGGCCTAAAAGGGCCTGTGAGGGAAAAGCTCAGGCCAGTCAGAAACCGACATACACCCCGATGCCCTCTCAGATGTGACCATGGACGGTGGGAGACAAGACCCTCCCAGATGGTAGGCAAGGGCTCCGCGGAACCAGGGACAGGACGTCTCTCCCAGAGAGCAGAAGCAGGTCTCATCAGGAGCACCCCACTGCCAGGGTGGAGCCTCGCCACCTTGCCTGCCAACACACTGCATCCGTCCTCGGGCACGGTGTGCCTGCCGATTGACACTGGCCAGATGGGCGTTTTTAAGGTGATGTTCTTGTCCTTGCTGCCCCACTGCACCTTGAGGGCAGGTGAGTTGCCCTTCTAGTTCACAGGTGCCAGGCCTTGGGAAACCACACGAAGACTCGAGGGAAAAGAGATGCCCCCTGAGGCCAGGGTGTCTGAGGGAGTTTTGCAGAGGAGGGAGAGCACGACAGATACCTGGTGACAGGAAGGGAGGTAGCATTTGCCAGCTGTACACCAGCATCTGGAGTTCTGTCTTCCTCTTCGTTCTCAGCACATAGCAAGACCGTTTCATTTCCCAGTCTCTCTCATGGGGAAAGGTGGCCGCGTACGTGAGCGCTTGCCAGTGGAACATGAGTGAAAGAGACGGGTGTCTTTTCCAGGCCACAGCTTCTAAGAACTGTCTGTGCCCCTCTTCACCCCCTTCTTCCCCCCACCATCCAGAGAGAGAGGCAGCAAGGCCGCAGGGGATCTCGGACCACCCGAGGAAGGATGTTCCTGCGTCATCGTGGGTGGAGCGCCATCTGCTGGTCACAGATGCCACATCGGACTGTTCATGGGCAAGAAATGAACTTCCATTGTGTCGTACTCAGCCACTGACATTTAGGAGCAGCTAGTGTTAACCCACTCTTGGTCCCACTGACCCCAGCGTCCCCAGGTGACCGGACCTCAGAGTCAGAATTCAAACCTGGCTCCCTGGGATCTGAGCATGCGCTCAATCTACCACCACAGCCCTGCCCCAGAAGGCACTCCTGACGCCTCACTGCACGACTCCATTTACCCCGCGACCCTGTAAAACAGGCAGTTCTTTCCCTTTGATGCAAGTAACAAAACTGAGGGCAAAGAGATTTATAACTTGCCAGAGGTCACATTGCTAGGTGGCACACCCAGAACTGCAACTCATATCCAGCGACTCCAAAGCCTTTCCCTCCAACCCAAGGCCACACCCACACGTGCTCCATCTGCGCAGTGGGAGGGGCCTGTGCTGTGCCTTCTCCCTGCCCCGTGTGGGCCCTCGCCGCACTGTGCGTGACCTCCAGAACTGGGAGGAGCTCCCTTGCCCTCAAACTGCTGCTCTGGGAGGCAGTGTCCACAGCTAGGGGTGAGGATGGCCCCTGAACCTCAGGGGAGGCCGTTCTTCCAGAGCCCTTTGCTCCCCTTGCAGCGGTGGAGGTGGCATGCAGACGCATTTGCCCTCTGAGGAGTGCTTGGCAGCTCTTGACATGTAAATGTCTGAAATATCCACTATGCTTTAAAGTAAATGCATATTTTTGTATCTTGGTTCGAAGCCATTTCAAACATTACCCAAGGAATCTGGACAAACCACCCTCTCTGCTATCCCCTTGTTTGTGTTTCCCTCCTTCCTTCTTTTCTTTCTTCTTTCCTTATTTTATTTTATTTTTGTTACCTTAAATCCCTTTGATAACAGTCTATCTAAGTGCTCAGGCAAGATAAGCTAATTACAATGGGAAATTTCCTGGATAAAGAAAATAAAAATCATTTCAAAGTCAAATAAAAGTTATTTTATTGTCCACTCTTTTACATTGCCCGATAGCAATTGCAAAGCAAGGTTTCACTGAGAATGGGAATGCTTGATCTTAGAGAGGAGGGTCAGAGTTTATGGAACACAAGTAGGTACACAGGTTTATTCAAGGGTCATTTCTATGGGACAGGCACAAGGCAGCTGTCATTATCCTCATGTAACTGGTGACGAAACTGAGTCTCAAATGTATTAAGTAAATTTCTTTTTTACGTGGTCAGGTCTCGGGGCTGGTTAGGGTTAGGGTGCCTGAAGCCTGCTGTCCCCACCCACCCAGCAGGACTTTCCTTGGCACAGGAAAGCTGGCCCATCAGGACTCCTTCCTGTGTTCTTTAGGTCTCTTCTTAACCTGCTCTCTCCTTTCACATTTGGTGGACAGAAGATGAAAATAGAGGTCATTTTTCACAGCTTCAATAAAGACCAATTCTGTTTCCTTCCCCATTTTATGGGTGGAAAAATTGTAACACCAAAAAGTGGTCTTTCCTTAAGACCTTTCCAGTGAATTACTTCAAGAGTGGAGTCATCACCTTGAAAGGACATTTACTGTGTCTCCTTGTTCTCAGGCAGAACGACCCTCGGCCCCCAGGAGCCACTCTCCACCCCACACCCATCTCCTCCACTCTCTGCACCATGAAGGCCCAGCTCACAGCCTGGAGCAAGATCAAAAAAGTCTGAGCAGCAAAACCTTCTGGCATATGATTCATCTGAATGGCAGTGGGTAATGTGAGAATGAATTTCAGGGTTTGGGGCCAAAGATTGAACTTAGAAGTGGGCTTGCTGGAATATTAATGTCAGGGGTGGGAGTGGAGGGGATGCGGCAGAGACAGCCAGAGAGGGAAAGAGAGCTGTCTACTTGTGTCAGGCGCGAGCTCTAGAGCAATAGAGATATACTGGGAGTTCAATTTCTGTTTGCCTGAGCCAGGGAGAAAATCTAATTAAATATGGTGTCTGAGTTTGGAGAAGCTGGGATGGGGCTGGAATATAAAGTGTGGCAGCTACCCATAGATCAGAGGGCAATATTAATAAACCCACAGAAAGGGACAGCAGGATCCACTGGTGGTATTGATAAAATGCAACGCAAAGACAAAGCAGGCTGGGAATATTGCATGATAATGCTGATAAAAGCACACCAGGGACACCGCCCCACAGCCGCGGCCCCTGGACTCCTGCGTGAGGAGCTGGATGCACAGCAGCTGGTCCCCTCTGCTCTTCCCCAGTGTCCCCCTCTCCACCCTGACCGTGGTCCCACTTCTGTTTCCCACAAGCATGAGAACTCAGCATCAATGAGGTTTTCCGAGAACGACTGAAGCCAGGGCAGGAGATGAAGAATGAACAAGAGGAATAAGTGCGTCTCTATTTCAGCGGAGAACATTTGATGAAGGAGGAAATAATAAGGGCTACAGAATTCCTTTCTCGGCAAACTTCGAGAAAAGGCCAGTTGCATATTTGGCTCAAGTAGAGAAGAGTCTCGCGTGGAGTCTGAGGGCTGCCTATGGGAATAGTCTTTGCTAAGCTGCTCATCACGTGTTAGACACTTGCAGAATTCCCAGCCTTCTGACATTTCCAAAACCAAGGCAGGAGCCCCAGGGATTTATAGTTGTCAAGGAACCCTGGAACTCCTTGAAAGTGTTGGGGTGCAGGCCAGTGGGATTTCAGGGTGACATCCCTGCAGAGTAGCTGCTGCTTTTTCACAGATCCTCTGTCTTCTCACGAACCGTTCCTGAAGGGGGTGCTGAGGGGGCTTTTCTTGGTGGGTGGAAGCACCACCACCTGCACCTCGACCTTTCTCAGGGGCCACTATCTCGGGTACAGCGAGGCTCTCAGATCTTAGTTGAACTACGTTGTTCTTTTGTCATCTGTATTAATTGCAGTCAGCTGGTACATTATGATTTTGCCTTATTTTCCTAAGCTTTCTGTGATAAAGCTAGCATCTGCCTCAAGTATTTTCAGCAATTTTTATCTGTGCAGTCTCTAAATGCTGCATTGTTTTCCAGGACTGTGTGTGTGACCGTAACAGCGGCAGAGGCTCTCAACAAGTGCATTCTGCTCACATCCAGTGCAACGTTGACTCTAGTTTGACCTGCCTGTGCAGCCCCCATATCTGACCTTCACAGACACTCACACCGTCTTCTTAGGAGTTGAATTTGGAATTGGAAAGTTTGAGTTGGAAGTCCATCTCCAGTACTCGCTAGCTCATTGTATTAACCTCTCTGAATTCTCTGAGCTTCAGTTTCCTTTTCTGTTAAATGGGAATAATAGTAATTTCAACCACTCTCCATGGGGTGTGAGGATTAAGTGAGACAATCTATGAGGAAAGTGTTCTTCAAGTTCGGAGACTGCTGTCTGGCCACACGCCTAGAGAAATGGAAATCCATTCAACACTCAGGGAAGCCTAGTTACTGTAACAGCCGCTTACATTGGTATTGTGCACCACAACTTCACTCAGCCCTCATCAAACATGTCACTTGATCCTGACAATATCTTATGAGGTCTGACGGCACTGTTTTCATTGCATAGATGAGAAAACTGGAGCTCAGAGACCAACCAAAGATCTTTTGGGATGCAAAGCTGATCACGCCATGCTGCTGTAGCCTTAAACTCTCACCCTTGGGAGAAGGCGGCGTGGAATCCGAACCGGAGCCACGGCCTGCCACGCTGACCTGGACCCCCTTGCCGGCTCCGCCTGGGCCATCAGCCCTCACTGTCCACGCTAGGGGTGGTGCTTGTCCTAGGCGCTCAGCATCTCTCAAGCCCTGCTGTGATTTCCTGCCCCCTCTATCCTCCTTGCTCCCTCTGCGGCCACCACAACAGCCGTGTCTTAGACAGGACAGGCCCACCTGCATCTCAGGACTTCAGCACATACTGTTCCCTCTGCCTGGAACACCCTTCCCCGGATAGCCATCACTCACTTCCTCACCTCACTGGGGTCCTTCCCTAAATGCCACTGCCTGCCCATGTCATATAAAAGAGCAACTCCCAGTCACTCTCCCCACTCTGATTTCTTTTGCTTCAAAGCGTGTAGCACCGCCAGCCTCCTGTCTATCAGCTATCTATAAATCTACTCGCTATCTACCCCTGCCCTGCAGAATGTGAGAGCAGGGACTTCCTCCCACCCATGCCTATAACTTCAGAGCCTGCAAGACTGCACATATGTTCATTAGTTCATCCAGGGGTTCATGACATAATTTTTTAAATGAGTCTCAGAGAGATTAAGCCACTTGCCCTTGACTTGATTATGTATCTAGGAAGTAACAGAGCTGGGGCCTCAAATTCAGTGTCCTTTCTACCACACAAAAACCTAAATTCTGAATAAATATAATTCAGGGTGACCATGATACAGAGAAGACTCCCATGGCCAAATACATCCTGCAGTGACCAAGGAATCCACTTCCACTGCAGCCAGGACTCACTCATGTCCCGGCAGCACTTAGGGAGCCCTATAGTTGGGAGGACAGGAGAGAGCCAGACTTGTCACACTCAAGGGGTCAACGTGCACCAGGCCACTTGGGAGCAACCTGGTGGGAGGGCCTCCTCTGGAGGAATTCTTTCCCCCTTTGGCCAAATATAGTTGTGCGTGTGATAGATTTATCTGTACTCTCTCTTTGCACCCTGAGCATGAAGGTTTTATTCCTAACAACGGACCAAACCTACTGATGAGGACTATGATACGGAAGGTGGGGCTGTGGAAGACAGAGAGAGAGACAGAGAGAGAGAGAGGACGGTGATGACAGATGACAGACAGATGATAGGGAGAAAGATGATAGAGACAGAAAGAGAGGTGGAGAGAAGAGGGAGGGAGAGGGTAAGGGGAGAGAAAAAGGGAGAGAAAGATACATATATATCTTTTATATATATATATATATAGAGAGAGAGAGAGAGAGAGAGAGAGAGAAGGAGGGGGGAGGGAGAGAGCTAGAGGGATGGGGTTGGGGAAGGCCCACAAGGGGAGGAAATCTTGGAATGCCGCCTTCTGCCTTCTGCCAGTCCTTTCTTTCAGTCTTCAAGGCCCCTTGAAGGCCTTTAGTGTTCAGTAGGAAGTATACACAGCAATCCCGAAGGCTCCACCCCAAGGCTGTTAATCGCTACGGGAACTGTCACCAGAGTGATCTTGGAAGAGATGCTTTCTGCAGCCAGGGTACATTCAGAGGGGCCTTGTCACACTCAAGGCAGAACTCCATTCAGAGGAGGAAACATGTGGCTTGCAGACCGGAGCGTGTGATCTCGATGGGCTGGGGTGGGCAGTGGGAGGACAGAGGCATTAGGAATACAGACGGGATGTGGCCGCAGCCCGGGCCTGAAAACACAGCAGGTAGATCAGCTGTAATTGCACGTCAGTGGGCCGGTTTAGGCTACACTGAATCCGTTCAACCTGTAATGAGCACCCATTGAAGACACATGAGACCCAGGCCTTGCACTAAAAAAAATCTTCCAGTGTAGTGAGTCTGACAGGCCCATCAATGGGGGAGAAAAAATGATTTAAAAATATCGTATAAAAAGAGATTATGCTAAATATATAGACAGTGAGAGGTGGAAGTAAACGTAATCTTGGGGAACTGGAAGCCAGGAGAAAAGAGGACTCACCTCGCTTGGGTGTGGTGCGTGGGCCAAGCCGTAAAGGGCAGGTGGGACGTTTAAAGAGGACAGTCGGGGAGGGAGACACTGCAGCCTGACCAGGAGACTCAGGCCAGGAGAAAGAAGGAAGCCACCAGGTCAGCCCCACAGACGGTTGCAGAAGCAGGGCCCTCACCTGTCTGGGATGGACGAGGCGAGCTCTGGAGATGACATCTGATCATCTAAAATAACTCTAGGAAGTACAAATTGCACAAACAGCATGAAGAGAATTGCGTGTGCATGATCCCTGCCCACTACCTGCTTCCAAAGGAAGACGGTATATAAGAGTATTCCAAACTGAACTTGCTGATACAAACCCCGAGGCTCCTGGGGCTGAAATTGGGAGGGTCTCAGATTTGGAGGCTCAGCAGGGAGGCAGCCTTGACCAGCACTGCAGCTTTCTCCTCTCGCATTATGGAAAGAAAAATGATGCATCTCTGCCCATCAGGAATTTAAGCTTGTTCATTCCCCTTAGTGTCCTCCCTGTTCCTTCAAAGCATGGGGTGGCGGATGCTTCAATTGAAATGAGCTTTTCTATTAAAAAAAATCCCCCAAGAATAGGAGGGAAGGAAAACCTATCATCCTTTCAGCACTGTACATAGCTACATTTATTGGGGCACTTAATATATGGGCAGAACACTGTTACATACATACAAATTATACATACCTTTGTTCTGTCTCTGCCATGTAGATATTATTCCCATATTACCTATGAGCTCAGAGAGGTGAAGTGATTTGTCCAAGGTCACACAGCCAATCCAACTCAACACAATTTATTAAGTGCCTACTATGTGCCACACACTGGGTGGCTCCCGAGGTCAGCCCACTTGGGGCCTGCTGCACAAACCCAACATGAAGATTGGGGACAGGCTGGCCTCAAAGTACTAGACAGAGAAAGAGCAGTCTAACATCAAGGTCTTGCCCAGGGCCCCAAGCAGGAGGGAGTGAAAGTATCAATCAAACTATAACACCCTTCCCCGCTCCAGCCCCTTCCAATGACTTTGGCCAAGACCAACTCTGGGTGGTGGGGGACTTCAACAGTCACCATTTTCCAGACAGGTAAGTGGGGTCTAGATAAACTGAATGGTTTGCCCCTTCTCTTTGGGACACATAGATAACACTGAGTGACAACTAGCTCTGCCCAGGGACCATGCTGGGGATTTGCGCTCATTTACTATGACAACACTGAAGGAAGGATATTATTATCTCACAGATGGAAAAGGCCCAAGTCTAGAGATATTAAGTGACTTAAGCACCACTACGCAGCTCACAAAAGGCAAAGCAGCATGAACATGGCCCTGCTGCCTCCATCACCTCCTCCTCCCGTGTCCCACATGGCTTCTGAGAGTGTTAGCCACCGGCCGGCCCTGAGAAAGTGAACTGAAATCGATGCAAACTTGAACGGCACCCTTTTATTTCTTTCACTTCACAAGGCATTGTTTGGCCCTGACATCAGGAGACCCAGGGTAATGAAATGTGTGTGCATGTTTCTGCAACATGAGTGGAGACATTTTCCTGATAAGGCCCAAGGAAAGGCCACACCCATGCTGGCGGCTGGGTCTCTGCTGCAGGATGCAGAGCCAAGCCCACCAGGAAGAAGGCTGCATTAAATGCGAGGGAGCCAGGACGGGGCTGGGGGGAGGGTGGTTAGTGGGCTCAGGCTGAATAAGATTACAGGGCACTCGCAGAAACAAATTATCCATAACTGTGTCCCTCCCTTTGTTAATTCTCCTGGACCAAGGCAAGGCAGGACATCTGGAGGTGGAGTCAGCAAAAGATGTTCCCAAAGACCAGGTGAAGGGCAGCTGAAGTGAGCAGCATGTTCTCCTGGTGCTGATCGTGGTGTTGCCACGTCCTCTTCTACTAAGAAAAGCAGCGTTTTTATCCGTGTCTCAACACGGCCTGAGGACAGCTGTCTCAGAATCACTGGGATGGAATTGATGGAAATGCAGCTTCCTGGCTCCATCTCAAACCTACCAGTCAAAATGAAGCAGGGTGGTACCCAATCTCCTGCATTTTTAACAAAGACCTTCCTCAGAGGGATTCTCATGTCCAGGAGAGTTGGAGAAGCGCTGCCTTAGCCCAGCCTTTGAAGAACTGGACACAGGACTTAGGTCCCAAAATGGGGCTCCCAAAGCCCAGGGACTCTGATTCATGGTGCTGCTCCTTTGTCTGCACCTGGCCTGTGTGTCCTCCAGCCCATCCTCTTACAGGGCATCCTGGCTGGCTCGAGAAGCCCCTAGTGGTGAGCCAGCAGAACTGCAGCTTTGTGGAGAGGCAAGGTGAATTCGCTCCCCCAGATAGTGAATCCTGCTGCAGCCACACAGAGCCGGACGTTACAGAATGTAAGATCTACTGCCCTCTGTTCGCTACACATCCTGGAGTCAGTTCTGTCTGGGGTGGGTAAAGGAACTTGTCCCTACTGGGAGGACAAGCGCAGAGCTAGCTGCAGGCACTAATGAGAGTGCTGGTGGCTTGTGCAGGCGTACTTGGTGGGAAATGTCAGCAGTCAGCAGCTTGGGGTTGAACGGGCAGTTGAGTGCACCATCTAGGGCCTGGCTGCTGGCACCACTGGATCAACAGCATCATCTGCTGGCCGCAGGGGGCCACACACCCCTCCTCCCAGTCTAGGCCCCAGTCTAGGCCTTTCCTCAGTGGGGGCACACAGACCCAGAGAAGCCCCCTACCCAGACTGTGAAGAGTCCTGGGTCCAGCTGGTCCCCAGGGGAGCAACTCTTCTGAGACCACAGAGCTGATACTCTGGTCTCCCTTGAAAATGTGCACTCCCAGTGTTGACCAAGCATGAATCTCTGACAACACACCCCCTCCCACACTGGCTCCCAAACCCACACTAATATTTTCATTTTTCCTAAATCTTTGTCTGTGGCTCCTTAGCATCTTTAGAGGCCCCCATAATCTTTTGTCTCCTAGCATAAGCTCCAAGAGGGCAGTGACTCTTTCTTTCTGGATTGACTAAAGCACGAACTCACATTGCAAACCCTATTATGAGTGTCTTATGAGTGTGAAGCTTAACAGCCAGCAATAACAGCCATCACTGCTAGAAAGGGCTGTGCTATGCTGATGCCTCTTCCTGGGCACAAGAATCATCATGGGTACCTTGTGCTGAGGGTTTACCAAGTGCCAGGCATGCACTGCACCCTCTACAGGAGTTATCTCACTTGATCTTCACAAGGACCCCAGGAAATGGAATTACACAGAGAGGTTATGCAACTTGCCCCCAGGAAAAGCCCTCGTGTGCACACATGCTATTAGTAAGCGCATGCTGTGCTGAAAGAATGCCACGTGCAGTTTCTCACTGAGCCTTCCACGCACCCTCCTTATAAGGCGGGGACTGCTGTACCTGCTCTTCCCTGCCATTGAGTCTCACAGACCAGGCTCCCTGGCATGACCCAGGCAGCGTTCATTTGCTGGACCTCCAGGCCTACCCACAAAGAGATGCCATGAGAAGACACCAAGAATGAGGGCCCCAGGAAGGTGGAGGAGGCACAGAGCTGAAGTGAGCACCAAGAAATAGTAGCAAACATACAGGATGCATACCCATTCAGGATGGATTTGTTCCACAAATATTTACTGAGCGCCTGTATCAGGCGCTGTGCAGGGGAGGCACCCTGGAAACAACAGTAAACTAGGGGGCTGGGCCCTGCCCTCCCAGGGTACATTCCAATGGTGCAGACCCTCTGCAAATAAAGAAATGGGTAAACAGTCACAGACAGCAGTGTGCTAAGAGGAGTGCTAGCCAAGTTGCCAGTTTGGACCTTCTCCACTGTCCCCTGCCTTTGCTATCTCCCCCCAGAGTCCTTCAGTGTCCTTCCCCACCCCCACCAAACCCACTGGTTGGGGGCCTTCTAGCTGCAGACCTTGGCCTTCACCCTCCCGGAGAGGCCATGAGGGCGCCCTCCCGGTTTGCTCCCACCCAAGTCCCTCTGGTCCAGTGGCCTGAGAATAAGCTCCCAGGCCAAGGCGGCAGGCGAGGGTGGGGCAGCCAGGCTGGGATAGAGGAGCATCCCAGGGGCTGGGGGCTGGGACATGGGGACAGCCAGGTCGGATTTGGCTGGTGCAGCAAAGTTTCCCAACTCACCGAGAGCAGCTGCTGCTTTCCCTTGCCTTTGTTTTTCCCCTCTCAGGATGGAAAATGAATTTCGAGCATCGCTGCGGAGCCTGCCAAGTAATTGGAAAACATGTCAAACAATGTGTCTGGTTGCTCCGCGGAGGCGGGGTGGCTTCCTTTCCTTGTCCATTGGGGAGGGGTCCGTGCCGTGCCATCTCCAGGTCCACAAGCCGCAGGGGTCCCCTTCCTGTCCTGGGAGAAGCCCCAGAAGCTGCTCAACTGGGGAAGGGGGTCCCTTGTGCACATGGGCGTCAGAGCGGCGGCAGTGTGGGGCCGGTCCTGGCCTGGCAGTGCGGACACTGCACTGGACGCACCGGGAGTCCCCAGAGACGGGCTTGGGCTCCTGGGGACCCGCCTCACTCCACACCCCACCGCATCCTGATGTGGAGTCCTAGACCCTGCTGATGCTGGACCCTAGGTCCCTCCCTGCTCTTGCTACTCCTTCCCCACCTGCAACCCCTGGCTCCACCTGTCTCTGCACACCTGCCCTGGCAGCCTCCGCAGGCCCTCTGAGACCGGCCTGCCCCATTTTCCCATGCTGGTTTGGCTGGCTGGGTCTTCTCCCTAGGATCCCCACATTGGGTGCAGTTCCTTACAGCTGCTTTTACCTTAAGTCCCCCACCTCACCTGCCTCTCTGCAGTGACACACTCAGGAGGTGCCTGCTCCAAGCAGATGTGAACAAACCCTCCCTATGTCCCCTGGCGTTCCAAGCTCAGCCAAACCCTCCCTATGTCCCCTGGCATTCCAAGCTCAGCTTTGCCTAGAGGAACCAGTCTTTTATGAGGCACCAGGAGGCCGAGGTTGGGCCTGGGTCCCTGTCTCTGTCTAGAATTAACAAGGCCCCATTAAGAAGTGATACACACCTGGATGACAAGGACAGGCCAGCATCCCCTATCCCCATCACCACCACCACCATCACCAAGAAGTCCCTTGCTGAGACCTTCACTTGTCACGCCTGGACCAGCTCCCCGCCTACTTGCCCACCTGCCCACCCCCAGCTCCCACGCCCTCCCCTCAGGAGGATCCCTGACCCACAAAGCCTTTATTAGCTCTTTCAGCTCCATTTAACTACACAAATGGCTTGGTCACAGCTGACTGGTCCCAAATTTGCCAGTGATTTTCTTTTAATTTACCGTGGCTCAGTCCCCCTGTAATACAGGTAGAGAAGGCATATTTGTTTCCATACTCCCCTCCTGGGGTTAATCATGCACAGAACAAAACTCCGTTTGAGCAGCGTAATGATTTTGTTTCCACCCTAGGTTTGACGGAGCTGTGGCTATAATACTAACTCCAGATGTGGGTGTGAGAGAGGGAGATTGGGAGCCCCTCAGCCATCCCTCCTAGGCCAGAGCTGCCCACTGCGGGTCTCCTGCACTCTCTGGGTGGGGTGGGCTCCCCCTCTTTTCCTGAGCACAGGTTCTGTCCCCTGGAAAGCCGTGCCTGGCCAGCATGGTGCTCTTCCATCCTCCTTTCCTCTGGATGCCTGCCAGGTCGCATGGGGTGATTGGGCATCCACCTTAGGGTGTGCACCTGTCCACCTCTCAGTCTTTCCTCCTGCCATCCCCCACTGCCCCCTACCTACCCTACCTGGCATCCCAGACAGTCAGACAGGCAGGCAGAATCCCCTAACCATCCTCCGCGCCTCCCCCATGGTGTTCCTTTTCCCTAGAAGACCCCTCCTCCATTGCCGGAGCCTGGCAAGGCCTCTGAAACTCTGCGTAAACATCACTTCCTCTAGGAATCAGCTGACACTTTTTCTCTCAAGCAGAGAAATCACTCCCTCCTTCACTCTACCATTTATACTCTTTTGGTTTATTTTCACACTATATTTATTTGTTTGCATGTCAGCCCCTCCACCACTCTGTCAATGGAAAAGAAGCCAAAGCCTGTAAAATATTTTAAAGAGATTTATTTTGAGTCAAATTTGAGGACGATGACCCAGAGCAATGCCCAAGAAGCCTTGAGCAAGTGGACTCACTGTGGCTGGGTTACAGTTTGGTTCTATAAATTTTAGGGAGACAGGGGTTACGGATAAAGTCAAATCAATATGTGGGAGGTATACACTGGTTTGGCCCAAAAAGGTGGGCCGTCTCGCAGCAGCGTTATGGAGGGAAGCTATAGGTTATAGGTGGGTTTAAAGATTCTTTGACTTATAATTGGTTAAAGACCTGAAGCTTTGTCTAAAGGCTTGGAATGTTTTAAGATAAGGAGGTCTGTTATTCAGAGACAAGCCACTGGACATGTATTTGTTGTGTAAATTGAGGACCTGCAGGTCTGTCTTGCACACCCTTAAGCCTGTTTTAATGGGTTACAAAGGATGTCTTGAATAAGAGAGAGGGCATGATGAGGCATGTCTGACCTCCCTCCTCCTGGCAGGCAATTTAGTTTTAGGATATCCCCTTGGCCAAGAGGAAGTACATTCAGTCAACCGGTGGGGGGAGCCTTAAGATTTTATTTTAGTTCACAACTCAGCTCCTTAAGGATGTACCAGGCTATTCACCTGGGCGCCCCCACACTCCCAGCACTGGCCCAGTGCCGGGAGAGAGTGCTCAATCAGTGTTCTCGGAGTGAATGGCCCCTGTATGGTTCGTGCGTGTGGGTGTGAGCTGATTTCATAACTAAGATACTCAAAAGTGTCCCATCTGAGGCTTCCCAAATGGTGCTAAAATCTATACCCAGCCCTGCTCTCAGGAGCTGACTCAAAGAAAAGGCCGGGTCACCTTCAGGAAATGTGTTTTCACATGCAAATGGCACCATCTGGTGGTTTCCAGTGGAACAGCCGCCCAGCCTGCAATAGTGGACCCAGAGGGCTTCCTCCCCTGCCAGCCTCCTGCCACGCCGGTTCAGAGAAGGGTGTCCCGCAGCAGCATGGGGTCTGGCCTTCCCAAGAAGCCTGCGTGAGGGGCTGGGAGGGCGCAGTCACCTCCAGGACTCTGAGGAAGGCCTGCTCACCTCTCTTCCTCCCTCCCTCCCTCCCTCCGCTGAGGCGCAAGCTGCTGAGCAGGCGGGCCTTCCCCAGCCGGCAGCGCTGCCTGTGCCGCTTCCCCCCTCGAACGCTCTCCAAGCTCCCACCTCCACCCACACCTGCCAGCCCAGCCCCAGGTGTCCGTCACGACTGGATGTCCCACGGGGGCCCAAACTCAGGGCCCAAACTGAGCTTATCTCCCAACCTGGGCCTGCCTGCCTTAGCTGAGGGCACCCTCCCCACCCCACCCCCCCACCCCCGACCGCTCTTGTCCACTCAAGTGCCATGCGGGCCAAGTCACCAGGCCTGTCTCAGACCCACTCGCCACTGCCCAAAGGACCCCTGCTGGGCTCCCTGCTGCCACCTTTTGCCACAGCCTGTCTCCGCAGGTAAAAGCACTCAGCTTCAAATATTCCTGCACATCCCACCTCCGTCTCTTCCAGGGTGAGGTGGGGATCCCTAAAAAGGTCTCCACAGCCCACGTGGCCGGCCTCCACCCCTCAACAGCCTCTGTGGACCCACCTCCTCCTGCTGCCCTGTCCAGCCAGAGCGGCCTCCTCCATGAGGCCAGGCCCCCCACTCAGAGCCCTCTCGCTCTCCTTGCCGCTTGCTGCTGCCCAGGGCCGCTTGGCCCCTTCGCCTGGTGTCTCCTTCTCACCCTGTCCTCCCTCGGCCTCTCCCACTGGAGTAAGCAGGTGAAGGGAGGTGATATGAGAGAAAGTCCAGGTGTCCTGTCCCCTGTGAACAGGGGGCAGAGTGGGTAAGGGACTGTCCTGCCTCCTACCTCGGCCCACTCCTCTCCCTTCCCTGTATGGTGTCTGGCCAGGCAAAGGATACCACCAACCAAAGTGCTCCCGCCCCAGCTCAGCTGTACAGGGCAGTAGTTAAGGACACTGGCTCTGGCATGAGCCCACCTGGATTCAAAGCCTGGCCATGCCGTTTAATGGCTGTGGTACATCAGGAAAGCTACTTAACCTCTCTGAGCTTCCTGTTCCTCTTCTGCAAAATAGGGATGATGATTTTAAAGTAAAAAAAGGAAATCTCAGTTTTTCCTCTGAGCAGGTCAAGTTTCCATTATATGTAGTATTTCTCCTTTATAATAGATATGAAAATTGTGTCTCATAAATAGTTTGTCTAAAATTCATCTCCCCTGTCAAAATGAAAGTTCCACTAGGGCAGGGACAGGGTGGGTCCTAGTCACTACCACATTCATGGGGCCTACCCCAGAGCCCCACATGGTATAACAAAGTGGCTGGAAAAGGAGGCTTTGAAGCCAGAAAGCCAGGCTGGGGTTCTAACACTCCCCAGTCACCAAAGTGACTTTGGTCAAGGTACTTAACTTTCTTGGTCTTGTGTTGTCTCCTCTCTGATGATAATAATAATAGTATCTACATCAAATGCTGCTTGGATTAAGCACTTGGATGTATCCAAGTCCTTAGATGAAACCAGGCACATAGTAAGAGCTCAGTAAACATTAGCTGTTATTCTCATAGACACTCAATAAATACTTGAATGAGACTTGCTGTTTCTAGTCTGATATGTAAAGAGCTTGAAAGTCATCACTCCCATCCTCACAACAAGAAAATATCTGAATAAACTGGAAATTCACAACTCTTCTTATAATTGTTAGGTAATTGAGCTCACAAAGTAAACTGCTGACCTTAAAATTGGACAGCCAGAACAGTGGATAAAGAGAATTGCAACTTCCCAGAGCAGAAGCCCAGTAGTATAAACCTCCACAGGAACCAGCCCTAAGCAGGAAAATCTGAACTATAACTGACAAATTGCTGGGAGCTAAGTGTGGACAATCTTGATGGTTAAAAAGTCCTAGGGCCTAGTCATAGGGAGGTCCCCACACTTTCGTGAGTTTTACCTCCAGGAGCTCTGCTAGGTCCTCACAGTGAAAGTTGAATCCCTTCCTGCTTCCCAAGGTGGAGGCGGAAAATACCCACTTTTAAGTCTGTCCAGAGCATTCTTTTCTCCTTAACAAAAGCCTGCCTGCAAGGTAAACTACCTCGCCACAGCCAAACCAGCCTGGAAGAAGAGAAATATCCAACTCCATCCACTCCCTACTAGCCTTTCCTCTTCCTATCTTTCCTAAAGTTGGGGGCGGGGGCTGAGAAGCTGAGGTCACAGCCCAGGGGCACAGGTTCACTAATACTGAGACCTAATCTTCCAACTGTAGAACACTTCCCCTCCCCACATACAGTACCACCTCAATAGTGGACTCCTATATAATAACAGGGGGTTATAGCTGAAATAACTGTAAGCCTCCAGCTCTACTTAAGAAGGAGTCCCTAGGGAAACCCAAAGACAACAGGGAAGACAAAAACAAGGAGATCAGAGCAAATCTTACCTCTGACACAGCTATAGCAAATAGTAAACACAGCCTACCTCCCAGCCTCACAGCAAAGGTGTATTTACCTCAATTCCTTTATCTGATACATCATGTCTGGCTTTCAACAAAAAATTGCAAGGCTTACTGAAAGGCAAAAAAATATAGTTTGAAGAGACAACGCAAGCATGAGAACCAGACTCAAATATGGCTGTTAATTTAAAACAGTTATAATAAATATGGTAAGGTCTGTAATGGAGAAAGTGGACAACATGCAAGAACAGACAGGAAATGTCAGCAGAGAGATGGAAACTCGAAGAAGGAAAAAAAATGAAACATTTTCCAAAAACTGTGGGGCAATTACAAAAGATGTAACATACATGTACTGGGAATACTAGAAAAAAAGAATAAAAAGAGAAAGGGACACAAACGTATCTGAAGTAATAATACCTTAGAATTTTCCAAAGTTAATGACAGACACAAAACAGCAGACCTAGGAATCTCAGAGAATAGCCAGCAGGATAAATGGGGGGAAAATCTACACTTAGTCTTATCATACTCAAACTTCAGAAAAATCAAAGACAAAGAAAGTATCTTGAAAGAAGTCAGAAGTAAGGAAAAAACGCCTTACCTATAGAGGAGCAAGAATAAGAATTACATCTAACGTCTCGTCACATACCACATAAGCAAGATCAAAGTGGAGTGAAATATTTAAGTGTCAAAAGAAAAAAAATGGCAGCCTAGAATTCTGTATCCTGAAAAATTATCCTCCAAAAGTTAAGGAAAAATACTTTCTCAGACAATCAAATATTGAGGGAAATTGTCACTAATATATTTGCCTTGGGCAATATACATAACCATAATATTGTACCCCCATAATATGCTGAAATAAAATAAATAAATAAATAAGAAGTTCTTTAAAGAGAAGAAAAAGGCTATCGGTCAGAAAATCAGATATACATGAAGGAAAGAAGAGTGCTAAAGAAGGGGAAAGTGAAGATAAAATAAATATGGGAAACAAACCAGCCACCTCCCTCAGGAAGCCCTCCCTGCCTCGGCCCACGCCAGCACCCCTTCTAATGTTCCGGGAACATCCGCATGGCCTTCGTCACACAGTGCTGGAATGGCTGCTGTCTGTCTCCCACACGGGGCTGTAAGCCCTCCCCAAAGCCAGGCTTGCAAGGTGCGTGGCATCTGTGAGTGAATGAGTGGAGACATGCATGGCAAAGCACCCCCACCAACATGAGGACAGTTGTTAAATAGCACATCTCTTTATTAGCAGTTCAGCAGGAAAATCCCAGCACTACCACTGTCTCGGTGAAGGGCTGACGTGCTGGAGTCTCTCTGCCCAGGTCTGGTCATTCTTCAGGTCAAGCAGGAGTTGGACGTTCTTCTGACAAAGGCTGCTCCTTGGCCCCGAAGGACTTCAACCTGGGAGGCAGAGAAGTGCCCGGGGGTACGTCATGGAGCTGTGGTTGGCCAAAGAGCAGAGCTGATCATGACTCCCTCCACCCCTGCTGTTCTGCACACTCACAGAGCTCTGTCTAGAGAACAGAAAATCCCACAGAAAGCAAAGCCAGTGGTGTGTCAGACGGCTGGGACTGAAGCCTGGGGCTGCGTCTTCCAACTCAGAAGCCCATGTGAACTGTTTACCCTTCCAGAACCTCTGATTCCTCATCTCTAGTAATAGCAGCACATACCCGACATGGCACGTCCATGTGCTAGACGCCGTCACCCCCAAACCAACCCTTGGAAGTAGACACTCCACTGTAGATGAGGAAATGGAGGCACAGAGGCCTTGAGTAACCCGCCCACGGTGGAACCGGATTGGAACTCAGTGTCAGCTCGTGGACTTGGCTCAACCTCTGCCTTCTGTATGATGGGCTTGAATGATGCTCTCCTCTTGGTTCAGATGAGAAACCTTGACAAAGTACCTCATGCAGAAGCTGGCATACAGTAAGTGTTCAATAAATGCTAGCCTTACATCCCCATGGCTTTCCTGTAAGCGTTCCGAGGACACTATGTCTAAATGACGTCATTAGCTTCCACAACAGCCTGTGCAGCCCTTCACTCTGGCAGGGGTGCTGCGGCTGCTTCCTGGATGGCAAATGTAGCTGTGTTGCCCTGCCATCGGCCTCCCGCCTCACAGGACCTCATAAACAGCGATCATGTGACTACTGGGACCCAGCCCAAGCAAAGAGGCCATGGTACCCAAAGTCACATCCCTAGTAGGTGCAAGTCCAAAGTCTATGTGGCGTCACTCCTGACTCTTTGATCTTGTGACTCAAGGTGAGGTTAGCAGACCAGCAGCAACAATGCCCAGGAACTGTTAGAACTGTGGCCCCACCACCAGCTACCAGCACGAGATCCTAGACCCACAAACGAGATCCTAAACCCATGAATAATGCAGAAGCAAAGCTCTCTGACACCACAGTTAAGAGAGTCAGAGAGGCCAATCTGAAGCTTGACTTCAAGTCCTTCCAAAAACTTGGAAGGCAGTGCAGAAGCCCAAGACAGCCACCTTCTCCCCTCCCCCACTGGCCCCAGTGCAGGCCCCTCCCCACAAGGAAAGGAAAGGCCTAATTATCAAGTTCCCCACCCTAGCACACCCTCCGCTGCCCAGGATAACCATGTGCTCTGCCCAGTTCCTCACCTGTCGGCTCTCTCACCTCCTGCTCTTAGCACTCGGAGAAGGAAACTGTCATTCTGGGGTCCTGAGCTGTCTCATTTGTAATGTGGGATATGCTGCAGGGGACAGAGGAGAGGGGCGAGGTGGAGGGGCTGCCTGATGGCACAGCCTGCCCAGACCGCACGCAGACCACGGCCCAGGGACTGGGGGAGCGTGGGTCAGGCTGACCATGCTGGGCCGTGGCCACATCTGGGCCCAGGAGCAGAATCCCATGAAGAGGTCCTCAGCCCAGAGCCCTCTGCGCCCCAGCAGGCACCATGGAGGCTGACAAAGCTCCACTACGTAGAGCACAGAAAACAGGCCAGCAGCCCCAGGAACTGCTTGTTCCTGCTCTTGATGTTGGAATACCCCCACCCCACCTGACCACAGTTAGGAACACAAATCAATTGGTCCCAAACAACTTACCTTCTTCTCACCTGCTCTATTCGATCTCGCATGATGTCCTCCGTCATCTCACTCGGCACTTGGAAGATGCGGGTATGGCTGCAAAACGCCATTCAAACCTTTTTTACTAGGCATAGCGAAACTGCTAGAGCTGGGGTCGCACAAACAGTAGCTCTGGCCCCATTACCAGGAACTTGCAAGCTGGCCCCTTGCCCTTCTTGAGTCAGGAGCACAAAGGGTTGTTACTACCCAAGGATGCCAGAGCTGCCCAACAGTGCTGAGCAGGTGGCAAACGGTCCTAAGGCAGCTGGGGACACAGAGGTTGCGGCTTGGACTAAAGTCAGTGGTCTTGAAAGACATGTAATTCACCCCTTCTGAATTCTTCCCCAACTTCACTACCACTATCTACAATCTGTGCTGTGCCACATACACTATGGTTTAGAGATATTTGTAGAATGTTCTGTGGCAGGGAAGCCATGTGCGTCTGGTGGCTGTGGTGTTCTATTTCACCACACTGGCTTTGCCTCCTCCCTCTGGTCCCCTTCCTGTCCTTCCCTACTCCTCCCCTCACGGCCCCTCCACTCCATCCACTAAACACCCCATTTCTGTGTCTATTGAAGCTGCCCTCTTTGGATAATGCCCCATTCTCAGTGCTCCGGCCTTCACAGGTGACGACAGCACTGACACAGCCACCAGGGACCTGCGGCCCCAGGGCGGGCTGTGCTCATGACTGTCGCTGGGCAAGGAGGAGCCTGAGAGGGAGATGGCAAAGGTGGCCTGAGAGGAGTTGGAGAATGCAGGGACTCCAGCAAAGGCAGGGAGTGCCCCGGCGCAGGACGGACGGGAGGGCCTCAGAGAAGGGCCCAGCACTGGACCCTGGAGGCCACATGGACCGTGCAGGTGCTGCGGTTCCTGCTCTCTGAAGTCGCCCCTCTCCCCGCCCTGGCTCCTGTTTCTCCAATTCCTGCCCCACTCAAAGGCCATTCCCAGCAAACGGCCTGCTAGAAACCTTTCGAGTACCCCAGGTGTGACCTGGGTCCCCCACACTGTGTTCTCAGAGACATTCCTCACGGCTTCTCCAGCATTTTCTTCAACTTTCACACACCTTGCCCACCTGAGTAACTTTTAACCCTTTGAAATTGAGGACTATGTCGTATTTTCTCTCTCTTCCAGAGGACCTAGAAACAGTGGGTGGCCAGCACACGTCTACCAAGCAGATGAATGTCCCGGGCGCCCAGAGAGGGGTATGTGTTCCCTGACTCTGCACTTACTGAAACTCAAAAGGTGACACTAGAGCCGGTGGATTACGGGGAAAACAGGCAGAGTTAGTGGGTTAAAGAAAATCTCTGTAGAAAACCTAGGATGGAAAAATTATATGTAGATAATTGATGCCTGTAGCCTGGCTCAAAAGCTCAACCCTATTAAACAGTTATACTATCCAGCCAGGATTTTTAAAATATCGGAAGATGATGTGTGTATTGTCCCGACCAGGGAACGCAGCTTTAGAACCCCACAGTGCAACCAGGTCAGGCACAAAAAAGCCTGGATTACAATCAATGGCATTTATGATTTTAGGGACCTCAGATTTTCCATACAAAAAATTCTTTCCCAGGGAGGTCTCAAATTCCACCATTAGTTAGTTCTTCCTGTCATGTAATTACTTTGCGTTTGGCTCCTCCTAAAACGCAGGTGCCACAAGAAGGGGTAGACACATGGAAACCCAACATGGGGAAGCGAAAGGGCGTTTCCTGAGAAATACAGCCTCCTCCATAGTAGGGAGCAAGGCCCACAGTGGGGTCAGGGCAAGGGAGGGCCAGTGTGCACCCACGGCCACCCCTCCCTAGGTGTGTTGTCTCCTAGGCTGAGAAATTCCTCAGCCTTGCCTTGCGGTCTGAAGGGAATATTCTTGCTATCCTAAAAGCCCAGCTCATTCCTACATTTCAGAATGACTCGAGGGGTTGGAAGAGGAGATGGGGAGAGAAGAGGGTGACCTCAGGGGTCAGCGCAGGGCCAGTCCAAACCCTCCATCTGCTACTGGGAAGAGGTGGGTGGTGCAGCCCAGAGGCCCCAGTGAACACAGGCACTGGAAAGACAATAGAAAAGCCTCCACTTCCTAGCGGGAGGTGGCTCTGGCCCAGCTCCGCCACCTGAGTGAGCCCCTGCATCTCAGAGCCAGGAGAGGCGGTCCCTGGCAGAGCCAATGTGGGGCACAGAACTCTAGCCTCAGGCTCCGGGAAACCTCCAGGCACCTCAGTTGCAGTTGAGGGCTTTGGCTTTTGCAATTTAAGAGCTTATTTCCTTTTAGCTCTAAAGTACAGCCACTTCTGAACAACTCAAGTGCAAAAATAATGGAAGTCTTGAATGTATTCAGAAGCATTTAAGACATGGATAGCAAGCCCAGTTTTCCAACCCCTCGAGTCATTTCAAAATGTAGGAACGAGCTGGGCTTTCAAGATAGCAAGAATATTCCCTTCAGACCCCAAGGCAAGGCTGAAGAATTTCTCAGCCATAGGAGACAACACATCTAGGGAAGAGCAGCTGTGGGTGCACATTGGCTGCATCCCGGAGAGAGGGGCTGGCACTTTCTCCCACTCTCCCTCCCGCTCCTCCGCTCAGGGCAAAGGGGATGCTTCACCTCCATCTGATGAACTGGATTCTTGTCCTCTCCTCCAGCACCTCCTGACTCTGGTGTGCTGACAGATCAGACTTTGAGAGACAGTGCTTCACCTAGGAAATCCAGGAGGGGCCCACCTGATTCCCACCCAGCATGGACCCTCTGGCTGGGCTGGCACCACACCAGATGCCCATTGCCCAGAACCCTGCAGTGGGACCTCCCACCTCGGCCCTCTCACCCAGCCCCCTCCCAGGACTGTCTCAAACTGTTACCACATCTCTGGTCACATGTATGTCTTGGCCATGGGTGGGAGGAAGGTTGGTCGACATCTTCTCCTTTATGCCCTGGGCAGCCTCTTCCTCTGTCTGAAAGGTGAGTCATTTCCCTCTGAAAGTGTCACTGCATCTGATCTCAAGTCCTCTCTTCTCTTCTTCCTTCTCCCTTTTTCTTTCTCCATCACAACACACATACCTCATATTCACACACGTACACTCCACATGTCACTTTTCCTGCCACAAGCTCCTCTATTGAGACTTTCCTGTGAAGTCCCAGGGAGCTCCCTAAGTCCCTGGCCCTGTCCCAAGGTGTGAGATGCCCTCCAGCTGAAAATGATGCTGCTGCTTAATCCAGGATGCTTGAGAAGCAGGGCAGAGTTAGTGGCAACACTAACACATTTCTGCCCAGGACACAGGCCCCAGTGTCCTCTAGGACATTTGGGTGGATGAGACTCAACTCAAGGCAGAATATTTGGCAATGAACTTGAGTTTCCAAGTTCTATGTAGAAGGGAGTCCAGATCCCCACATCCACTGAGACCAGCTCTCTAGAATTTTGGATACCCTGAGTCACAGAGGAATTTTACTCACTTTTTTCAACCAATGTTGTACTACAGATACAGCCTCGCTTTCCACAACATCAATGTCCTGGAAGAAATTGGTAAGCTGATAACCTCAGGAAACCTGGCAACCCAGCTCCCCACCCACCCCCACTCTTGTTCAAAAGTGTATGTTGTAAGCCCTCTCTGAAGGGCAGCAAGCAGGAGCACAGAGCGGAGAGATAAGAAGCAGTCCCGGGTGGCTACCGCCAGCGCTGCTTACCGAGCTGGTTATTGGCGGGAAGGGGAGCCCCACACCTTTCCGGGCGAGAATGTACACAATCCACGTTGTAATTATCATCTCTGGGCTTTCACCAGGCCTCCTTCTTGGCTCCCTCCTTCCATCGAAGCTGCCCAAGAACTCCTATGGGACAGGGAGGTCATTGAAGGGAAGTGCCCACCTGATTGGTTGACCAGGGGTGATGTGACAATGCCCTCCCTGCATCTCCAGGGTCAAAGCAGAGATGGAAAAGAGAGGTCAGGAGGTTATTCCTTAGTGACGGTCATAGCTCAGAAATGGACAGATGAGGGGATGGGGGATGAGAAGCAGGGCCCGAGGAGGACACAAAGGGGAAGTTACACAAACTACAGATAGAGAACCTCAGGGTGGGGGGGCGGAGTGTGGAGTTGATGACTGGTCGCCCGGTCTTGAGCAATGCTAAAGCAAAAAGATTTCACAAATCAAAAAAACAAATTTGTGGCAAAATGACCTGGGGCTCTCTAGACATTCATTCAAAAACAATGCCACAGGTATTCCCTATTCTTACCTTTATATATTAGGGGGGAAAGATCTTGTTGTCCACCCAAAAAACATCAAAGATTCGGGGGGCAAAATTCTCAACAAGGATGTCTTTTTATATTTTGTCTACTTTGTCTACACAAGTGAGTCAAATCATGAAAACATAATCCAAACAGTAAGAGGTAACAGGGTCAGAAGTGAAAGTGCCATTTGTTTAAAGGATGTTTCCTGATTATTCTATTAAGTTATTAAGTATAAAATGCTCGACATCCTTAAGTACTAAGTTTGACAGTCGATATCTCTGGCATTTCACTTTGACACTACTTATTTTATTTTTATTGTGAAGGTATATCCTTAGTCTTTCAAAAGCACGTTTTGGCTTGTGATTATCTTTCAAAAAATTTTTAGAGCAATTTTTGTGAAACCATGGATAAGTCAAAAATTTGAGTTATTTTCAATTATGAGTTCCATCATGAAACCAATACAGCACAGACAGCTCAAAATATCAATGGAGTGTTTAGGAAAGATGTGGCTAATGAACGCACAGTACGTGGATGGTTTGAGAAGTTCCATTCTGGTGATTTTAATCTTGAAAATGAGCCATGTGGGCAACCTGAGACCAAGGTGGGTAATGATGAGCTGAAAGCTGTAGTGGAAGTGAAACCATCTCAACCTAAGCAAGGTTTGATGTTACTATTCCAACAGCATTGGACCACTTGAGACAAATGGGCAAGGTAAAGAAGCTGGATAGATGGGTACCACATGAATTAAATGAGTGTCAGAAGAGAAATTGTCTCGAAGCTTGCCTTTCTTTGCTGTCACAACATAAAGGTGAACCATTTCTACATCATATTGTTACATGTGATGAAAAATGGATTCTTTTTGACATTCACAAGCATTCAGCACAATGGTCAGATGAAGATGAAGTACTGAAACACGGTCAAAAACTGTATATTCATCAAAAAAAGCTAACGTCGTCTGTTTGGTGGGCCAGGGCTGGTATTATCCACTACAGCGTCATGAAACCTGGTCAATTGATTACAGTGGGTGTCTACTGCAACCAATTGGATGAAATGATGAGGATGCTGTGATTAAGCAGCCCAGATTGGTCAATAGAGACAGGCCAGTCCTCTTTCAAGATAACACTAGACCACATGTCGCACAAACAACACTGTTCAAACTACAGAGGCTGGACTTGGAAACTCTCTGTCATCCACCTTACGGTTGATTGATTTTTGACAAGGGCGCCAAGACAATTCAACGGAGAAAAAATATTCTTTTCAATAAATGATACCAGGACAACTGCATATCCACAAGCAAAAAAATGAAGTTGGATCTTCTACCTCACACCATTTATAAAAATTAACTCAAAATGAATCATATACATAAACATAAACATAAGAGCTACAACTATTAAACTCTTAGAAGAAACATAGGAGTAAATCTTTATGATCATGGACTAGGCAATGGTTTCCTATTTTCTTCTAAAGGTTTTATAATTTTAGCTCTTACACTTAGGTGTGTGATCCATTTTGAGTTGTTTTTGTGTGTATGGTATAAGTAAGGACCTGAATATACCCTTTTGCATATAAATATATAATTACACCAGGCCATTTGTTGAAAAGACTGTCTTTTACCCCCAGTGAATTGCCTTGGCAATTTGTTAAAAATTAAATTGACCATAAGAGTTTATATCTTTCTGCATCTCAATTTTGTTCCATTGACCTATATGCTTATTTTTATACCAGCACCACATTGGCTTGATAATTATACCTATGTAGTAAGCTTTGAGATCAGGTAAAGTAACTCCTCTTCTTTTATTCAAAACTTTTCTAGTTATTTTAAGTTGTTTGCATTTCCATGAAAATTTTAGAATTATCTTTGCTAATTTCTACAAAAAAAAAACCTGATGAAATTTTGATAGTCATAGATCAATTAACCTAAGTTGTCTAATTTGTTGGTAGTATTATAAGCTATTCATAGTGTTCCCACAGAATCTTTTTAAAATCTACAGAGTTGGTGGTGAAGTATTATCTTTCAATCCTAATTTTGGTAACTTATTATGTTCTCTACTTTTTCCTGCTCTTCCTAGCTAAAGGTTTGCTAAATTTCTTTAATCTTCTCAAAGACCACCTTTTGTTTACATTAAAATTTCCTATCTTTTCCCTCTGTTACTTTTCTGTTTTCTATTTCTTTGGGGTTTTTTCTCCCTTTCCTTTTGATTGCTTGGGTGTAGTTTGCTCTTCTTTTTCTAGTTTACTAAGGTAGAAGTTTAGATTATTAATTTGAGATCTTTCTTTTTTTCTAGTATGGGTGCTTAGATATAAAATCCCTCTAAACATAGCGTTAGTTGTATTCTGTAAATTGTATATTCATATGAATTCAATTCAAAATATGCTCTAATTTCCTTTGTGACTTATTTTACCCATAGAAGTGCCCCCCTATCCACAGGAGTTATATTCCAAGACCTCCAGTGGATGCCTGAGACTGCTGATAGTACAGAAACCAATTCCTGCCAATCAAAACATGTCCCTGGTCATGTCTTCCATGCACAAATTTAATGCCTTTTCCATCTTACCTGAACACTTATCATCCATGCATTGTGGCTGTAGCTTTTGTGGTTTGAGATGTGACAGCAAAACTAGCATGAATTTCATTCTCTTTTTCACAATTTCACAAACAGAAGATTCATTCTCACCTTAGAGCTTAACCACCTCAGCATACAATTTTTTTTCTTTCCTTATTAAATCCAGAACTTTTACCTTTTCACTTAAAGGAAGCACTTTATGGCTTCTCTTAATCCAAATTACCAGCCTCCCTACTCTTTAACTATGGGGCCAGGTGGTGTATACAGCATAGATACACAGGACAAAGAGATAATTCATGTCCCGGGCAGGACAGAGCAAGATGGCACAAGATTTCATCACGCTATTCAAAATGACTTATAATCTAAAACTTATAAATTGTTTATTTCTGGAATTTTCTATGCATGTTGTTTAACTTACAAATATTGGGGGATTTCCCAAATTTCTTCCCATTGTGTTGATTTCTAATTTAATTCTTTTGTGTCCAGAGAATATACTTTTTTATTTAAATTCTTTTAAATATATAGAGATTAGTTTTATGGCATAGCATATGACCTATCTTAGAGAAGATTTCAAGAGCGCTTACAAAAAATGTGTATTCTGCTGTCATTGGTTGAAGTGTTTTCTCACTATCAGTTCAAGTTGGTCAATAGTGTTTTTCAAATCTTCTATAAGTTTGATGATTTTCTGTCTACTTTTTCTATCAATTACTGAGAGTCAAGTGTTTAGCTTCTAACTTGAACCATTTATTTCTCCTTCAAATTCTATCAGTTATCACTTCATATATTTGGGGGCTCTCTTGCTTCCTGCATAGGTATTTATAATTGTTATGTCTTCTTGGTGAATTAGCACTTTATTATTATGAAATGTTCCCCTTTGTCTCTAGTAATATTTCTTATCTTAAAGTCTACTTTGGTATTAATGTAGCCACTCCAACTCTCTTATGGCTACTGTTTGCATGGGATATACTTTTCACTCTTTTATTCTTAAACTCTTGTGTCTTTGAATCCAAAATATGTCTCTTATGGACAGCATAGAGTAGGATCTTCTTTTTTCATCAAGTCTAACGATCTCTGCCTTTTGATTGGAGTATTTAGTCCATTCACATATAATGCTAATATTGATATGGTTGAACTTACATTTGTCATGTTACTATTTATTTTCTATATACCTCATGTGATTTTTGTTCCTGTGTTCCTCATTTATTGTTTTCTTTTGTGTCAAATGGGTAATTTTTAGTGTAGCATTTAATTCCTCCTGACTTTTTAAACTGTATTTGTGTTATTTTCTTAGTGGTGTATATAAGGATTATAATATACATCTTAATTAATCATAGTCTACTCCAAATTAATACTAACCTAATTCTTGGAAACTTTGCTTTGGTATATCTCCATCTCCTCTACTTCTATGTGCAATTGTCATATGTATTAAATCTACACATGTTGTAAACCCAATAATACAACGTTATAATCATTGCATTATGCAATCTTATACCTTCTCTTAAAAGAAGTTAAGAGAACTGAAAAATACATATACATATTTACATAGACTTATTTTTATTTTTAACTGTGATAAAATGCACATAACATAAAATTTATTATCGTAACCATTTTTTAAGTGTACAGTTTAGTGTTATTAATGCATGCCAACAGAAAAGAAGCCAATTCAATTTTTTGAAAGAGTTTGAGGAGAATTGGTGTTAATTCTTTAAATATGTGGTAGAATTCATCAGTGAAGCTGTCCAGTCCTGGGCTTTTCATTGTTGGGAGGTTTTTGATTATTGACTCAGTCTCTTTAATAGTTATAAGTCTGGTCAGATTTTCTAATTCTTCTTGATTTGGTCTTGGTAGATTGTGTGTTTCTAGGAATTGGTCCATTTCATCTAGATTATCCAGTCTGTTGATGTACAATTGTTCACAGTACTCTCATAATCCTCTTTATTTTTATATTAATAAAATTGATCATAGTGTCCTCTCTTTTATTTCTAATTTTAGTTATTTGAGTCCTCTTTTTTCTTTGTCAGTCTGGCTAAAGGTTTGTCAGTTTTATTGATCTTTTCTAAAAAGCTACTTTTGATTTTGTTGATTGTCTCTATTATTTTTCTATTCTCTACTGTTTATCTCTGTTTTAACCTTTATTATTTACTTCCTTCTACTAGCTTTGTGTTTAGTTCTTCTTTTTCTCATACCTTAAGCTATAAGTTTAGTGTGTTGATTTGAGATCTTTGTTCTTTTTAACATAAACATTTGAAGTCATAAATTTCCCTCTCAGCACTATTTTCACTGCATTCCATAAATTTTGGTTTATTATGTTTTTATTTCTATGTGTCTCAATTATTTTCTAATTTCCCTTGTGATTTCCTCTTGGCCCATTTGTTATTCAAGAATATGTTGCCTATTAAAATACCATCATCATTTTTCACAGATATATAAAAAATAATTTTACGC